>MNCL01000116.1:0-538656 GCA_001932985.1 Proctacanthus coquilletti
TTGTCTTCTTATTACACTCACGAGGCATGCCTTCTTCAAGACTTCCTGGGAAGACTTCTATCAAGCTAATTCCGACATGAACCGATCGATCAGCCTCATAATCAAAATTATGAAATATATATTTAAATATTTAGTTCTTAGGTTGTAATGTTATGAAGCAAAATAAAATCGGTGGGAGTGGTGTTTAAAATAAATTATTTGCCATTTGGCGGTAACAAGAAATTTTATTTTTTCATAATATTGAATTTGGTTTTTGAAAAATTATATTTAAAATTTAAAAATTTAAACTTAATTAATTGCTGTTAGATAAAAATTTGATTAAACCTGAAATGTGTACTAAGAATTCTTATGCTTCGTTGCAGAAAAAAATCAATTCCTTGCATTTTTTGATATATTAAAATTTTGAAAGTATGTGGTTAAAATTACTGGAGTTTTATTTTCTTTAAATCGAATTAAAGTCATATTGTTAAAATATGGCATAGTCTACCGAGCACACTATACCAATGCACTATTACCATCAGCACTGAAGATAGTGGAAACTAACAATTATTAAATTTATATGCATGGAATCAAAACTAAGTTTTAACATAAATATTACGCAACCAAATATTTTTTATTATGCAAATTCATTCTGTGCTTACGTGTTATGATCTCTGGGCGATACAAATTTTAACATTTCTTATTTGTGAAACTTTTTTATGATAAACCGTGTACGTTCTGCGAAACTTCCCTATATCACTTCAGGCACTTGAGAGACACCTGCTTATCAAAAGTGGAATTTTGAACACACCTGACGAAACTTGAGCAAGTGTACAAGTGTGAAAATATTGTCCAGGTGCTCTGGCGATATCCGAATCACCTGGGAAGATGATTAGTTGGATTCGAAGCTGAAGACTGAAATTGGGTTAGCATGTAATTCTGCCTCATTCCATGTGTGGGCTTGGGAGGGCTGCTCTAGACTTCCAGGCGCATTCGGGATAGTGACATTAAAACAGGGGCGCATATAGAACGAGGAATTATGATCGGGTACTGCAGGGATGCGAATATGAAAATTCCTTGAAAAGCGTCCGCCGTTGCTATATTAAATTTCCGTGTCGCCTTTCTAGGGGCATACAGGAAGGCGCAAGGAATACAAGGACGTCCAATGCCCGTGCTATGATTGGGTTCCCAGACAGTCTGTTGCACCGAGTGGGATCCTTGCGGAGGAAGCCAATGCAGGATGCCGCAACGAACCCTGCCAGGCCCATTATATGGCGAAGAGGATAATTAAATGTAGTTGGATTCTGGTTTGCTAGATTTATGGACGCCACTAGTGGGTCACTGGTGAAAAATCGTATGTTCGTTTTGAAATTCCCATTTTCCCAGGACATGCATTAATTAGACTGTTGGAGATTCCACGTAATGAAAGTAACCTAATTAACAATAGTAACGAATTTAAATTTCAAAATTTTATTTACACCTTTCAAAGTGGGCAAATTTTACTCCGTATATCCTAAACAAATTAGAAAAGAATTCAAAATTATTATATAATTATTTCTAATTGACAGATTTTTTACAAAAAATTAAAGTAATCAGGGTTAAGCGTATAAAATATATAAAAGCAAAAAAATGTTACCTTATTTTTAATCTTTGTAACTATTAAACTATTTGTTTTTAAGTATTTTAAAGTATTATTTAATAAAACAGCAAAGAAGAAATTAGAATGCTGGTAATAGTTTTGCATTTTTATGAACTTATGAAAGAAAAGATGACGACTGAAAAGTGATGAAATAAATATTTAAAGCTTCAATCTGTACAAATAATTTAATATATTAGCAATTTTTGAAAATGACCCCTCAATAGAATAAAAAAACATGCGAATAATTACAATAATACAAAGTGTTGCTATTTTTGAGGCAGTATAAAAACGCCATTGATTGATTCTTATAATTGTAAACAACCTCAAGCGAATAATTTTAAGTTAAGTTTTTAATGGACATGATGAATTTGATTATATCCCATTTTTACGTATTCGTTTTGAGTAATTTTTAGGAAAAGTTAGTTTAATTATTGTTAACTAATTAATAGTTAATATTTTAAGATTTAATGTAACTAAGTGAATTCGAGACCATCATTATTTAAAATTAAAATAAAATATTTTATGTATACATTCCAATTGATTTAATTTTGATTGAACTCAATCTAAGCGAGATTACTCGAAAATATGGAATTTGCCCGGTGAAAATTGCCGATTCGTTTATTTGTTTTGAAATTTATGCGCACACCCATAAGGTTAATTTATAGCATTAATCTAAGATATAAATTAGTGGGGAAACTCTATTTTTAAAAGTATTTTCTCATTAAAACAAAAACACCAAGTTATTCGTCTGCATGTTGAACGTTTTTCTTTTGCGTTGGTATGGCGCAGGTGGTTGCTCTCTATCTGATTGACCTTTCGATTTAAATCGTGCTAAATGACAATAATTTACAGAAAAGTATTTTACAACTGGTTTGCGGCGATTAGATTAGACTGTCCGTCTGCTATCGGTAAAAATTACTCAATAGTATTCAGGTATAAGCACGCGATTAGGCGATAAAACAATCTGATTTTGACTGATTTAGCAAATACGTGTTAAATGTTACTAAGGTGCGATCAGTGTTGAATGGCGATCAGTTCGGTGAAGTTGATTGGAATAAACGGACTTCGTAAAAGTTATATAAGTTAGTGAATTGAGTGAAATATGTTAAAAAGTACGTGCTATAATTGTATAGTATAATTTTATTTAAAATAAGTGTAGTTTTAAGAAAAAGAGTTATGAATATATTCCTCGACAAGTTGTACAAAGAAATATGTAAAAAGTAGTGTAGTTCATGGATTACAAAAGCATATACCTGATATGCTTTTTCACTTGTTCAGGTTCCTTTGTGTTTCTTAAGAAGCTCTTTACACAGAATGTGATAGATGTTGTGACTAAGTGCAATTTTGTATTTGTTAAATTTGTGATAATAGTTCATACTGGTTGGATGAGCCTTTCGAAATTTGGATAATCGAAGATTTATGGTTTAAATAGTGTCGTTTTTGTCACTGGTTATCTTATTTTTAAGGGGATGGGTGTACACCAATTTCACAAACATTTCAATTTTTCTAATAAAATCGAAATTAATTATAAGGAAACGATTTTCTTCAGTAGGCTGGAAGTACTTTTATTCTCAAATCTATAATTAGAAATTGTATAACAATTTAATTACAATTATGTTGAAGAGTTTATTATTTTATTTAAGAAGTTTGGGAAATTTTAAAAGCAAACTTAAAATTAAAATTCGTAGATGTGTTCGAGAATCATTTAAAAGCATTTCTCTTAATTGTTTTTTTTTTTTTAATTTGAGATAAGTGTACTTCCATCGATATTTATGTTATTTTTACAAAAGATTTCCTTTCATTTTTTCAAAACAAAATTTAATGAAATTGTGTGTATTATTTGAAATATTAACTCATTTTATTTTAAATTTTAATTTAATTTAATTTTTATGAAATTATTTTTAAATGTATCGTTTTTATTACAAAAAAATCATACTAAAACATGAATGCGAAATGTTCAAAAGTTCTTTATTGAAGAAAATTGATTGATATTTATTCGTTCATTGATAATGTTAATTAAGATGGGTAACTTTTAACACTTAGGAAGTTATAGGATTTAGTAAAATGATAAAAATTTATTACATTATCTTTAAATTATTATTCGAACGCAGTTGTAATAAGTGAATTTTTAAATTTTTAAAATGAGAGATCTTAAATGTCGAATATTTTAAAACAGAATTTTGCTCGAGAATTTTTTACATTTCAAATTTCTTCTCCTATAATTAATATAATTGCTAACAAATTATTTGATCCATAACCAAGGTTTTGGAAGCAACTAATTTTGAGAGAACACGTTTATCGAAGTTTTTTTCTTACATGAAATATTCCCTAATGTCTTGAGTAATAAATATACTTGTTTTTTTTTTATTTGATCGTAGCCTAAGAAATTTAAAGTATTAAAATGCTTTTTATACTTTTATTGCTGATTTTTTATCGTTTTTACTAAATGATATTGGTGATAATTTTTAGAATTAAAGTTAATTTACACTTTATATTTTCGATAAAATTATTACAAAGTTCTGTGATATAGGAAAGTAAACTGCATATGAAAATTAAAAGATTCGCCTTAAAAGGTTTAAATTATTTTGAGGTGACTTTTCTTTAAATTTGAACTTGTTGATGATCTAAAGCATTTTTCACTTAGTATCCAATTTTTTTTTTATACACAATAGAGATATGCAGATAAAAATCACATTATGTATTTAATTCAGGTAGTATTACATTGTTGAGTCCATCAAACTTGATAGAGCTTTTGATTAAAGTGGAATTATCACAAGTACGTACTTATCTGGAATAAACAGGATAGTGGAGAGGAGATTCAAATAAGAGCTTGGGGGGATAATTTATATGATTATAATCCATATCTAATTGAAATTGGTTACTTTGTATTTTATTGTGAAAATCTCCGAAGTAAATAAACGCATGTGATTGAAATTTATTATTGTGTGCTTTTTTCAGTATTTATTATTTTTGTGCTGTTACAATTAACACCTGGGACGTTATCAAAACAGCCCCAATGTATTTGGTGGGGTGTGTGTCCACATGATGGCAAACAATACAATTGCGCTCGGGAAATTGAGCCGCAACTTCTTAAAACAAAAAAGGCTCAAGAAATTTTGATGGAGCGGTGTCCACAAATTTATCCAAACTGTGAGTACCACTAATAATTCCCCATATACCTATACTGCATTTCTATAAAACAGCTTCCACCAAGATATGTTGCGAGGACCAGCAGGTGATCAACATGCATGAAGGATTTTTGAAGGCTGAAGCGATCTTCGGAAGGTGCAGCACATGTACACGAAATATACTTCTGATCATGTGTTCTATGAATTGTGCTACCAATCAGAGCATATATGAATTTCCTAATAAAATAAAAGGTCCTCCAAATCGACGGTATATCACCGAATTAACGATCAGACTTGACCCCAATTTAACTCAAGGTGTTTATGAGAGTTGTAAAAATGTTGTCCACTCACAAACTGGACGATTGGCAATGGAATTCTCTTGTGGCCAATACGACGCAACCACTTGCAATGCCGAAAGGTGGTTTCAATTTATGGGTAATGCATCTGAAAACCCAGAGACACCATTCGCGATTAACTATGTGAATTCGGATAATGTCGAAGATCGTCTTACTGCTACACCCCTGCCTTGTAATCAGGCTTACAAAGGATCTGTCTCCTGCTCCTGTGTGGATTGTGAGGCCTCCTGTCCCATTGGTGAACCACCAGCACCCGAAGATCCAGGCTTTTTAATCGTTGGACTTAATGGTATTGCAGTTTCGCTGGCTATTTCGTTTGGATTGCTCAGTATTTTAAGTACTAGTTCGCTCCTTACATTCTACTATTTGGGAAAACTTAGGATAGAACATGCAGAATTCCCAAAATATTTAAGTGGCTCCGAAACTATACACAATGCACTAACTCATGTTTTCCGGTCGTGGGGTACCTTTTGTGCAAAGCATCCTACACTAATTCTAGCAATCACGTCTTGGGTGATTGGCATACTTGCGTTTGGGATTAGGTCCATGGTTATCATAACAAACCCAGTGGAACTTTGGACTGCAAAAGATAGCGAAGCTCGAGTGCAGAAAGAATACTTCGATATACATTTTGGACCTTTTTATCGAACAAATCAGATTTTTATCAAACCTATAGAAAAAAATGACGTAAGTAGTGAGTACTGAGAGAACAAATTTTTGTAATGGTCGTGTATGTTTTAAAAATTAAATAAAAATTATAGCAAACTTATTAATTGGGTGACTGGCTTAATTTTTAAATGGTATTATTTGACAAGCGTGGACAAAATTTCTTATATATTTTCACATATGTATTCATTATATATTTTGTTTATTTAAGTCAGGATACTTCTAAAAAAATTTAAAAAATAAATAAATAAATGTGTCCTCATATAAAAAAAAAAAAATTGGAAAAGATAAGTTACACTCTAGAAATGTTACTCTAAATTTTTCTCTCAGCACTAGTTAAAAAATTTATCACAATTTTAGTATTTATGTATTAATTTTTACAACAGGTATGGCTGAAAACACCATCTGGACGTACAAGATTTGGACCAGCATTTCAAAAGGATTTTCTACGGGAAGTTTTTGTATTGCAGGAGACAATTCAAGAACTTGGAGTTAAAGAAGGGAAAGATATTACAAAAATTTGCTATGCTCCCATGATCCAGCCTGGAAAAAAAGTAGAAAAAGTCGACCAATGTGCAGTTCAATCTCTTTATGGTTACTTTAAAAATAGGTTGGACAAGTTTGACAATGAGGATTATTTAACGGTTTTAGACGTATGTTTAAGGTATGATTGTTTCTACCATTTTTTATATTAGGTATTTAATATATGTTTTGATAAGAATGTTTGGTCTGTTGTTTAGTCTAATTATAAAAAACTCAACAATTTTTATTTGCAGAAACCCAATGAGTTTTAACTGCTATGCTCCATACGGTGGACCTTTAGAGCCAGGTATACTTCTAGGTGGAATGCCAAAGGATAAAAATGGCGGTGCTATGGATAACCGCCTTGCAAGCGGTGTAGTACTAACATTCCTCGTTAAGAATCATCTCGATGAGAAATTACTTCAACCGGCTTTAGAATGGGAACTAAAATTCGTGGAATTTTTAAAAAATTATACAAACAATAAACTCGATATAGCGTTTTCGGCTGAACGATCTGTACAAGATGCAATTATAGAACTTTCTAACCAGGAAACTTACACCGTTTCCATAAGCTATTTGGTTATGTTCGTCTATATAGCCATTGCTTTAGGTAAAATCTCTGGAATAAGATCTTTCCTGCGAGAATCCCGCATCACTTTAGCCATTAGTGGTATACTCATAGTTACAGCATCTGTCGTTTGTAGTCTTGGATTTTTTGGATTTATCGGAGTACCTACCACAATGTTGGCTATTGAAGTTATACCATTTCTGGTATTGGCTGTTGGTGTAGACAATATTTTCATTCTGGTTCATGCGTATAACAGACTAGATCGTTCTAATTTTAATAGTGTTCCCGAGGCTATTGGTGAGGCTGTAGGAGAAATGGGTCCTTCGATTCTACAAACATCAGCCTCAGAATTTGCATGCTTTGCTATAGGTATATATTTTCTTCATAAGGGTATAAGGGAGTGAATTCATATGCATAAATTTTCTTAGGTGCATTATCAAATATGCCAGCTGTTAAAACTTTTGCTATGTATGCTGCTGGGGCTATTTTGTTAGATTTTCTATTTCAAATTACAGCATTTGTGGCTCTCATGAGTTTAGACCAGAGAAGGTATGAGTCCAGACGGTTTGATTTAATTTGCTGTTTCAAATCTAAGATTTATTCTGCGACGGATAAGACAAAACCAACAAAGGGTCTTTTGCATAAACTATTCGAAAAGTTTTATGCTCCATTTTTATTATCAAGGTATGTTTGTACAATAAATAAATTTTTTTTAAAAAACATTTCTTTAAAGGACGGTCAAGGCTGTTGTTGCTTTCACATTTATTTTATGGACATGTTTTTCAATTATGGTTGCTCCATCTATTGAACTTGGACTTGATCAACAACTTTCGATGCCAGTTGATTCTCATGTCTATAAATATTTCCAAGTACGTAGAAATATTTTATTTTGCATAGAACTTTTAATTGTTTATCAATCAAATAATGTAGTAATTGTACTTCACAGAATGTTTTCCATAAATTAATTTATTTTGCAGTACATGGCGGATTTATTATCAATGGGTGCTCCAATCTATTGGGTGTTAGGTCCAGGTGTAAAATTCGATAATATTGACCACCAAAATATAATTTGTGGGGGTCAATTGTGTAATGAGGATTCACTTTCGATGAAACTTTATATTGCATCACGATATTCAAATATGTAAGTTTTCAGTTTGAAATTTCCAAATGCAATTAAAGTTTAATTTGTTCAGAACGCACCTGTCTCGACCTGCTTCATCTTGGATTGATGATTACATCGATTGGCTAACTGTAAAATCGTGCTGTATGGTGAACAAGTCTGATGGGAGTCCCTGTCCAAGCGAATGTAAGACAATTAAAAAAAAACCTCTAAACACACATTTCTTCAACGTTTTCTAGAATTATGAAACAAAATGACATATATAAATAATTGAAGGGTAACACATATGCCTTTAAATTACCTTTCCGCCATCCAACATACGTACGTATATTAAAATAGTGTTTTGAATAAGCCAATATTTCTAAAAAAGAACTAATAATGAAGCAAAGTAATATCTGTTTTTTGAGCTAAAGTTTTTCAACTTGATTATTTGTTAAAAATATCAGTACACAGTTTTGTCTTTTAATTTTTTATATCGTTTATGTGAAACTAATATCTTGACGTTGATGCTTCATTTGTTAAATTCGGTTTTATCCTTTTGGAATTATAAAGGCACAAATATAAACTTGAAGAACTCTAATTTTTCTGTCGGAAATTGTGCAATTTGACTTGTTTTTCAACTAATTTAGATTTTTTATAAATAATTAATTCTCATCTATTCGATTTTTTTATTTTGATTTAGTTCCAGAGGGTTGCGAACCTTGTGCAATTAATTTTACAGATAACAAGTTACGACCCACAAGTGAAAGTTTTAATAAGTACCTGCCGTATTTCTTGTCCGATTTGCCGAATGTGAAATGCGCAAAGGGCGGTCGTGCATCTTATTCAGACGTAAATTTAATTTTAATTCTCGCCAAAAATTTATTTGTAACTTTTAAATTTGCAGGGTGTCAATTACAAACTCGACGTTCATGGTAAGACTCATGTAATTGAGAGTCATTTTATGCAGTACCCAACGACAGCCGTGACATCAAAGGACTTCTATTCGACACTACGTGAGGCAAGGAAAGTTTCCCGTGATATAAAAAAAATGCTTATGAACCATGGTCTAGAGGTGGAGTTCTTTCCGTACTGTATATTTTTCGTCTTCTACGAGCAGTACCTGACTATTTGGAGCGATTCGATGCTTTCGTTAGGGGTCTCGTTACTGGCCATTTTCCTAGTAACATTTATCGTTACCGGCTTTGACGTAATGTCAGCCGTCCTGGTCCTATTCATGGTGGCCCTGATTGTGGTTAACATGGCCGGGCTTATGTGGCTCTGGAACATAACACTAAACGCCGTTTCCCTTGTTAACTTGGTCGTAAGTGTTGGGATCGGTGTGGAGTTTGTGTCCCATATTATTCGCTCCTACAAGGCAGTGCCGGGTACGATGCCTGAACGGGCGCATAAGGCTCTATCCCAGACTGGCAGCAGCGTTCTATCCGGGATTACCCTGACTAAATTCGCCGGCATAATCGTTCTTGCTAACTCGAAGTCACAAATCTTTCAAGTATTCTACTTCAGAATGTACTTGCTGATTGTTCTAGTTGGAGCAGCACATGGACTAATTCTCCTGCCTGTTCTGCTTAGCATTTTCGGACCTCCTAGTAAAGCTAAGATACAAAGGCGGTCACATTCTAATGGGTTTGTAAATGGATTTAGCTCTCAGTCATTATATTAGTATTAGTATAGTAAGAGTATTTTTGTAAATTATACATACCACTAGTAAATACATTTTTTCTGTTATTAAAACTTTTGTACATATTTGTATATTTAGGAAAACTAATTCAATTGTCCAATTTTTTCCTTAAATAACATTAAAAGACACATTATGCTCTCTCTTGAAAATATTTTAGGAAAAGTGCTTTTAAAATAGAATAGTATTATACTAAATTTCAATAGATATACGTCCCTAATATACCACTTAAGATTTTAAATATTGAATACAAAAATCAAAGTGCCCTTTATAAATAAAATATGTAAAAGTTCTAAAGTTTGCACATTGCAAAAGCTAACCAATACGGAATAAGCAAATCTAAAATTTATTAAAAAATGGATATTATTAAAAGCATATACGATTAGATTGCATACAAGAAAACTAGGTTTTCTCTGGGAAGAGCTCATGAATTATTTTATAAATATTGTTAGGGTTTACACTAACTAAAAAAAAGTTGAAAGATTTAAGCTTGATCTGCAAAGTAATTCATAACCGATCTTTTAGCAAAGGTTGTTAATGCAACATTTTTCTTAAACTCCATTTCTTTTGATGTCTGGTCTCTTCAGGTTTTTATCCTGCCAACCCATAAGAAAGGTTTATTTTAGAAGTCATATGTATAATCATATAGTCATTACACAAAAATTTAAGGCTTCTTAATAAAGATATATTTTATATTTTACACTATATAAATTCATAGAACTTTCAATTTTGTTCGTTATACAAAAAAAATTTTAAGTCTAATACAATGGTAATCCGGAAATATAATTTCCTCCATACAATTTCCTGACGAACTACCTTAGGAAAAATTTTAATCCATTGAAGGCAGGTCTCTGAGTAACCTTCTCGGAGAAAACTTTTTCAGCGAAAATCGTCAAATCGCACTTTTGCCTGAACATCCTTCTTGCGTTCAATTGATAAACCATTTTTTTATCCAGACCACTTGGTATCCAACCATGTCGCTGACTTTGGAGGGGTGGCAATTTATAGCTCTCCCGTGTTCGGCTAAGATTCCTCCTCATTTCCTCGAGGTATCTTTGATAGGGGACTACGTCGGCAATTGGATCCTGGTCATGTTTTGCGTGAAACTTGGAAGCAATTGGCGGCGCTACATGTAATATGGAATTGTATATTGTGTCAATGTGGAATAATGAATATACCGTAGTGGAAAAAGTAGGATACCTTTGATTACAGGGATATGTTTATCCAAGATTGTAATTTTCCTTTTATTCTGTTTCTCTATAAGTTCCTTTTCGAATAAATACGGCAGTTCACGTATTTGATTTTCTTCGTCCTTCTCAGAATCGGTCATAGCTTTTACCTTTTATCCTATACCGTCTTAAGCTCGCGACGCTTCCGACTCGACTAAGTTTTAAGGGAAACCACAATTTCTGTGACAGACAATTTCTTCAAAGAAGTTGCCCGTGGAATTTATGATAAATGCGCAAAAATTAGCAAAAATCGAGCCGGATTTATTTTTAGCCGACAGAAAGTTACCTTCGCTCTTAATAATTCTTCAGTTACCTGTTGGTTTGATATGTTGGCGCTGAAGTTAAAAATGCCGACAACCTGTGCCAAGGCCTTGGAATTGTGATAGACGAGTAGAGTATGGCTGATTGTTGGCTGCACGAACCCTTCTGTGGATAGCGAACCATAAAATTTAAGGATGATCATAGTACGAATATTTGAATTGGTTGTCCTACCGTGCCGACAAAACCTACTTCTGATGGGAAATGCATTTATATTATGGAGCGTCAGGATCAATATGATGTTTTTTGTGGGCGATTGTTCAATTTATTTTAAGAGCTCGTACAATTTCAGAACATGAAATGGCAGTAAAATATAATAGAAAACCTGCGGGCAATCCTCCCTCCACCAAAAAAGCCATTTCTAATTCAAGTGAAATGCAGGTAGTACGAGTGTTCCATTTAATAGTTAACTGAATTTTATTTCAATAGGTTTTTTAGTTCGGTAGTATGGTGTAGTCTTTCAACAATTTTCTATGTGTGACTTCGTCATCAAAACCTGTGAAAGATGTCAAAATGCAATTAAAACTTCTAGAAAACTGGAAATAAATTCAATCGATTCTTTAGCAGGGGCTTTTTTATCTGAAAAGTTTTTATGCAATCAGTTTCCGTACTTTTTTATCATCTTTCTCAGAAAGATGAAATTTCTTAGAATATTTTGTGCTTGCTCTTAGCAAGAAATTTTCCATTTACTTTAGTGATTTCTTGAATAGTAATCATTGTGCTGACCAAATTGTTCATAAATATAAAAAATATACATGTATTTAATATAATGCATACTATCGTAATGAAATAGAAAGATGTTCACACAAATTTGTCTTAGCAGATAATGAAATTGTTAGCAGTATTTATAATCTACGTGTGCTGCTTTCTAAAACTATATCTTTGGACGGAGTGAATTTTGTAGTCATTGTTGTTTTCGGTATTTTCAATTTCGTATTGAATAATAATCAATTTCCCGACCAATTCAATGATATTGATATCTAATTCTTAAAAAATAATTTTTTAATGGTTTCTTATCAAAGTTTTTACAAAATTTCTCACCATCCTGCATTTTGCTGGCGCATAGAAGAGAATATGTCTTAATAAATTTAATTTCCAAGAATTATAACACATCAGAATACTAAAAAAATCGGTTTTTTAATAATTTTTTTTTATTTTTCAAAACTCCTCAAAGATTCAATTTCTTTTCGTTTTATTTTCAAATTATGCAATTTTTGTTTTGAAATTTGAAAGTTTTTATGAACTAGAATTTTGTACAAAATTTTCAGAATAATAAATGCAATGTACGATTTGCAATAAAATATTGTTAATAAAACATTTCACCTTTTATATTTACTTTGAATTTCTTTGCAAAATACTGGGAGAATATTTTTTCCTGTCTCTTTAAGTAATATAACTTTCAAATTCCCTAGTGCCTTTTATGCAAAGCATCGTCAACATTTATATTTCCTCTCGTTTAGTTAGTTTACTGAAAATAGTGGGTGGTTCCCTAAGGAGTCTGTGTAGGTGTTGCTAGATTTCTCAAGAGTATTGGTGAGCTGGCTCCAAAATAGTGACCGGGAGGCATTCACTATATTACGTATTTATATTTTATATGTTATAGCACTTTGAGGATTGCCACTAATTAGAGTTAGTTAAGCAGGAAATTAAGGTAGTTTTATTTTCTGAAAATGTTTTATTTTATTCCCCTCATGCCCCTAGCTTCATATAAAATTCTTAAGTTTTTTTTTTTTTTTGCTGAAGTAATTTTATAAAGTGATCCTAGGAACAGGAACGCAATCAAGGAACAATCAGATTTATAATTTATTAAAATATTCCAAGTTTTATATGTTAATTAAATTTACTTATTTTCTTGCTATTACAGCGAAAATCTAAATAAAATCTAATTTTTCATGAAAAAAAGCAAAACTTTCCATGACTTTATCTCCTAATCTAAGCACATTAGAACAGAAGCCACTAATGGTCCTGAAACAACCGCCCAAAAGGATATTGGTCGCCTGATATTGTTTACAAACAAGTTAATACCCTAAAAGCTCCGGAGCTTAAGAAACTTCTATGAAAACAAAATAAGCTCATCATCATCAGAGCAGTTCCTGCAATGGACAGGTGATTAATTCTCTACGGCGTAAACAGCCAGAAGAAGATGCCATTAGTGATAAATTGAAACAGTCACCATCAGATCCGGTAATGTTGTTTTTATTATGAAATCAAGGTACCATCCCGCTTCAGCATGCATCTCGTGGCTTCGAAGGATTAAGAGCTACTTTAAGAAAAACTCCCATTTATGATATTCCCATTGAGCACGTGAAGACATTCATCACTTCATTTTATCTCTGCCACCGCTGCAGAGGCACTTCGGAGAAAACTTCGAGGGAAAGTAGAGAAGCCAAGGAAACACAAAAACACAAAAACACATTTCACCTTATTGTTAGTATTTATGAATGCGCATTTATTACCCATTTAGTGTGATTGGTATGGAAAGGCCCCGCGTGTGCCATATCGATCGCTCCTTGTCCTAGTCCTTGGCGCCCTCCTCCTGGTCCTGTCTTCGTAGCCCTTTCTCCTGGTCCTTCCTCATGTTTTTCCAGTTTATCCGGAAATAATGTTTCTGATTATTTCATTGTGTCGAGAGGACTTTACTAACTTAGTGGCTGATAAAGTTGTGAAAAGCTTAAAATAACCGAATCTACGGGAATCCCCTTCAGTTCTAGTGAGCCCTCGTCCAATATTTACCCGGGGCACTCTTCGAGGAAAGTATCCCGGGGCTCCACTAACTTATGAGAAACTTTCGCAACTGTTATCGGTTCGTCTTTTGGTCTTTTGGTCTTTTGAAACAGACGGTTGCATTAAATTGGATCTACTACTTACATGTCTTCTGCCATGGACAGAAAAAGTTCCTTCCACGAAACTTGCTCCTCCTTTTCTGGATAAACAATGCGGAAGATGCATTGCTGCTCCTGTAGAGCACACGACTGGCACTTTATGTTCTACAATATTTGAATTGCGCGGATTAAAGTTTCTTTCTTTCTTCCGTTCTTTGGAATCACGTTTGTCATTTGTTTCGGATTAGAAGATAAAATTTGTAAAACGAAGCAGAATTGGATTTCTCTATTTGTTCGATTTCTTAGCTTGTTTTCTTTTCCAGTTCGATGGATATCATGAATATAAAAAGGTATATTTTTAAAAAAATTGTAACATTTAATTGATATTTTTCGACGGACTGATTAGGCACATTAATTAAAAATTTCCAATTATGTCTTTGTGTCACAGCTAGTTTTTTTCTATTAATGTAGTATTAAGAGTTTCTGAATTCATCTGAATAAAACATGACCAAGAACCAACCATTCATAAATGAGTAATGATAGCCTAGGTTCACTACATTTGAACCTCCATGCCTCTAGCTTTCTAGTTTCTCCTGAAAGCCAACAGTACTAGTAACTTTAATTTGTCTACATTCTTAAATCTTGTTGCATGTTGTCTGCAATAGTAAAAATATTTATAACAAAGAAAGGTTCTGTAGATTACTTACAATTGAAAAAAAGAATTATTGATTTTAAATTAGTTTAAAATATTTGTGGCATTTTTATTTTTATAATTATCCTTCTTATTTCAAAGTTATTTGAAAAAAAAGTTGTTAATCCGAAATGGATAAGCCAGTGAGCGATCGAAACTATAGAAATTTTTAAGTTCTTCTGTATAGAAAAATAATACTCTATTGATTCTAAGGTTCTAATTTTTAATCCCATTTTGTAATAATTTTCCATGTTTTAATGCTGATAATGTACCCAACAATATTCCGAAAACTAAACGTAAAAGTAATAAATGCAGGATAAAATTTAATCCAAATAAATTGCTTCACTTCTTTTTCTATTAAACTTTAATTAATCTAGAAAGAAATTTTATACCTCCAGCTTTTATCCTTTATCCCAAAGGACAAAAGCTATAACACAAAACGAATGAAAAGAACGAAAACTACGATTTGCAGTCTAGACCAATTAGGGTCATAAATTTATACAATAAATCTAAAGCTATAACGAATCCTTGTTCGAGTTCAAGAACAATGGATAATCATAGCTATAAAATTGCACCTATAGACAGTAGCCGATCCTCGTACAGATATTGTCTGATTACTGTTGAACCGCACAGCCGATGGGTAGTAATTAAAATCCATTCCAGATTAAAATCCATTCTGGGGTGACTATAACTCAGCCGGAATGACGATCTGGTCCTTCAACGGTTAGTGGGATTTATAGATGTTGAAGAATTATGCGAAAGGCTGGTGCCTTCAAGTGATTTATTTCTGTCGAATTATTGGAAAAATAATTTTATCACTGATGGACACGCTTAGCCTACGCCATCCGATGTCATTTCGGAGGTGAATTATTGCGGCTGCAAGAATCAATAATGGCTCTAGATCCATGGGATGATTTCATCTCAATTCTGAATTGATTAAAAGCCAAATTAATTTTAACAAGAGTAACTCAATTGTAAGTAAGCGTTTTAAAGTGTCGTTTATCTTAAATTCTGTGGAGTGATTATATTTCTTTACTACAATTTAAAAGTGTCAATTTAAAGCAGCCATACAAAATTAAAGCAAATTTAAAGTACACTTTTAGAGATATGTGAATTTCAATATAATTTAAGTGTAAAATTTGCAATATTAGTAAGTGTATCTATCATTTAGAATTCATTTTAAAAGGTTTGTTTGTCCATCCAATTCCTTTGAATATTACTATTCTCTTCAATATAAGGAATAGGATAACTTATTAATCTCAGATTGTCGTTTAGGAATTAAATAATGATTTAAAATTTTATTTCGAAAATTTTTTGCTAGAAGAGTTTAACTTATAAAAAAGGTCGTTCGGTTAGACAGAATTATCATTAATCTCTATCATTAGTTGCAGTCATTCCGCCCATTCACACATCAGTGTCGTCAGAGTACTTTTTAATTAGTCAACATCACAAGTTTAATTAAATTAGGTTAAGCTAATGCAAGCCACCATACAAAGGCGGAGGTTGACTCGATGGCGTCACAGATGGTCGAAAATTTCTATTACGTCGCAGTCAACCACTTCTAGCTTTGAGGAAATTTTAGAGCATGGTCTAGGGGATTCTGTAAGATAATCTCGCTGCATTATTGCATCGTTCAGGCAATACTATGTCATAGTCCCCAGTCCCCACTTGTTTTCAACGAGGAAACTTTTAATGGAGAGTAATTGCCCGAACATTCTTTAATAGATGCGAAACTTTTGATGGTACAGTGTGGCGACACAGTGTAGAATTTCTGCCAAAAATCTAAAAACCAGAGCCTGGCCAGGATGCAACCGATGCCTTCACTAGAAAACATTACTAGCGACAAACTTTGAATGAGTCTGACATAGTTTTTGGAAATTTCATTTTCCTTTTGGCGATTCCAGTGCCCTGCTGGATATAATAAAATAATAATTTCGTCAAGAGCCGCTCGACGTGCACTTATCATGCATCCTTGACCCCATCCAATTTGCTGGAATTCCGGGAGAAAATAACGTCCCGGAAATAACAATAGAAATAAACCCTGCACATTCAACTCCATGATCCTTCAATTCTAAATCCTGAAGTCGCCGCTGTTATGAACTCCTTCGGTTCTTTTATATTTTCATCATGTCGGGCGGAATTTTTACTTATATCTTGGAGCTACGGAAAAATATAGCATAAAAATGGTCTCAATTATAGTCGCATAGGGTGCACTCCCTTGGCATATACCTTCGCACCCTTTTAATATTACTTGGTAATTTTAAAATACACCTCAAATTAGATTTAACAGCACACAATTCCCAATCAGTGCTTAGTACGTGAGTTTCACTGAAATCCCGAGGCTCTCCGGGATCATATGAAGACTCATAAAGATGAAAATGGTGACTGTTCCCCTATTACGTCGCATGGTTTCTGACACCAACCAGGGAGTTTATGAGGGTCTTTATGCCAACCCATCTCCACTTAGCAGTGATTCTTGCCAGAGGGGCTGAACTGTATGGTTTTAAAATTGTATCGTTTTGGGAAAAAATGGAAATTCACATAAATTACCCTTTTTTAGGGCGTTTACTGTTTTGGTGCGACTCCCTGGGTTGTGACTTTTATAGTTGTCCATTCGAATGCAAATTTTCCAAAAAGGTTTAAAGAAATACAATGCATCTAAATTGAATACCTTTGCGACTGCAGTTCTGCAATTTGATGCCACTACATTTTAGAAACAACATTTTATAGACCTGCATTTATATTTTGGTCTATTAGAGTTCTTGAGTATAAGATAGTATTGTTGAATCTTTTCTAAGTATATCAAAATTGTAAAGGATTATTTATTTATAGACTATTAATATAGACTAAAAGAAGTAATTTATATTAGAATAGTATTTTTTATATATTCTATTTTGGAACACCTATTAACAAACTATTAATAAATATTGAATTACGGTTTTCAAATCGTTGTAATATTAAGAAATTGTTAACATTATTTTATAATTATGTATTTTTAGATTTTCATTATTTTACATAAAAGTGCATAACATATTTAATCAATGCTTTTAAAAAAACGGTAAATGTAATTTTTAGTGGTTTTTAGCAGAAAACGTGGCATACCTTAAAAAAAACAAAAAACAGCAATCTTTATGACTAGAGTTGTAATTTAAACCCAAATGTTTCGGAAACATTTAAAAAATTATAAACATTGATCTTAAAAATTTTCAGTAAATACTACACTAAATTATAACACTTTATTAACAGAAGTTCATTGAAAAGCCAATATAAAATCCTATAAAAATGTAATATTTTATTACAAAAAGGAAAAACTAAGTGCATTTTAAGGGTGAGTTATTGTTTTGAATTATGAAATATAAATTATTATTTTAAAATAACTTCTCGGACACAATTGTATCCTAAAAATCGTCGAGAATGTCCTAATCATTCTGATTAAAAGCAGTTTGTGTTGTTATGAATTATTTTGATATCTTCAAATAGAGACGTGCGTTTAAAATTAAGTTCCCTAAACCTATTAAATCACTACAACCTCGCGGCCACCCTTCCAGGCAGATCAATACTCCCTCCCCATTTGAATTTTAGTATCTTACTCTAATACCATACAAACTCAGGTAGGACAATCAGGCGGGACTGATAATGGAAAATGGCTATTGATTGAATCTAGGCAAACAATCGCCGGGCTTCGAGCGACGGTAAATTGCTACAACCAATACCTGGCCGGCATAATACGGTTCGAGTTAAGCTCGTCGCTAAACGGAACCTTGACGGATTTACCTGAATAATCCAGCTATTGCTGAATCCCCGAAAACGGCACCAAAAGCTCCGATGCACCTCGGATTTTCTGCGGAAAGCTCGAATTGACCATTTTCCGTAGGAGGAAAATAAATTTAGATTGGCCTTGAATTCCATGACCAGGAAGTGTTTAGTTTAGTCAACTTTTCCCGGGACAGTAGGATGGAGCTGCACAAAGTGGAAGGAAATAGTAGTGTTTACAGGATTTGTTTTTTTTTTTTGTTTAAACATGCAGGTATAAACGTTTTCTTGAAGCACTCATTAAAATTATATTCAAATGTTCTGTATTTTTTTCCTAGAATTATAGAGGGACACTTTGTAGAAGATTCAGATGCTAACATAAATTATGATGATATTCTAAGAAGTTAAGGAGACGTTTTGCAGGAAGCAAAATACTTTTATAATATAGCCTGCACGAGTCAATAAAATATAATCAAGCTTATGATTATTAACTTTAATGAAATGTTAAAGGTAAAAGATTCACTATGCGAAGGAGGAGATTTTTCCTACAAGGAAAATTATGTAGTTATAAAGATTAAGGGTGCAGTAACCTTTGCAACATTGAGGCTTGCTGTCGTGTTTAATGTGGTTTCAAGTCGAAAAAATTAACGAAAGTATTACATTTGGATTGAAATTAAAATCAATCGGAATAATACAAAGCTTCTGGACATTTTGAGAATATGTTCAAACCATTTTGCCATTTTGATCTGGATATTTAAATACAATTCATCCCAGAAATATATAATACTAGCTAAGATCCAAATTAATTAGATTCCTTTTTTAAATCAAGTAATCATTCCTTTTAAATCTGATGTGAAAATCCCTCTCCTGTTACGAGTAAAATATAAATCGGCTTCAAAATTTTGCGGTTTTAAAAAATTTAATATGTTATTAAAATTTCTTATTCTTCATGATTGTGCTGTTATAGAATTCTTTTTTAATATAACTTGAATATTCCTGTCGGGACAATTGGTTAAAGTAAATGTTTAGGTCTATTATACCTAATGTTATAAATAAGATGTAAAATCTATCAAATAATTTGCATATTGGTCTTGTAACTTTGTCCAATATCTCCTACGCAAATAACAAAGTTTTATCAATATTAATCCAATGGGGTAATCTTAGAAACCTTAACAAAAGCATAGTCTTTGCCTGAATTTAAACATAGATAAGCGCTTAAGGGAGAATAATCTAAAATAACAAAATTGGATCTAATTTTAGAATATTTCTAGCTATTAACTGTAAACATATTAATAGAATATATTTCTGTTAAACAACCAACTCTATTGTAACCTATTTCTACAAGAGATTTTTAAATTCCTATTGAAAACATTTCACTTTAGGCCATTAATCAATCAGTAAGCCAAACAAGGTAACATATAATACACAGATTAGACCATTTTGTCGTCATCTAAGCACCAAGGGAAGGAGAGTTCGCAATCGAAGAAAGTGTAAACAGAGTTTACCTCCAATGAAATAATCCATTTAGTTTGCCCTGTTGAAACTGAGACTGGGTAAACAAGGTTTACCTAGAAACTGGGAATGGTATGAGAATGAGAAGTCCAAGTCGACAGAACCTTAGCAATCCACAGGAGACTGTGCACGAATGCAGCAAGTCGCCGTGTTTGACCAAGGATTTCCAATTAACTTAATGTATTTCGTTCTTTAGGACGCAGGGATTTCGTATGCAATACACCAACATGGGGATTAAGCGTAATCAACATTAATCAACAATTCTTACATTTTCAAATAAACAGCCTCTTTATTGGTGCAATGGAAAATCTGTTTATTCTACGATTCACAACAACAAAACTTGGTATACGATAACTTTTAGTAGTCATTCAAATTGATGATGTATGTTAAGAAGGATTTTTCAGTTTGCAGCAAGAAAAATTGCACCTGGGGAACAGGTAAAACTACAATGGTTGTAGAAAAAGAAATTCTGAAAAGTGCACAATTTTTCTGTTCTCTCCAAAAACGTGATGTGCTGACGTCGACATGGATAGATTGCGGAGCTGTTGGATACTATTAAATAGTCTTAATGTTGTGAATGCATTTCTCGCTTGGGATCGCAATTACGAAGAAAACTATTCTTCTTTTGCCGCCTAATGACCGCCGCCGGCTAAAGCGGTCTTTGCAATTTAAGGCGCTTGCAACAAGACGAGTTGTGTTCGCCGGTAATTACTGACATTAAGAACAGTCTGGAGGTCTTCGGGTCAGTTCTTAAATGAAAAATTCCAACTCTGCTCTGAGGGCATCCAATTTCCTCGATTGCAATTTTCCCCACCACTAGAAACCGTATTAAAATTTCATTCTGCAAATGAGCCTTAAGGAGCTGATGACTAGTATGCCTTAGAAAATGAGGTCCTCGCTATATTGCAAACAGGTACCACGTACTCATGGAAGCAGGTGCAGCACCATGAAAGATGTAGCCAACTTTTAATTGGGTTTAATGCGAAAAGACCTAGTTATGGGAATACTGTTGAGCAAAAATTGAGTACCATGTCCTACGAATTTCTTTAAGAAAGGATCTCTTGATTCGAAGTCGTTGACCGAAAGGATCAAATATTATTTTTATATGTTCTACAATGGCATATTAGGAATAACTAGGTATTTTGTATAGTGTAAGTTTACTCATTCGTATATGATTTAAATTTTGTTATTGTATCATGTACTCACTATCCTTTGAAATTGAAAAAACGAAACCTTTCTTAAGTCGAAAGAAAAAAAATTCTTATACGAACAAGGACATTTATTTAAAGTGCTTTCTAGTATAGACGACTATTAAAGTTTTGAATACTACATTTTCATATATCCCGATTTGAAATGTAAATTATTGTCACACAGGAGATAAAATTATTCAAAGTGGCTAATTAGACAAAAAGCAAGAAGCTATATATTGCCTTGGTGCAAGCGCAACTTGTTGATCAATTCAGAAATTTTCTGTTCAAATCACTTCTTGACCCTTTTTCTATGTTCTTCACGTAACACTAGTCGTAAGGTGCTAATAAATTAACTAGGGAGAATTTAAGTACCTGTCTACATTGTAAAAGAAATGTTCAATAAATATGAGTAATTTTTTACACAGACGATTCATAAAAAGATTCATATTAAATATAAGCTAACCATAAACTAACTAATATAAGCTAACTATAAACTAACCAGATAGAGTTTTATTATTGCATTCTTTTATATCAACACCCCAGGCTTAAAGTCTACTTTCGAGAAAGACAACAATCTAGTCCCTTTGCTGAACTACACTACACTTCCCCGAATTCCTGATTACTAAAATAGCGAGAAAATATCCCGACTTTCCTCCTGTTTAACATTTCTATCAAAGCACCCGTATGTCTCGAATCGCCTTAACTGCAAGCTCTATTTCGAAGAAACAGCTGCAGTGTATCACCCTTACCAAGGCTCCCGGCACCCTTATTTCATGCTTCCTCCATCCGGAACAGCGCCTTCAGGAGGAGCTCTGCACGATGTTTGTTATCTTATCAGAAGGAGATCAGAAAACGAGCGCACAAAGACGTCTTGAGTGAATTTTAACGAAGAAATTTCGAAATCAGATCCACCGAGTCAGTTTGAAGTCACGTATTGCACTGAAGGCAGTAAATTGAATTTAATCGCGGCAAATTTTATTCATTACCATTTTTCTTTGCCGTTTTGCAAATTTGATGCTACTCGCACCCTTTCTATATGAGGACAAGGGGACGCTTAAGCAAACGGAGAAATCTTATGACTGAAAGATTAACTTAAATCACACAAGTTTGTTTTCAACTGAGGCAACAAAATTTGATTATAGTTAATCGAGCCGTGAATAAAACCCTTAATCATTTTCATAATATTGTATTAGATTTAGCACATTCATACAAAAATTGCTTGGATTTTTTCTTCACAAATTATGAAATTTATTTTCATAAAGTTTTGATGAATAAAAATTTTCAGTTTTCTAGGCTCCAATTGCTTTAATAAAGTTTTTATTTTATTCCTACAGTAAAACCTTTCTCATTTTTTAAAAATAAATTGTGAAATTGGCCAAGATACGAAATTATTAAAGGCGACATTAAAATCTATTTAGTTTTTACACATTAAGTGTTTAGTTTCATTAATATTGCACTAAACAAACAAAGAAAAGAAATTTACGTAATTATAAAACTAATACTAATAATAATGTAGTAGAAAAGACTTTAGTGATATATTTAAAACCTGCTTTAGATCTACACCAATTTGGTAAAGAAGTTTTACTCAAAACATATCTGTAATTTCTTAAAAGAAAATGATTAAAGATCGAAAATTTGATTTACATTTTTACCAAATTTCAGGAACCATCTGTGAAGCATATTTTTTTAATAACGAAAGAATTATCAAAATAGATAAATTTGGAAAAGAGTTAGAAGCAAACATAAGTACAAAAAAATATATAATTTATTTGAAATTTCCATTTTTACAAAACGAATGTAAAAAACTAATACAAAAGACTTGTTTTTATTCTTATCTATCTAGAAAAAAAATACTGACTCTTTATTTTGGGTGGGAAATAATTTTAAAATGGTATTGGGAAAAATAAAATGTTATAAAAGAGAAATTTGAACTTTTAAAGAAAGCAATGTCGTATTGGAGAAACCCGTTTTATTTTAATCTAGTGACAACAGCAGTCATGATATCACAGAACGACCTCTGATTGCTATTTTTTTATCAGAAAATTCTGAAATAATTTGCGTAGTAACACTTTCAATTAACTTTTTACTGCAACGGACAGAAGCACCTTTGTCACCCGGGCAAGGGTTCAACCAAATCCAATCAATTTTGCCACCGCCGTTCCCCGCACCAGCGCCATCGATGAAGAATTGAGGAAGTGCGCCGAAATTTCTAATTGTGTCTTGGTGTTCATGTCATGTTCAACAATAATCTTTGGGCTTTCACGGGATGCTGTGGGCAAGAAAAACGCCAAGTGAAATGTGAATTTTATGAAAAAGGATCTGGGACCGGGATTAATGTCTGCCATTTTTCTCTCTTGTAGCACTTTTTTATAGAACTTTCTCTGGGCGACCAGCGGAGCAGCCATCAGAGAGCAATCCATAAATATGTTAACAAAAAAAGTTTACAGCGGCCATTAATTCACCCGATCGTGATAATAAAAATAAAAACGAGAAAATGTCACTTTGAGGCGTGCTCCGAGATGGGTCCTTCTGATATCTGCCGGGAACCTCCGACCGGGAGACGTGTAATTAGCTCTGACGGTTATTGACGCCAGGTTTCAATGGAATAGCAATGAGGTTCAATTATTTGAACTCAAGGCGGGGATCGTAAATACACTACATTTTCATCCCAAATAACAAGTATTTCGGCGTTAGTATGTTAGAAGCAAATTCTGTAAAACAACTATGGCTGCACCCGTACTTGATTTGAACCTGCGACCTCACTCGTTCCAGAGGGGTGCTTTACCTACCCATCTATAGAACACAAAAACACGTCTAAAAGGTTTTCAACTTAATTCAATATTTTAAAATTAAATCTCGAGGTCGTCGAACATTAAAATAAATAACAGTTTAGAAATTCGTAGTGTCTATAAGTAACATAATTATTGCTATTAATTTATTTTGCAATACTTAGTACAATAATAAACGTAAAAATTAGATGAGTGCCATAAATTGCTAATTGATAATTTTTTTTCAATTACTGAATAATCAATTTAATTCCTGTTCAAAGAATGTAGTAATTGAATTGATCAATTCAGTTCAAAGCATTTAGGAAGTACAAGTAAAGAATTTATTCCTTTTAAGTAATAACCTCCCTCATAAAACAATATTTTCTCTTGACAGAATGAAACGTAAGTAATCAATATCTTTCTGGTACCCACCGCTCCCTTGTAGAGTAGGCGGGCAATTAGCATTATAGTGCTGATAGGGGAGAACTAGTTTTGCGTAAATATTATTTGCATTAGAATTACGATTTTATGGGTTTACCAAATCGTTTCGTCCTAGTGTCACGTGGCAGCTCGAGAGCCCAAAAGGTAATTTCGTTCGCTTGGCAGCAATTCTGGCGTCCCTAGATCCCAAAAGGCACTTTATTAATTATTCAAATTAGGGCACAAATTGCCCAGGCTGGATTACCAAAAAATAGATATATGACCCTAATGCCACAAATGAAGTGCAAATAGAGAATTAGTAGTCACCCTGTATAAGGGAGGAGCCATTACCTCGATTTGTACACCGCATCCCGATTTTCGTACATCCACCGAAGATTGATGAGTTCTTGGAAGAAGTTCTGGGGAGGCGCTGGGAAGCAATTTTTGGGCTAAAAATAGAAATCATTTCACAACAAACAACCAAAAGTAAATTCAGTCTAAGTAATTGCAAAAAAACCATCTCGGCCGAAGGCAATAAACGCAAAACAATTGTTCAAGGAATGCTTCCTGAAATGGGTTAATAGGAAAAAGATTGGGTACCGACATTTAGGTCAGCTGGAACCTGCTCATGATATTCAAGCTGGTGCTGTGCTGAAAGACGATCAAAATACGTCCGGACGAGTAAAAAGGAAAAGTAATTCTGAGCCATTTTAGTGATTGTTGCCGATGCTCTCATGCGATTTACTGCTCCAAATGTTTTTTCGGTGACATCGTCTTTTTTCTTAACGTTAAATGTGCGATGTGTTTGCACACTTGTCGCTTATTCCTAAAATCCAATTTCTTACGTCTCAAGGAGAAGGAGAAATGATTCCTTATCGGGACCCTTTGTTGCCAATTTCAGACAATTTGGACGCCCATAGACTAAATCCGGGGGATGCTTTCCTTTTCTATATAATGAATTTTTCAAAATTTGTGTGGGAAAAATCCTACAAAAAAACAATCATCTATACTAAGGCAAAATTTTTTATACATAAAAATATAGGCATATTTTAAGCCTTTGAATAAGAAATTGGGATTAAAACCTCCATCTTTATTTAGTTCATATTTGACTATGCGTACTTGGTTAGGTATTACTTAATTCTAGCTTTAGCTAGAAGAACAAAACTCACGATATTGTATTTAGCTGTGCATATTTCAAGCATAGCCCGCCCCCAGACATTGCATCAAGATGTACATAGTCTACTTCTAAGTTGCTAAGTTGTATAAGTTTCAAGTTCGTTGTCGTACGTTAATCATATTTTAGAAATCGGTCATATTTGTATATGAGCACTCGAAGAAGATATTTCTTTATGAAAAATATGAAACTCAATATTTTGTGATTAAATTTATAATATTTATTATAAGGAAGCAACCGTTTAACTAAAGTACATGTACCTTTGCACATTTTGAATTTTACATGGCGACAATACACTTAAACCTAGTGAGAGTGGGCAAAATTCTTGTCATATTTATCTGTATAAAATATCTGGGACACTATGTCGGATCCCATCACACATATTTTGTATTACGAGAAACTTTCATACAATGCCTACTACACTTCTCTTCGAAGGGAAATGCATTTCCCTGAAGATAGCAAACTTGCTCTACACTTTCTCTGGCATTCGTGAAGGTGCAGAGATACCAGCGGGATGGGAATTCAGCTATATGCATTAAATTTCAATCTAGGTCAAAGGAGTTCTCTGATATCGCCTAGCAGGAAGCCTGCTGTTCTTGCAGCTTTGTCGTCTCGAAGATCATAAAAGTTTTACTAGATATCAGATGGAAAGACGCTGATTGAGGCTATGTTAAGGTTAATTTTGCTGAGATAACTTTCATAAGGATGTGAGCTGAATTTGAAATTTACAGAGCTTCTTAACTTTTGGTGTCCGGGGACACATGGTACTTCTGGAAAGTTACCAAATTCAGAATAATTTAGACATCATAAGGCTGACACACATTCTTCATCCTGCATTGATGGCTTAATTAGCGTTGTCCTCTGTCATATCATTTACTCAAAGATTCCGACATCCTGCTTAGGCTACGCAATTAAAAATTTACTTGTCTTTGAAAATTTAAAAATGTCCTCCATTGTATAACTATTGTATTAATTAAAATTAATTTATCTTTAAAGAAATTGACGACAACGTTGCATTAAATTACAAAAACTGTGCAAAGTAAAGAATTTTTAATTCCAATTTGTGCTAAAAAAAAATCTCACAATGTTCATTCATTATTTACCTTATTCTAATATTAAAGGTAAAAAAATATTGACTCGTGGTATTTTATATTTTATTTTTATATTTGATAAAAAGTTAGAATAATTTAATACAAGTTGATGTCAATGAATTCTTTATTTAGATAGTTTCAGTTTCACGGGTATTTTACGAACATTAAGGACAATTTTCCAACTTCTAAATTCTTATGGAAAAACATAAAAAAAGAGTTTTTCTAGCCAATCACCTTATTGCGAATTCTTTTAACGAACGTTGATTCGCTGAGCGATTGCTTGTCGTGCTAAGCCGAAATGGCGCAATTTATTAGATAGAGTCGTTTGAGGCTATTAACTTCTACGCCATATGAATAATCGTTTAAGCGAAGCACCCTGCAATTTATGAGCCTTATCGCGACGTAAAGTGGAAATTCGCGGCGCTATAAGCGCCCGAACCATTTCCTCGGCTCCCTCTTCCCTACGGCACATATCCCCAAGGAATTCTCTTCACAGGAAGGTGTTACCTCGGCTTACATTTGATTGCCACGAAATTGGGTCAACTAATTCAAAATTTTCATTACTACGTGACTTCCTGGAGCCCCGTAAAAGTTCCAGCAGGTGCCTGCCTGTTCCCGAAAAGGGTGTATGTTGATCCCACCAGCAGCAGTATTGTGTGTATGTACGTATGGAGTAATACCTCCGCACACAGGATAATGCTGAAAAATTTCTAATTGGAATTCTGTCATCGAAACGCGATTCCTCCCGCCTGTCGCTTGTAGGCTTTGTTTTGGGGTTTAATACATCTGTTGATAAGGCATCCAAATCTTGGAGATAGGATACTCCCGGTGACCTACTTTCGGGAATAGGAAGGCACCATCGGGATGTTATTTCACGCACGAATACAATGTCTTCCAGGTGCTAGCAACCACGGCTACTTTGTCGGGGAGCAGTCTCAAAATCGGAAAAGGCACTTTACGCCGCCAGGCTTAATCAAACGTAGCGTGAATACATAAAATTCCGGAGCCAAGAGTCTGAAGTTGAGTTTTGGGAGTTTATGGGAGGGATAAATCCCGGTACGGGAGTGATTACATAGCATCTATAAGGGCACTCTCCTCAAGATGAAACTATAAAAGGTGTGAGTAGCAATATCCGACCATTTCAAATCCAAATGTTTCCGACTTATTTCGTCCTCGGGACTCTTAATGAAAGGCCCATCGACCAGGATTAGATTTACTGACCTATTTTTCTTGAGGGATGAATGTCGTCGCCGTCGTGAACTTGGTCTTAGATTGAAGGTTATTCCACGTAATGAAGGGCCATAAGCGTACACCGTCTTGTTGTGTGTGTGTGTGTTGGAATACCATGAATTATGAAAAATTTAATTTAACGTGCTTTCAGTTTAATCAAACTTGCTTTCAAATTGAATCATTTTTACATTGCTGGACAATGTCTCCAGGGAGATTCTCTTTGTGCTCATATTATTAAAAGTATCCCTATTCGTTTTTATCAGAACAATCCTTGAAATGATACGTATGGAACGATATCGTACAAAATCGAAGGTCCTTTTCATTGCAATAGTAGAAAGCCTTTCAGAATTCTATACCTGAACAAAAATGTGAAAAAATGAAATTGAAAATACTGCAAACTTATATTTTGAAAGAAATTATTGAACACAGGCATTTATGTAGCCGATATTGTGCAATAAACTCGCATAATCATAAGAGCCATGCAATTTAGAATTTTTGAAAATATTTATTAGCAAAATTAAAAGTAACTTTGTGTAGAAGTTTGTATAACTTATCCTATCCTAAAATGTCGTTTGACTGTATAAAATTATTAAGCCTACTAATTACTAAGAATTTTTCTCTTTTACAAAGTTTACTAATTGTGGAGGAATGTTTTAGAAAGTATTGTTCCGACATTAATAAATTTCGTTTTAAAAGAAAGTGCTAATAAATGTTTTCGTAGAAAAGACAAAGCTCAGAAAATTATTTATCTTTAAAAAACTAATAATACTATGAATGCTATTTTTTATTCTTAACAAAATAATTTAATTTAATGTAGTCGAAATATTTTTGGTTTCCAAATTGCGTAAATAGGGTCAATAGGAATAAAGAGAAAATAATAATTTTTGTAGATGTTAATAACATTTAATTCTCTTTTTCAATACTTCTAATTCTTGAATAAAAAAATTTCTTTTAAAATATTCTAATTGTTTCCCTTCCACACATGTAGAAAAAAGGTTTTAATTTTATAACCTTTGGCATGAAATTTTAACGAGAAATTTTATAAAAAAATACATATCAACCTATCGGAAAGCAATCGATTATTTTTATTAAGTAAAGTAGAAATTCCTTCATTTTGAATATATTACCTTAGGAGTAGGAATATTTTAATAAATATTTTTATAGTTTTATTTTTTAATTCATTAAAGGTGAATTTTAAAAATTATATATAAAAAAACGTAATTTATATGTTCGAAGAAAAAAAAAATTGGATGAATCTTTTATCAAAATGAAAACAAAACAACCAGAAAAAAACTTCGAAAGTAATTTAAAAAAAAGGTAAAATATAAAGAATTAATGTAAAAAAACAGCATACAGAGTATTTTTTTTCCAATATCTTATTGTGCTGTATGCACACTCATTTTGTGTTATGGATCCATACGCCGCCATTGTTCGGATTTCTAAGAGGAGAAATCTTTGTATATAAATTTCTCAGAAAAGACTTATTGTAAAATCAATTTTTTTCAGCCCCTTAAAAGTAATATCTTTTGAATTTGTTTTATAGAAAATGTTTTCACATTTCTTGAAAATTGAAATATTTTCAGTGTTTTAGGTAAAAAACATGCCGAAATGCTCATAAATGGAAACGGGTGATCTCCTTTTCGTTGTCGTCTATTTGAATCGTCATCGTTTTGCACCTATTTGTTTTTAAAAGTCACGTAGATACATCGCTTGCTTAGTGACGTGACAATTAGAATAAGTTTAAACATTTTTAAACCATTCGGTTTACGGAAAATTTTAAAATTTTAAATTTCACCTTTAGGTTTGAAATAATTACACAAATTCAAAATTTTGTAATACAAGAGCATAATAAAAAAAAAAATAATAAAAAATGGTGCAATCAATAGAAGACATCGTTTTGGAAATATCTCTTTAAGTACCTTCCCTTGGAAAATATACCTTTAACAGACCTGTATCATAAATAGAAAGCGGCTTTACCTTCGTATTTTCACATAAAGAAGACATTTCCCTTGTCTTGTCCTCATTTTAAGTATCTCATAATGTTCGGTTACACCGAACCGACAACAATACTGTCACTATCTTTTATCAATACTGGAATGATTTTTTTTATTTTTAAATAACCCTTGCTGGCCCCAAAAGGGTTTACAAATCGGATAGAGGCGGCTAGGTTAGGTCGGCAACAGAGGATACTTCCTTCCGGCACAAAATTCAGGTGAGATGCCAGGACATGACGGCATATATTACACAACAAATCGATAGTGATTGGGATCCGCAAATCCGAAAATGTCCTCCAGAAGGAAAATGTTTTCTTTCAAATTAGGAACCAACTACTTGTAGGTACCCGAATAAATGAGATTCTTTTTTCTTTCCAGATGACAGGGATGCGATTACTATAGTAATGGAATTTGATTTTTTATTCGTCTTGATATAAGACTGTGTATTTTTTTCGTATATATGAATGTACTAATTTATTTCATTTACATGTACTTATAGAATTATTTAATTGATCTGCGCTAGGCTTAATAAAAACGTGAAATATACAAAGGGCATTTTCAAGTAAACTATCATGTTATTAAATTTCCCTAAAAACCAGAGTTTCCTTTTCGTGATGGAAGAACAAGTAGACAAAGGGATAGACAAACAGACAAGTTACAGTCTATATTCTAAGTTGACCTATCCATCAGTGAAAGTTTTCTAGAAGCTTACTTAATAATTTTGGTGTGATAAAGGATAAGGAAAATATACGAAAATTTATAGCCAATATTTCAAGTCGATGTAAGAGCCATAAAAATGGTTTTTAGGTAATGCAAATAAAGAAAAATTCCGAAAATTGCTGTTTTAACTTCTAAAAGAAAATAAATCAGTATATAAATACAGTTTTCAGGCAATGTTAGATAAAAATATTAAAGACATAAAAATTGCGATTGTTTGGTTCACGAATTAAAAAATTTACTAAATTCTTATCATTAAAAATATTATCCTACGTCGTATCGTCGTTTCCAAAAAAGGTAAAAATAGATGTTTGATCTTGTTTTATTTGCTTATAGGAGTTCTAATAACTTTATTTAATTAAGTATTCTGCAAGATTTTTATTTTTGTGCCAAAAAATTATTCGTTCTTTTCCTTAACAAAATTTATTTTATAAAAATTAAACAATTGAAACTTAATTAAAGGCTAATGTTATAAAAAATACGAAATACATTCATTAAGAAACTTGCCACATTATTTTTTGTATTAATTATAATTAAATAAAAGTACTTTTAAACCTTTTTAAAAATATTTCTATAAATATGTAGAATAGTTTGGAATAGTTTTTATTGTTATCGTAAAATATCTTCATATTTAAAAACGAAAATGGTAAGAAAATGTTTCAAATAAATAAAATTGTATTATTATAATAAAACTATTTATAGTATTTCTTTTTTTAAATTTCTACATATTTTCCCCTTGCTATAATTATGTAATTTTCTCTAATGTGTGCGCATATTTTTGAACAAGATCCCAAACATTTATTTTCTCAATTTTACCTTATGGAAATGAAAATTGAAAGGAAGAATCTCACAGGGAATTGCCAGTATTCATTCAGAGAATTCTAAAAATGTGCTCCTCGCTCGTTTTGCGTTCTTTGTGTTGTAATTAGACATTCGAAAATTTTCTTCCATCCTGACCTTTTTGCGTAGTACAAGAACTTCGCTTGATTATACGGGCAGTGTTGGTCCCTCAAATAGGTCATTGGAGGAAAGGTACGTCGGTACTATTGCTTTCATAAGGAAATCAAGTCACGATGAAATTCTTCTTGTCTCTCAGCGAATTAATAAAGTTTTTCCAGTATTATGCTAGTCGCAAAAACTCTCGGACATAACTAGTTATAATTATTGGTTTTCTGTCCAAACCGAGGGAAGAATTCTCGGAAAGAGCTTAGACAAATATGAACGACCAAGTTACGGTACGGTGCTGAGCATCTGATCGGAAATGAACAAGAAAGGTATATAACACTGTATATACGTTCTTTGGGAATATTTACGCACATTTGTACGTACATATCTTAGTTTTTGACTAATTTGGAGTAGAAGTGCAAATATTGTCTATGGATGCCAAACATATATAAATATACTATAATAGAATAACGAGTTCCATTTTCTTTTGACTTCAAGATGAGTTCTGGTTCTATGGTATGCCAAAAGTCTCGACAAAATTTGCTGTATTTATTGTAGTTCCCTGGCGAGCATCAAAAGGCACCATCGACTGAATAAGCTATCAGAATGAAAGTAATCACATCACAATCTAAAATTCAAATTTATTTCCCTATGTCACACATTTGCACAGATTTAATTAATTCGTCGGTTTGGAAACCCATGAATGTGTCTTTACACATACATACAGACACGAGATTGAGCTAAAACACATTTGCTGTAATCTGCAGTTTGCATAGTACAATTTGTGCAAACTTAATTTATATGACATGGTGGAGGTTTCGACAAATGAATAAATTTCTGGCAGCCACAATGCCGATCTATGGCAGGAATGTCTGTAATTAAAATATTGTCCTCATGGGACGTATTTGGACATAATTTTTAGTGTTGGATAAGCCAGTATTGTCTAAAATGGATATTTTAACATAACAAGGATGAAAAGTTCATTGCCCTCGGGGATAAACATAAAATGTTTGAATCCTTTCATAAGATATTTACCATTCTATTCTTTGGTTAAATCACTTAAAGCCTTTGTGGACGTAAACGGCGTCCCGCAATCAAAGAAACGAGGTTGGAGTCATAAAAATGTAACATTTGGCCTTTTCGTCTGCTAATGCGACCTAATAAAAGTAAACAAAAGAGAAAACTAGTAAATATTGTGTCCTACGTTTATCCTAGCAAATCTTCAAAATTACTTTAGTAAATCTTTTCGGGAGAAAGAAAATACTTTCTAGACGTAGAGCCAGTGATGAATGTACTGACTGCTTAATATGCAAACGATGTTGACGAGCCAGTCCGTAAAATTCGTTTAACTTGACCAGATGCAGCCTCATCATTCCAATTTACATTTTGATCTGACTCTGGACTCCATCTTACCCATTCATTCTGGGATTTTAACACAGTATGGTCGGTATTTTTTGGCTGCTGTTCTTTTGCTTTAAGTTACCTTAGAGTGCTTTTCACTTGGAAAAGTGTCCCACGGCTAAAAGAAAATACACAAAAAAAAAAAGGTGTAAATCGCACCTAGAAGATGCTAAACTGAATGGAGGTTACGATAGATGTTTCAAGCTTTAGTCTGGACGAGAAGTGTTAATCTGTAAAATTTCTTCTTTAAATGGATTAGGACTCTTTTTCGAGGAAGATAACAGAGGAATTATCTGTGTCTGCTCTTTTGAATAACAAAAATTTTGAAAAGCTACTCTGGATAAGGCTTTAATCTTCATAATCTTTCACAGACTACTTAAATAAAGGTCGTCATCTTAAGTCTTTCTAAAAAATAGACATTTAAAATGAAAGAACCATTTAATTAAGAATTTTCTCGAGAATTCTAAGTGAAATGAGCCATGATGAAAGAATAGAAAATTTATAATTAAAGCAGAAGAAATATTTTATGAAAATTATTAGAGCAAAATTCTTAATAGTTTTAATGAAAAAATAATTGAATTAGAAAATAAAAAAATGCAAATGATAAAGAATTTATTTGAAAAAAGGTGAAAAGGTGATAACATTAAACACAGTGAAATTTTAAGCTAGTACAATAAAATAACGAAGAAGCTGGCTTTCTTTTATTTGGTAGACTCGAATTTCAGATTGTAAGTCAGCAAGAACATCTATCAGTTGGCGATTAAGTCATACCTGTGTAGAAATGTTTGCAGATGGCAAAAGATCATTTTGTTTACGTTAAAATTATCAGTGAAGAGCATACTTTGCAATCAAATAAGAGGTAAACTTGAAAAATCTTTTATGCGACACACTCCTTCTCTGCAGAATTAGCACAATGCAAAAATTACATTTGTTGACAAGCTCTGGGAGATGGTAAACAAAACGATGCTTTTGCTCTTTTAGCACGCTTCATATTATTATTATTTTTAAATTACTGTCTTAGGAAAAAACTGAAAAAACTTATTGGAGTTAGTTGAATTAGTTCATGGTCAGTGAAAAAAAATTTGAAATAATAAATGCAAGAAAGATCTTAAAATGCTTGCTCGGATAAAAATTGAAAAAAAAACATAAAATTTCAAATTTTAATTTTGCCACTTAATAAATTTGAAGAATTAAACAAAAATAAAAATAGTAGTAAAAATGAATAAAGTAGAAACTGATTTTTAAACTAAAAAATTCACAATAATAAAATTTTTTTTCTCTGCAAAAATTTTTGTCTATTAAATATTGGATTTTTTTCAACGAAGAGCCAACACCGATGACGTTGTTCTTGAACTGATCAGACTAGATAGCTAGATCACTACAAAGGCTGTTTGGGCTCAGCGTTTACCTATCTCTTATATATTCTAGTAAATAGTCCTCTTCGTTAGCCATAGTTGTCTTCCTCTAAAATGCGAGCGGTCTTTTTTAAAAGTCAAGGACTGGATGTTCCCTTAAGAAAATAAGAAATTGACATGCAAGATCGCGAACTTTTGTATACCAGCTCTTGGTGTTTTATTGAAATCAGGGAATTTAGACTTACTTAAATACTAATTAGTCATATAGTAGCTACACTTCTTTAGTTATATAATTACAAAGTAGAACTAGATATTACGATCCAATTGGGTTATACTTTTCTAAATTTCCTGATTCCAATATATTTCCTTTAATTTTTGCACTGTGTGTGAAAGTAGACTGAATGTCGAATTAACTAAGCTATTTTGCTTTAAATCTGCTTTCATCTCAAATCGATTCCATTATTATGGATGCAACCATTTAGAGGATATTTTCCCTTTATTTCTTCCTCAGCCTTTTAACCCTTTCTTATCCAGTTTAGAGAATTTACTTGCATATATTCCTGTGAATCGAGAACTTTCTCTTGGTTCAAACATTCACCAGGGTCACAGGGAAGGAATAGTATGTATGAATTTAAAATCAGCCGTCATATCATAAAAATAAAAGATAGTTACAGCACTCGACTTTCCTATATACAGGATGAGATTAAATTTTAATATCAAATCCTTGACTATCCATGAAAATTCGTAAAATATGCAAACGTGCGAAACTTCTCTCTACTGCATCGGTTCGCGAAAGTATTCATGGCTCGGTCGCAGAGACGAAAATCCGGGGATTTATTTAATTCTACAACATCCCGCATGTGTTGGAAATGTTGACCTATTTTAACTTGTTTACCACCAAAAATCTCTTTTATCCGAAAACTTGGTTGATTAGTTGAGAGTATTAATTCTGGTAGTCAATTCTATGGCTAGACTTAATCACATATGTGAACATAAACTCCATAAAGCACTAGAGAGCAAAACATTTTCTGCCTATAAACTACGTTCGACTGATTTGCACGCAGCCACTTCCGATCCCAAGAAGCTGAGGACACAGGGTGCCAATAAAGGAGTAGTTGCCTATTAGTATTCACCGCCCATAAGTGGGTAAGTTCCTACGAAAAAAGCATGTAAGATGTTTGACTTCCTCCACTCATAATTTCCCGTTTCGACTTTCAGTCAATAAAGGAGCTTCTTCCTTATACCGGGGTGAGTTCAATTCCAATTTCTTGATTATAAGCACGCCCGCACGCCCCCGCTCATGATAGATTTTACAGATCCTCCCTTCGCGGTAATGGTGCCACACATTCTGTTGTCTTATATTTTTGGCATTAACAGCCTCACGCTTTCATCTTAAGATATTTGGGTCACTCCAGTGAGGAATGTCTTTCATAGCACGAAAATTTCTTGGAGGCGGACACCGTCAAGTGTCACGTTCCTTGTCTAGGTGGTGTTTCTTATATCATTCTTTAATCCGGATATCATTCGATCAGTGAAGTCATACGCCAAATGGGTTCTTCTTTAGTTTTCCCTCTCGTGTCCAGTTTGATTTAAGGGAGTTCTCTTACCAAAAAGAAAAATGCATAATTCCCCACGAAACTGCAAATGCTTCAAATTCATTAATATTATAAGTTTTCGACAGCAAGTGAGCTCTGCCCGGTGTGAGAAAATTTTTAACGAAGACTTCTATCGGCGCCCGGGTATCCGGTGAAAGTATCAAATTTTCTACTTCCTTGGGAGCAAATTGATTTTGGTCTACCCATCTGTCTTGAGAGCTCAAAGGGGATTATACTTAAGTGTTTACCTCTTCTCAGACGGAGGCTTCGATTCTTCTGCGGGGAGCGATCTGGTTTGCCAAAAGTAAACAAAATTTGTACAAGGTACTGCTCTTTGATGGAAATCATTTTTTTTTGAAGGTTTGTCGAACACAATTTATGCGTAGATAGAGTAAAAGATAATTCACCCTTGTCAGCTCGTTGTAAAAGGTAGCAAGCAAGGAGTTCTATGACCACAACAGATCCTTCGAATTTAAGTTTGATGAAGGACTGATATAAAAGACATTATTCTGAAATATGTTGGGAGCTTAAAGGAAATTTGATTTAAAACAAGAACAGATATAAAAAGAAACTCCTTCTAGGCCGTCAAATTTTTCAAAAAACTGATTTCATCTTCATATTTCTTTAGAATCACTAATTTTAAACCCATATGAAACAGGCAATGATCATAATTACACATTTCAATAAAATTGTACGTAAAATTGTAGTGATACTTTTTTAATTGTTGTCAATATATTGAAATTATTTAATAAGAAAGTAAATAAAAAAATATTTAAAAAGAGTTGTTATTAGTTCACGCTGTTTTTTAAAAGATTCAAAATATATTGTTTTTTTTTTTAAGTTTTAACAAGAGTTTTAACATTTCTCTTAGCAGGAACACTATTGCTAATAATATGAATTTGTTTATTAAAATTATTTATCTTTGTCAATTTTGAACAACAAATTTAAAAATAATAAAATTTATTAATTAATTAAATCTATCAAAAAATTTCAGGCATATCGACAAAAAATTTGGCTAGTTTAATTTATAAAGTATGTAGATCAATTTTAAAATTAGCTTTTTAATCATAAATTTAAAGAATTTTATAAAATTTGGAAAATAAAATTCCCATTAAATTCTATGTGTGCATAAATTTTTTAAATATAGGATAATTAATTTTGACTAATATACACTTACAATAACAATCGTAATATTGGATCTTGAAATTTTGCTCTGTATTCCAATGTGAGTCTCTAGCACAAAATAATTTTTTGTATTTCGGTAACATTTGACTCACTATATTTTTAATTAAATTCATTAATAACAGCTTCACATAATCATAAGTATTTAATTTCGTAAGAGAAAATAGACAAGAATTAAAAAAAATATTTTAAAGAAACGACCTTTTAATGCTGCAAGCTTTGATAAGATTGAGACACTCCTCAAGATGTGAGGGTATCTTAATATTACTGGGTCAGATTGGTTTACAAAATACAGGTGTGCGATAAGAAAACATGCATTTAAGAATACCAGCAAGTGGGATCTTATTTCATGAATAAATTCTTAATTCTGGTGCATCGACGCTCAGAGTTCGGAAGATATTCTTTGGAAGATGACATGTTCGGTCCGCTTTCAGTGGTCAGGTAAACGTGTGATTATCGACTTATGGTCGTTTTCTACTTTAAATTTTGATTTAGTGCTAATTCCTTGTATATTGATCGGATTATTGATGAAAGTATCGTGTCAATCTGAACAATATGAAAATGCTTCAAGTGATACAAGTGCGGCTAATGATGATTCTGACGATAATTTAGACATACAACAAGATGACGAAGGAGGAGGCGGAAAGGGAGGAGGCAAAAAACGATTTCTGGCAGATTTACAAAACGAACGCTATCCGGATCAGGCTTTTGAAGTACTATCCTATATAAATGATATTATTTATACCATTAACCAGGCACAAGAGATTTATATGGGAACTCTTAATTTATTAAAATATCGTTGGCGATCCTCCACTATTCCGATTGCTGTGTCCACTTTTTTCAGTATGTTTACTGTTGATGTGAAATTTTAAAAAAGTGATTAATTTCCTAACAAATCGTTTTTTTTCCAGATCCAAAAGAGAAAATTGTTATTTGGCGAACTTTAGCTATTATTGAAAAGGAGACGTGTATAAGATTCATCTCCAAAAGAAACACGGATCGGGATTATGTACACCTCACAGTAAGCATTGTCCTTTTCAAGATATCGACACATACCATAAACGAATTGTTTGTAAATAATAAAATTTAATTTTATTTACAACTTTTGCATAGTTTCCAAATTTCTTATAATGGTAGAACTATTTTGGTTTATAACAATAAAAATAAATTACATGCAGTGAATAATCTTAAAAATTTCAAAAGAATAATAATCGTTATTAAGAATTGTGAAATGCATCGTAAAATGATTAAAGGCATTATTTTTTTTTTTTTATTAAAAATAGTTATTTCACATTCACTCACTTTTATTTTATATTTTGTGAATATAAAATTACCACTTTTTCATTCTATAGAAAGATCATTGGCTGCCGATTAGATCCAATTTAGGAATGATTGGCGGTAAACAAATTGTGAATATACATAGCGCTCATTATGCAGACAAATACGTGATACTACATCTATTTTTACACACTCTCGGATTCCCTCATCAACACGTTGTACCCAACAGAGATGAACATGTGAAAATTTCATGGGAAAATATTTCATTATATTACAAGAATGAATTTACAAAAATTACTAAAATGGATTTTGCAGAAATATTCACAGACTATGATATAAATAGTATTATGCATTACGATTCTTATGCTGGAACCAAAAATGGGAAACCAACTTTACTTAAATCGGTAAAACCATAATGAGATATTATTGATATTATTTGAATGTTTCAGTACATTGAAATATTTTTACAGGACGGTTCACAACTTTCACCCAGTTCTACATTAACAAAGAAAGATTTTAAAAAAATTAATAAGTTTTATGCATGTGACGACTAATAGGATATTACGAAGCCATTTAAAGATGTAATGCAATTTATGTCGAAGTTAGTTCCACTGAGTTATGATTTAATTCAGGTATTTGTTTCCTGATTGTTTTCTATATACATTAATAATTTTTACACTTCCTATTATTACTATACAGATTTCTGGTTTAATTTTTTTTTGTTTCACATTATATAAGAAAAAAACAAAAATATTTCGATGATTTTACAAAAATTTACCCCAGGAAATTTAATGTCACCTTGTCTTTGAAGGGCTTTTTAAAGTAATCCCGTATTACACGGTTCCAAGGAATATCGACTTATAATTAAATTAAAACAAATTAATAAAAGGCGCTAAAAGTGTTTTATTGACTCCAGGTGAAAAATCCATTTTCAGCTTTCATGCCCATTTATTCAGTATTACAAACTGGTGCACCGCATGTAACTACCACTCGCAGGTATAAAGCTCCTGTTGCAACCGTAAAAATGATACGGAGAGCGCAGTTTCATCTCGAGGACGAAATAAATTCACAAACTCACTAGAAACCTCGAAGAAATATTGTCCAGATTGGAAACGATCGTTGGAAAACTGGTACTCCCACTTCCGTAGTAATATTTCCCGACGGCAACTAAAAGGAAAAGGCTCCCTTGTTCCATTGTTGTCTGCTAAATGGAGAACAACGCGGAAAAGGGAAAAATTGCAAAATTTGTTTTATGCCAGCGAGATGGCATGTAGACACTTCTCTCGCCCGCGCCAAAGTACAAAAGACCGAAATCACAAAAAGATCTGGCCGTGACCGCATCTGACCTACATCCTGGATACCCGAGATCTAGGATTGGGCTGGCGCACAAGAACGTATACGCTAGGTGTGTCCTGTATCACGAGGGTTAACCAACCTGCGGGGAATGTGCCTGTATTTTGTACCCCTTCATAGGTTTCCATGGGTTCTATGGGTTTGGGTGAATGCAGTGCATGCCCGGAGCGTTCGCATACTCCAATGGAGCATGAAAGCGTGTAAATCCTGGGTGCACCCTTAAGTTCTTCTACTGTAATGGCTCCGGGAGGTTCCGGAGGCTCTGGAAGGTTTTGAAAATGTAAATTAGATACAATGTGGACTTAGTGCAATCACGGCAGGGCATGCAACTTGGACGTCCCCTAGTAACGTTACACGGAAGCTCGGATAAATCAAAATGGCAATGGTAATGCGCGATGTTTTGGGTGCGCTTAACCAAATTTGTGGATTTTCCAAATCAAGGGCGATTTGATTTCTAGCCAAAGGTCTTTAGCATTAATCATGGATCCTAATGGTTTTTCTGCAGTACAGTAATAGAGATTACATTTTAAGGTCTACGTTGGTGAATTCACAAGTTTAGCATACATTGCATATTTGTTTTATGCGTATACTTGCATAACTCGCACTGAACAAAATAAATGGTAAGGGATTTCAGATGATCCTTATTTTGTTTTCTCAAACTCTTAATAGTCAGTTCATTTCTTTTATTTTAAAACGTTTACGGTTCTTACATGGTGATATATATCAAATAAAATATGATAAAATCAGTAGCTCGTTGAATTCCAATTATTTTTAATGGATTTATAAAGGATTTGATTGAAATGCGAATAGCTTTCCGTAGTAAAAAACAACAATTTATTTGCTCTCCATGCTTCTTTTTTCCAATGGCTCCAGCATTTTTGGAAATCAAATCTGTTCGCAAAAACGTGCTTAAAATTATAAAAGTATAAACTACTCGAAAACTATAAGAAAGCCATTCCCATTTCCATATAATCACTACCTTCATTTTACTTATGTTATTATATTTATTTTATTACTTCCGCCTTCTTAAAATCCTACATTTGAGTTTTCTTTTATGTAAAAAAATTATTTTGTTAGAAAAAGCCACACTGCTATTTTCTAAAAAGAAAAACTTCTAATATTCTTTAAATATTTGTTTCAAATTAATGTCATTAATTTAGCCATCGTTAGATTTTATTTAAACAAAATATTCTATGAGCATAGGATCTACTTATAGCCGCATACATCATATACCGAAATGTAGGAATTTTGGTATCTTTTTTTATATCTCTTATACTTGGCACCCACCAATGACACAATAATTAAAAAAGTTATTTTTTATTTAAAGAGGAAATACTTGTGAAAAAATCAACATTCGAACTCCTAATCATCCATTTCTCAGGTATAAAAGCGTACTATCTTTTAGTTCTCACAGAATATTTTAAAAGACTTTTATATTCCAAAAGTTATTATAATTTGAATACGTGCGTAAATGGATCTTATTTTTGAAAAATCGTCATATTTATTCCCTTCAAAAAGAAGATAAACTTGAAATCAATTCCCATAATATAAAAAATCCAATTTTGGATTTTAAACATTTATAATTAATTTAGTTGGTGAATATTGAATTAATTCTGAAATTATTTATCAGGTAAGCGAAAATAATTAATTTATAAAAACTTTTGGATTAGTCGTGTTCCATCAGCCATTGCAATACATCAAGTGTTATATCACAGTACCATAATAAAAAACATGATGAAGAGCCAAGAAAACTCAGGCAGATTGCTACATCGTAAACAACTAGTATTTATAAATATCAAGTATTTAAAACAATAGAAATATGAATAAGCCTCGGCTTGCTTACTCGATTGGAAGGTGAAACCGTCAAAACTACGCCTCTTGAGCGCTGGCATGTCCATACAGACGTCTGGTAGGACAAACAATTCCCCAGCACTGGTCATAATCAAACAAATAAAGTTCGCAGTAACAAATATTTGTGAAAAATTCTGTCGATTACGGCTTAGCTTCTGTCGGAATAAATCGAACTCTGGGACGAGATGATTTATAGCATTGGCCTTTTGCCCTTTTCCAGCCGGGACGAGCCGGTCTCGTATGCACACGTTTGCTTAAAAATGAATGGAATCAACAATAACGTCGCATATGGGAGATTTAGGTCAATTCGTGTTGACAGCGAATTTCCAATAAATGTCAATTTGTGATGATGATGTTCTTGTATATCCCAAAAATTTATGGCGACTGAATACATCACCGTGGAGTTTGTTGGCACCCGGGACGGGCACAGGATTCGGGAACCACACCCGACAGAATCGCTTTATTTCACTTACTTGGGCCAATATTGTCGTCGGATTCTGAGACTAAAAATGGCTGTCTGCTTAATTTATAATAATTAAATGAATTTTCCCACGCATCAGTTTCCATGAAATGTTGGATTTTCGCTATTACCATGCAGGAGACACTCGCCATTTTATTGCTGTACAGACTCATCGTTTCGGTCGTAATCAGGACAAATTTTGTGTCTTCACATGGTAGGGGTCGTAAGCGTCAACAACCCTAGAAGACGCATATAACTTCGAATGGTTCGTTATTAATCGAATATGTTCTCAACGAATTTATGGGACGGACAAAACGATGAATCTCCTCTAGGTTATTGATTCAGTCGGACTTTGAGTCATCAAGGGAGTGCTCTTGTTATAGGAGTGTTTGCCCTACCTAGCAAATAAATGCTCAGAAGATAAATTAAGTACCAGAAAGTACATAAGACCGTAGGTACGTTCCAGTGAGTCTTGGCTCTAGTCCAGTCTAGCAATTTTCATAAAATTTCCAAAACTTTGGAAATGAAGGGGTGTACATCCTCGGGATAAATAAAATCTAGTTTTTAATTTTTCGCCTACTCCCGTATAGCTGTAGAATATTACTAAATTTATTTTACGGGATTCAAAAACTCCTACATCTTGTAGATTGTAGATTCAGAGAGGTGGGTATTAATAATCCCTCACTTAGATCTTGTGGTCCAATGTACATGCCTTAGAGGGAGATCTGCAAACCTGCTATATCTTACTTTTAGCATCAAATTTAAAATTGAGTAAACAAAAATTTTACATTTCATACAAAAGAAAAGAGATTAGTTTCTATTAAAGTCGAAAATTGGAAATACTTGTTGCTTAGGTGCTCAATTTTATTTAATAATTATTTCTCTTCTCCGTTTTTAACAGCTTTTAATTTAAATTAATAGAAACCGACAAAAATCCCCTTTCATACTTCTTAAAGCCTTTTTTCTTAACTTTTATTTCATATATAAACCGCAAGAAATTGTAAAATATCAAAACTTCTATAAAATCAAGAGACGTCCGTAGGTATTAAATAAAATCAATATTAGAAAAAAAACGCAAATATTATGCATAAGTAAATGAAAAGTGTTAATATTTTTAGTTAATAAGTAGCATATTACGAAGATTGTAGTATATTTTATTTATATATTTTTTTTGTGTTACAATTTATGATGTGTTAATTAAATTTTAATACTGTGGTTATTGCCGGCAATGATGGTTATTATTGCTGTTATGATTATAAGGGCAGTCATTGCTAATTTATGATTTTATAAATTTCTGATTACTCTTGTTAAAATTTAAAATAATTGCCTTCAGCTGAATTCAATAAAAAATGGAGCGATTCTTCGATTTATGAGTGCACTGGCATTTCAAAAAAATTCGATGTGCAATGTCGCTGGCCTGTTTCCACAATTCAAACATTGAACCAATGTAATTTCGATTATATGGAGTTCATCAATAACCCATCGATTAGGCGACCATTTGTGTGCCAACCTAAGTGTTACAACCGTCACGTCGATGGGTCAATATTATGTCCAAATCGTGCACTTGCAGGTAAAAATCAAAATTCACGAATCTAGTCAGCATTCAATTATTGAAGTCTATTCCGTGGTTCGACACGGGTTCATTAAAATGCCATTCAGTCAACCAAGTTCGGCTATGCTCCCAAATTGCTTTTAAAGTAGACATCCTCAGAATTTCATACAAATGTGGGAGGTGGTAAGGAGTTTAGACAAGGCACTTTTTGATTCATATGAGCGTAGTTAAGTAAGTTACCGAGTCATAATTTGTTCCAAGTCCAATTTAATTTAAGCAGCTCAATAAAAATTTATTATAGATTTAAAAAGTTATGCTTTATCCATTCTATAGAAATGTTCAATAATAGTTTTATAGAGAATTATCCATAATTTCTGGGAAAAATTAATAGACTCGAAATTATGCTTTAATAATATCAGAATGGTGTTGCGACTCAAACTGTATTTTAGCATTTGAAAAGTGCAAAATTATTAATCATGAATTGACCGTATAATTAACGTATTTATTAAATTGGAGTTTTATTTCCATTTTATACAATTTTTACGAGCTGAAATTATTTTTAAATTTTGAATCCGTACACTCTAAACTCTAACATAGACTTAAAATATTGAAAAAGCTGATTTCTTAAATGTTGGAATTTAGTACGATCAATTTTGTTTTATATTTTTGAAATGTTATTAAGGGGGATTTATTTTGTTGGGCTTAAAAACAAGACAATATTAAGGTATATTTTGGAAAGGAACTTTTGAAGATAGATTATGGTCTGGAGAACGTTTTCAACACTCCAATCAAGGTTTCTGTAGTACTTACATTTAATCTGCCATCCCGGAACCATAAAACATTCCTACTCTTAGCACGTTCATCGATAGCTTATAGCTCAATCAATTTAACGAATTTTGACTTAACATTTTTACTTTGTATTTTTAAGACTTTAATAGTTTCACAAATGTGGTAAAAAATTTATTTTTTTTTCAACCCTTAAAAAACTGGAAGCTTTCTTTAAAAATTTATTGTTTTCCTTATAAATTTGTAAGTAGTAAAAATTTGGTTTTTTTAAGGAATATTGGAATAGAAAATCAATGTTGATCGTTTGGTGTACCTGAAGAGATTATATGTATTTTTTCCATGAGAATAAAATAGTGATGCAAAGCCTGGGGCCTTCCAAATAGTTACGAAGTAATGTGACATTTTTGGGGCGACCATAATCAAGGAAATTTTAATGATGTTGCCCTGGCAAAGGACCTAGTTTCCTGTTTTTACGTAGGTATTATTTTTGCCCTGTTATTTTCCCGAGTGACACGTCCTTGTCTCCGAAAACGAGAGCAAGGAAAAAATTGATTACAGAGGACGATGGATGACTGAAAATTTTGAGGAATAAGAGCCATTCGTTCTCCTGTGATTGACAAACGACACGACAGACAGACATGGCGAAAACGAGACCCGGATCCGGATCCCGGATCGGGATCGATTTAATTCTACCGAATGCAACCTGACGTATCCTTGTTTCACAGGAGGGTAACTGCTCAATTATTTATGAATCCTTCCGATAGTGCCGTCGTCATCGTCTTCGTCTTCTGCATCGTCTTGGTAGACGCTGCAGTCTTCCGGCATGGAAGGAAAATGCAACGGCTTGGGGCTCCTTACTCCTCGCGCTAAGTGAAAGAGCTGGCTCCATCTTCCAAGAAGGATACATCCCGATTGCCGCCAAGGAGAAACGGGTCCGATGACGGAAGTCATTATAGGGTTAAGTCTCCTGTGTTATTTTTGTGTCAATACAGGAAATGAGTTTTATTAAAGTTGTTTACATTCCTGCTATTTTGAAGCCTTAATGCGACTCAGACCTTGAGCACCATAGAGCGGCATGTACGTTTTAAAACTCTAAGTGGTCAGCAAGGTAATTGAATTTTTCCACTATTTGAAAAAGGAATTTCTGAATTCCTTGGAGAGTTCTTTGGGTCATTCTGCAAGGAAATATCGATTTTGTATCACATTCGCCTGAAAAACTGCTTCAAGGAGGAGTTACATATTAAAGAATTACTTGTAACTGTAAATGTACAAAACAATTATGAAAAGAATAATGCAATACAATGAAGGGAATAATCTGTGAAAATAGTTTTATCAAGCGGATTTTATAAAAATACATACAATTATATGCTAATTTAACATATCGGAATTTAAGTTATCCGCGTTTTTAAAGTTTTCACCTAATTTTGCTTGAGCACCAATTTGATATGGTCTTGCGGTCGGACCTAGTGTAACAAACTATTTAAAATAAAAAAAAACAATCTCCCTGACCGCCACTGACGTCATTCAGTGCATCTTTTTCAGGTTGTGAAACATAATTAGGTTTAGATTCATAGCATATACAAAAATTAGCTAGGTTAGTCCTATATAGTCAAACGTGGTTCTAACAATTTTCGGCTAATATGGAGAATTATATCAGAAGGGACTAATTGCAGGTTTTTTAATTATACACTTTTAAACCTTAACTAAAAAATAAAATATAAATATTTTTTTCCGAAAAAGATATATCAAACCCTTAATTTCGATGATATTAAGAAAACAAAGCTCTAGTTAAGTACAGTCATAGAATTTTCCCCACTAATCCAAAAACGAATTTCTCAATTCCTTAAAGCCTTTGTTTTAAGATGTGAAGTGAATAGATCCGATATCGTATTTATACGGAAAATTCACTACTTGTAACCCTCGTGGCTATTAAAAATGCAAATTTATTGAATATCGTCTTTGAAATGTTCTTAACGAAAGTAGAATTTAAAGCGAAGGAGGAAGGAGCACGTTTGTTTACACGCATCTCTACTTGTGGTATATTGAAGATGGTGAAGGAACAGGAATCTAAATAAAACACGTAAGATGCTAGACGAGGGTACAATAATTTTGTGAGCTTTTCTCTGAGGTGAATTCACTATACGTAAATTGCGATTACATTGGAATTAGGAAACCCTCAACTAAATTTCCGAAAATGGAAATGTCGATGAGGCAGGAGCATCTTGAGCGTCTAGATGTGAGGTTTTATGGTAAAACAAAGGCTGGAGAACTTTATTTTCAAGGCGGCGGTATTTGCATCAGGCGAGCAATGAATTTTTATCTGTTTGGGTATCGGGACTTCGGGTAGAGGTAGAATTTTGTTTAATATTCGGTACAATGGAAATCCAGGATATTTGAGATCTCGTAACACTTTACTGCCATTTGTAAGAGAAATTGATTTTTGTGTAGTGTTATAAATATAAAACGAAGTGGACTAGTTTTTTTCTAGCATTCGACTAAGACAGGGCTTTGTATATTTGTTTTTCAGTTTCTGTCTAATGCATTAGCCAATATTTAAGAGAATTTTTCTTTTATGTAACGTTAAACCCCGATGTTTATATCGTGTAAAGCTAAAAAATTCTGTTGCTATTTTAAATTTTTTATATTCAATTTTGCGAAGATGTTGGTATTTCTTAGTTTTAAGAAAAATACATATTTTATTACTTACTTTGATTATGATTAATTTCTGATTAGAATTGTAAAACTTTTTTAGAATAAGGTTTTTGTTCTATAGTTGAATAAAATAGTGTAGTATATTTTATGGAAATAATACTTTTTAACTGTTTCTTTTTTCGTATCGTTATTATCGCAAATTTAAAATCATTTCTTAGAAAAATTTTAAACATTTTTACAATTTTCAAAAGTAGAATGGTGTACCAAAAGTTTAATTATCGTGGTGTAAATTGTGTAATAGTTGTAGTCTCTTAAAATTTGCCAATATCGAATTATTTATGATTTTAAAATAAAACACTTGAAAAGTAGCAAAAATCCATCTATAGTAATTAGCGAAAGCTCTCAAACTCATCTGCATAATGCAAAGCCAATAGGTCATGAATAATTCTTAAGCCTTCGACATTTTCTCCATCGACCCATGATTGCTATGAATATTTGAGACAAAGAACTTTCCCTTGGGAAACTTTTCCTATACTGCAAAGCCGGGCTGGGTCAGCAGTAACGAGCTTCCTCCAAGAACACTTATAATTTCAGCTTTTCACTTCTTTAAAAAAAAAAGAAAAAAAAAAACATGAAAGTAAGGAAGCGAAACAGATGACATTTCCAGGTCACAGAATGCCGCTGCAGAAAAATAGTGGAACAAATTGGTTTTCTTGGAATAATTTCAATCTACAAAAGAAAAAAAGGATGAATCCTCTTTAGCCAAAACCTATTGTTTGTCCTTCTGCGTTTCTTGTCCGTTGGATGTGCCTTGTGCCTTAAGATTGATTTTACTGGCAAGCATTCAACAAGCATCAAATGAAATTACATCTTGGTTTTTCCTTTCTAAGACTCTGATTAACGTGGCGAATTATGAATCAAGGATTTACTTTTACTACGCATTAATTCAGATTCTTCTCAAGGACTTTCCCACTCTTTGATCTACATCTAAATAAGCGTTACGAATGTTAACAGGCATTTTGTTTATGGAGTTAGTTATGGAGTTTATATAGTGTGAAATGTTCATCCCAGATCCATTATTTTTCCCCTTCTTTGTATATTCAGTATATGACATATCTTTCAGAAGAGTATCAAATAAACTTTTAATGGATCATTAGTGATTTTATGGGTCTTTGGAGTTCACGTCTCACTTGTTTTATTATGAAATCCCCGAAAACAATTAATTTGAAATGTAATTAAATTCAATATAAGTGGTCGTTCAATTGATCTTATTGAAAATTGAGAATTTTAAACCATATAATGCTATAGTAATGCCAACTTGCCAACTTTCTCACCATTTGGCTAACCTCTTAAGCTAACTCTGAAATAGTCTATAAAATTTTTATGAAATCATCAAGTATTGTTCAGTTCGTAGTTAAATATCGCCATTTTATTACATAGATATAAAATTTTTACCCTATTTTACTAACCACTGGCTTTTCTTCGAGGCTATTTGTAACATCAAGTTACGCTATTAAAAAAAGTGCTAAAAAGATTTTTAGGAGTTTTCCTAGTTTTAAGACTTTTATTTTAAGATGAAGAGTTTTTAATGTTTTAATGAAAAAGTTTTCAGGAAATGAATTTAGTATTTAACAATTTTTAATTTACTAGTAAGTAACATAAGACCTTCGCTAAATATTTTAATCAATACTTAACGTAGGTTTTAATTTTACTATTCTACATCAATTTTTGTATTTAATGTAAAAACTAGGAGACATGTAAGTTGTTAATTTAGATTCATTTATTTATTTTTTAAACTCTATTCAAAGTAGCTTAACATGAATCGGTCATTACCCATAAGATACTGACTTTAGAAATCCAAATTATTACCTTGTACCATCTTTATCAATATGGTGGATGTGATAGACTTTTAGATAACACTGATAATAAATCTTGCTAGGATAATAAAATTTGCTGGACAAAAAAATTTTCGAGTAGGTAAATATGTTGGACAATTTAATTTGCTGGACTGTATTAGAATTTCCTAGATAGGAAAATTTTTTGGGCTTTCACATCTATTGGACAGCAAAATTTATAGGACAAAAAAATTGTTAAGTTACTAACCAAGTCGATATTGGGTATCAATACCTGAACAGCATAAATTGGATAATATAATCTAGTTTTCCTATAAATGAGATATTCTGATCTTTACTAATTCAAATTTATTATATTTTAATTTACCAATTATCATTGTATTCGACTATTTCGTTAATTCAAAATTTATAAATTTCACTTATTTATAATTATTTTTAATATGCAAATTTAAATTGAAACCTTGAATTTTGTTTTTCTATAATCACAATCTTGATTCTCTAATCTCTCAAGTGATTTACCTTACTTCCTTTTTAGAAGAGGAACAAGCAAAATCTCATTAATAACCACTTGTAGTAATTCTTTCGCACGAAGCTTATGATACGCAACTTCCTTACACTCCTCCAGGCCCACAAGCTAAATTATTATTGATGATAGGAAACAGTCTCGCATTAAGTCGATGAAATATGTCCCTATAGGAAAAATCGTAATACCTTATGAAAGCCTCTTGAATTCAAGTATGCGTCGAGATATGCGCGCTTCGAGCACGGAGCGAGCATAAAAATCACTTCACGCATAAATGAGCTCAAGAAGTGCTATAGTAAATAGAAAAAGTTGTACACGGGTATAAGAAAGTGAGGAAAATCAGAAATCAGATACGACCGACGAGGAGAAATATAAAAAGTACACTTGACTCAGATAGAAGTCTTTAGCAAATGATTTATGTCTAAGCTCATTTCCCTGAGCGTCGAGTTTCGAACGTCCTTGGGAATCGTGGGAATTAATTTTCCATTAAGTAATCACCTTTAAAAATCATTAATTCCTTAGTCCATCAAATGAGAATCAATCGCTTTTACGTGTAATAAAATTAATTCGTCAATGAAATTAAACGAGAGCACTACTGTTGAGGATCCTTGCTTATAGGAAATGGAATTCGCTTTTTTCAACTGTTGAGCTTTTCTGAGACACCAGGATTTAGTAGTGAATTCAAAATGATTTCCAATAATAATTCATAAACTTCACGAAATAATTGATAAGGAATATATTGAAGAAATTTCATTTAAAGAGCTCTAAAATTTATAAAGGAGGAAATCCCATTTGATTTTACTTTTTGGTAGAGAAAAATTAACAATTTAAATTTAAAGTAAAGTATGATAAATAGTTATATCTTGTCGAAGAAAATGTTTGCTCATGTTTAAATAATTCAGACTGTTTAATTGAACAAACAATTTTTGAAAAATCGATTTTCTTAGCCCCTTAAATGTCTCTTAGTTCTAGAAGAGGTCTTTTTTTTTAAATCTTCGAAAAGATTATTTAGTATATTTCCTACGTCAATTTACAAGAAGGAAATACAATAAATCATACCAGTAACTCATACCCCATACATTTAGGGAGCTAGAGCTCACTTTACTGTTGTGATGATGGACTGCTGGTTCGCACCATAGCGAAGTCTTAGCTGACTCCTTAATGGTTAATTTCCGAGCTCCTTTCCGCCATTGATGGTTGGAGGAGGTCAATACGCCCATAATTTAAGAACGGGTTCCATTTCGTTCTAGTTTCCGGTACTTAAAGGATATTAAAAAATTTTTTATGGTCTACATGTCTTTTAAGCCATATAGTCACCAACCCAGCGTAGACTCGGTGCAGTAAAAAAAAAGGAAGAAAAAAAAATAATGGAAAAAATATATATTCCCTTAAGAGACCGGATGGTGGCTCACGTTTATCGCGTCTGGGCATCTTCCACCCAACTCTGAATGTTTCTGGGGGTTTATCGCTCGTCCATAAACCCCTTAACGGCCGCAAAACAGTCATTCCCAAGGCGAAGAAATTGCCGCATTTGAACTTTCTGCTGGCAAGCACAACCAATCCGTGAACCCACTCTGGCCCACTTTATTATTAGAATCTTATACAGAAATGGAGGAGCTATTTAAGCCGGTAGGGATATCAGACGGTTACGAAATGCATAGTGGAGCAGTGGAATTGTACAGTTTAACCCCTAAGGCTCCCCTGCTAAAAACCCATTAGGGGAACCAATCCAGAAAACCCTTCTGGCGACATTGTTGCATTTTAATTGCAACGATACATGAAAAGAGATTGTCAGTTGTGCATAAAATAGAAGAGGAATTGTCCCACTTTCAAGGAAATTGCCCAGTCTGGTTACACTAAAGACCACTCCTTATCGTACTAGTACACCTTCATATCTCTGTATACATGGACTTTCATACCTCAGTACCAGATGAGATAGGCTCCAGGCCTTGAAAAGTGATCCGCATGTAAAACGGCCGTAAAACGTTTTATTTTAGGAATACTGCTCAACCCATCCAAAATAGATAGGATGAGGTCCTCGGATGATAAAAGGTTTTATACAAAACATTATGGCAACTACCCCTTATCGCCTCCAATCGGTGGAAAGTATCCCCATTTTATTTGGGTTTAGATGAATTGCCGGTGTTATCGCTTTTGTCGTTTATTTTATAACGCTTTGACGATATTTTTAGACATTTGTTGAAGTTTAGATGAATAAAATTTTTATGCATTTTCTAAGTATAGCGACGCGATTGAAGTTAAATTATAACCATTCCCGTCTTATGAACTCCTAAAGTTTTAGACCAGTATGCTACTACTCGTATATATAACTTTCTTGACACTAGAAATGTATAAATTTTTACAAATAATCAATTTTAAATTCATTTCGCTATGCTTTGATCAGATTTCAAATTCGAGTAATTTTATTTGACACTAAATATTTTTGTGCAATTAAATTTCCCAAAAATTGGAAATATATGTTAAGAACAAGTACATAACTGAATCCTTAAATCTTATACAGCATTTGAAATTGACTATTGATTTCCAATGGATGAATATCTTAATAGGTATATTTTTATTTTATTTAGGAACTTCTGAAGCCTCTCTCTGGAACTTTGATTACGAACTGTGATGTATTGCGTAATTAAGATGTTGACAGGTTTTCCAAAGAGAAGTTTCCTACAGAAAGAAAAATATTCTGACTATGATTTATGGGATTTTGGTAATCGAAAGAATTGGGGAATTAAAGAAATATTAAAGAATACGGGGATGGTTAATTATATGAAATTTGCCTACACGCGCGTGTTAAGATATTTTGGTGTTTTCGATAAAGGTGTTTTTCTGTAGGTTCTTTTTTATTTGTTGAAAAGTATTGAATAAAAATTATAAGTTATGGATGAATAGAGCCTGTGATTACCGTGCGTTTTAGGTTTACACATATATTTAATGATTAGCCCATACCTACAAAAAATTTTCAAGATAAAACCTTGGTCTCAAACAAGAAAAAAACAAAACGATACATTCCGAAGAAATTATTCTATTCTTAGTAACATGTGTGCTCAACAAATAATAAACCGCTCGATAGTAATAATTGTGTTTAAATGCCTAATACATTGAACTAGCGTACCCTGAAACCCGCTGGACTTCTGACTAACTGACCGCTTGACCGCCTGGTTGTCTGATATTCTACTTGCCTAACCCAATTGCTCTTTGATCGCTTAACCAGCGGACTGCTTGGCTAACTGCTACTAGGGCTATGCTATACGCACTATACTCAATTAATACTTCCTACTAAGCTATATAACATTAATTTATTAAACTTTTTTATATTTGTTTATTTTTTCTTGCATTTATAAGGTCCAATATTGGAAAACAAAATTTTATGAATATATTTTTGGTCGTCATAAAAGAACCTCATCAATTACATAATTTCATAAGAACTTAAATATGGGAACATGTGTCCCTTACTACCTTTTGAATTTAAAGTGAAATTTTAAACAATAATACATTAAGAAGTACTTTTAAACCAGTGTTATTTTTTTGCATAAGTTGAGTTTATTTCATTATTTTATAAAACAAACCGAAGAACAACAACACTAAAGGGTATTCTAATTTGGATATATTTAACAATGTTAGCTGTTAGTTTTGAATTATAGAAAATTTACATTGAGAAGAATAATAAAAAGAAAAATGTGTTAAGGTAAATTAAAGACATCAATTTGTATTAAGAGGTCAGAGATAGAATTTTTAATTTTAAAAATAGTGGCAGTGATATGAAAAAAAAACGTTACAGCGTATTTGTGAGCAACATGCTACGTGGCTTATATCATATATTTAGTATATTTTTTTAAAAACATTCAAAGCGCCCTACGCCCTATTACAGCGATAACCTTCAAGGAAAATGCACTTGAAGCATCCTTAGAATCCAGAATCAAGGAAAAACGTAATCAGCCGTAAAATGATTTCAAAATTTGTTGGTTTGGTGGGACCTTTCGCAAGAGCTGTTCGGCTGCGTGGGAGTGAACACACCATTCTGGGGATGAAGAAACTTCTTTGCATATGTTACATCCTCCTCATAATTCTGAATGAATCTAGAATTCCCCGTGGAACCACAGCCTCGACGAGTCGCACAATCAATCGCTATTGAGTTACATCCCTGCGTGGATAGAATACGGAAGGTAAGGCAGCTGCCGTACGGGGTGATATACTGGCGGCACGAGATAGGCATTGCAAATTTCGCTGGTCCCGGCCACAACACTCCACTCCACTTCAACCAAGCAGCAAATTTCACAGCATCCACTCCTCTTTTATATCTTTGTAAATTAGGCTTTCTGGCAGAAGCACCCTATTTTTCCTATTTAGCATTTCTCTTCGTCAAATGTTGAGATGATTTATAAGAAAAGCAAATTAGGCTCAGAAGTAAGTGGTCTTGCTTTCTTGAAGAGTTGACATTTTTTATAAGTTTACCATTGAATCTCCAATGTTTTTGTTTTGCTAAACAGGCTAGGTATTGTTTATTATTATTATCATTTTTTATTTTATTTTTTTTAACTGTAAAATTTCTACCTTCTACTTATCACTAGATTGAACAGGCTGAAATAATTACAACATAATTTGTGATATTTTTAAAACCTTACAGCCACTTTAAAAAAAAAACAAAAATTGTAAATTCTTTCTCTCCTGAATCACTTAAATTTTCTAAAGTATCAGAGATGACCTGTAAAAAATGATCAGAAAATTGTTTGAGTTTCCGACTGATATAAAAACATTGGTCACATCCATGAATTACAAATCAAAATTTGCTCAGAAGTGGTGAAATGTATCAGGGAAAAATGATAATGCTAATCAGATTTATTTAGACAATAGTAAATTCTAATTTATGTTTTAAAAAATATATCCAGATATCCAAATCACGGATTAATAATTACTGATTATGAGATTGTAGATCAAATCAATTTAATGCAATTTTACAAGTTAATACTTTGTAATTTATACATTTTCTTCCTTAAAGAGATATTGATTTTATTGTTTAGGAAATTGAAGCTATAAATTTAGCCTACAGTAATTATAAAATTTGGATGAGCAAAAATACAGACAAAGTTAAACGGCAAAGCGAAATTCTATCCAGGATTAACTTAGACTGTAATAAATCATTGTTTATAGCCTATGCCCAGCATTGAGCATCCTTTGATTAAGGTTTTAATTATTATACTAGTAAATGAATTGTGCCATATTTTTCTTTGCTGAATTTAAAAGTATTCTAATGTCTTTCTAAGTCCGATACAAATCCAATAAAATTTGTTAAATAAATTAAAATAAAAGATAAGCTTTCCTGTAAATCATTAGAATTACGTAACTTTAAACTTAGTAAGAAAGGGCATGTTAATACCATACCGATATAAAATCAATAAAATCTTCATTAAATTCATGGTAGAGAAATAAACACGCGTATAAAGTTTAATAGATGGATTTCTGCGGAATTACTAACAAATAATAAAACAAATAATAAAGATTTGGGGGAAATTTTTTAGCGATCTTCACAAAATCTGACTATAGATGTGTCAACTTTTTAACTATATATTTTTTTAAATTTTCTTATTTTGTTTCACTTTTTTTTTTGTGTGAATTAATTAACAATTTTAAATGATTCTTACTATTAAAGTTTGCATTATTTATTTCATTTTTTATATTCTTGTGCTTAATTAAATAAAGAAAAGTAGAAATTATAAGTCGTGAGGTGCGTAAAAACGAATATAATACGAATTTAAAATATTTATGATAAAACTATAATTTTCTTATTCTGAAACTTTAAAATTAATTTTCTAAACACTTAAATGAGATCAGAGGTGAACATTTGTTATAACTTTACAGATTAGCAAGATTTTTATTTTAAATGTTATCATTGTTTTTAAAATGCTTTAAAATTAAACTTTTGTAGTTTTTCGACCATACATTTATTTTTATCTATAGATACACATTCACGTGTTTAAACTAAACTTTCTTATCTTTCCATACTTTCTTAGTACTGAGTGGATTCTTTAAAGAAAGCGTATCTCTGTAATTCTTAGAATGCAACCTTTCATTTCATATAAGAGAACAACTGCAAAAGTAAATAACAACATTTTGACAAAAAAACACTATAAAAGTATTTTTTTCTTCATATTTTAAAATCTAATATTTTTCTTTTTATGACCTGGGTTAAAAATCTTCAGAATCCAGCAAATCTTTCCTTTTGTTTTATTTGTAACACTTTTTTGAAAACTTTATAAAGTTTTCAGTCCAAAAAAATATTATTCGGGAGCAGAATTATTGAAAAATTATTAAAATTGGAGATGGTAGTTAAGTAACCTGTATCTGTTTATTTATTTATAGTTTCAAGTAGCAATAACTTTTTTAATACTTTAGAACTCTAATTATAAGATGTGTATCTTTTAAATACCTCTTAAAAGAATTATATAATTAAAGTACATAAATTGGAAAAGTGCTGCTTTTTTTATAGAGTTAAAAGAAAGTCTGAGGATTTTATCGACTTGCTATTCGTTAGTCTCCTTTTTTCTTCATTTCTGATAGTGCATTCAACGGCCGAGTCAATTGGAAAATTTCTCCCTAGCCGCACTGTCCTCAATCTCAAGTATTTCTAATTTTGAGTATTCTGAAGTTGTACGCTAACTTTTTAGGACGTGCGGCCTGCAGACTTGTTTGAAGTATTGAAGTAGCAAATTTGATCATCTAATTGGATTGCCAAAGGAATCCTCAAGGGACTTTCCACTATTGGCTGCCTGCATACTGCTAAAGCGCAAAGGATGATGGCCAAGGGTGCTCCTGATAAGCGGCGCAGGAAAGTGGCCAGTTAACCGCTATCAATTGGATTTAACAATAATTCACCCACCTGCTTATCGGCACTGTTCCGATTATCCGATTACCTTAGAACACCTCCAATTACCGTCTGTGTTGCACGGCATGTTTTGATAGCCACGAAACTGTGACAGAATTTCCGGGTCGTGTAAATTGTTAAAAGTAGAATGCAATCCGCCGACCCGTGAAAAGTTTACGGAAGAAGAAACTTTCTCTGGAGTCAAAGATTGCCGAAATAAATCATATCACACGAGAAGGGGCGGGTGCAGGGTCCTTGCATCATTTACGAAAGATTGGGGGATGCGGATACACGGGAAGGCTTTCCGGCTGCCGTTCTTCAGAATTTTCAGGTTTCTTCGTGTTGCCTGCATAAAGTCACACGTCCCGAAGGAATTGCGGGAAGATTTACAACGTTGCAATATTTTTTCCCTTTTCATTAGAAATTTCCAGGAACACTCCTGGCAAACTGACATTGTATGAGAAATGGCGTTTAGATAACAAGCAGTTCGGGAGCAACTACGAATTCTCGATTTATTGGATCGCAAAATATTCAAGACGTTTAGAGATTTATTTCGAACAGAACTTTCAATAAGTTGCTAAAAGGGCTTCAGGGGATTTTTCTTTAAATTGAGAAATATCTTCTCTATATTCCCTTGGAAAATCTTAGATGCGATAAAATCCTGATATTTCCTAGGATAGGAACAAATTGAATAACGAAAATATTATAATAAAATTTTTCTAGTACATATTTTCGTTTCTTAAGGTTATAATTTTAGCACATAAATTTCGATGTCGATAAAAAAAGCAGAGTATGTATGTAAACATAATTTAAGAAATACATTGATCCCAAAAAGAACCCTTGCGTCTTCCACTTCTCAAGGCCGTCTTAGAACTCTTTCTGAGTTCTAAGTTGTATATTACACTCGGTCTATTTTTTACAAAAAATTACTGTTAATTGGAGGTATTTCCCCTAAAACGTAATTACTTTTTATTGATTGTATACATCCTTTAATTTTTAAACTAAACTCTCAAGAATTCTAAAAACTACTTTTGGTAAAAAACTGAATGAATTAAAATTAATTTGGCTTACAAAGCACAAAATGTCCTAATTCCTCGATCACCTAATAAATAAGACTTTATAAAAACCTTAGATGGTTTTAGCAACTTTATTTTACACTTTTTACTTTGTGTAAGAACTATTACATCTCATAGCCTCAACCTAGAGTCGGAAGTAGTAGCAGTGAGTTTAGGATCTCAAGAGACCAAGCAGATGGCGATAACGAAAGAAGGCCGTCTTTGTGCAGTTTGTCAACATAAAGAAACGTTTATTTCAAACAAAATTAAAATTTTATATAAAAAGGGAAAAACCGAAAACGTTTATACCCCAAGTTCAATTAAAACTTCACCGAAATGTTCATTCCCCTTTTACGAGTTTTTGAGGTAGGGAAACTCCTTGGAGATTTCAATGAACCTGCGGGAATAAACCCCTTTTGTGTCGTCTAAAAATAGTCCATTTTATGAAGCTAAAAATAGAAAGGCACGTCTTAGGAAATCTAATATTTCCCACCTTCAAATATCTTACGTGGGTGGTTGCTACGATCGTGGGGTAGGAACACTCTGACCGCAACCGAGTGCTATATTTTGTTTACCCAAGCAGTCCATAGCCGCAAAATTTTCCACTTCTTCAATTAATTTTGTCCGGTGGCTTTTCTTAGGTCATAATGCTTTTCCTTTTAGGGTTTCCTCACCAGGAAGCCCCCGATGCAGAAGGCACCAATAATGCTTCTTTGTCCTATCGTCCGAAGAAGAAGAAACGTGCGAAGGAGTTCCGGCGGATCTAGCAGTTCCTTGAACTTGTTCTTAATCTTACAGACGGGGTAATGAATTACAGTGACAAGCCTGTTTCTTGGGCGGTGCCAGTAAGTAACAATTCTTGTTCGAACATCTGCGAAATAAACACGTATCTGCAAGATGTCTTTGTTCTTCTTGGTGCTAGCTGGTGTTCCCGGAAGATGCTCCTACTACCAAAATAAAAGCAATTAATCACTGGACATCCGGGACGTCCGAGAGCGCACCAGTATGGCCGCATACAATTATATTTTGTGTAGTAATCGCTGGATAATCAATTTATCCTGCGGGCGGGAAGGGAAAGTGATTAATTGCTCCCTGCTCCAGAATACACCGATCACAATAGCTTGTGCAACCTGAAAATTTTTCACCGGGACCGGGTCAATGCTGTGAGGGTACAAGGTCCTTTATCCTTTATTTAAGCATTGAAATATCCTACGGGACGAAAGCCCGATTTTCTTTGCCCTGGGAAACTCCCATTGTCTCTCGGTCTCCCGGTTTTATCTCGATTTTACTCGCCATTAAGTTTGAGGACTCTTTTTTGAAACTTTTCTGAGGCGCCATCGATAAAACAGAAATTGTTCGAGCAGTTGGTAAAACAATACGTTCCACTGTTCGAGTGGAAATTAATTATGTCACCTGGTAATCGTTTTCCGCCCCGCTGTCCAGGTATTCATAGTCATGGAGACTTCCATTCATCAATACTTTGTGCACTAATTTCATAAATATATTTCGTAAATTTCTGCCTATTCTACACAAAAAATATATAATAAGATAAAAAATGTTTTAGTATAGTTGAAAAAAAAACTAAAACTAAAATAAAAAATAAGATTTATGGCAGGAAATAAGTTAGTATAAAAAAAATTCCCATTGCAAGTTCGAAAAACAATTTTAAAAAGGTGCGAACTGGCACAAAACCTTAACATATTTTTAAAAGAGTTTGATTTTTTAATTGTTTTAGATGGCCTTTTAGATCTTAACAATACTTTTGATTTCAACGGTATTACTTTGTGAGGTTATTGTTTTCAGCTTATACCTATACAATTTTTTGACTACTTATCAAGAATTTTGAAGTGAATAAGCAAAAGTTTAACCAGTAATTTTCAGAAGTTGAAAGAGCTATTACTTGAAATTTGAAACATATTTTCTAAGGAAAAAACAAAATCCCTAATTTCATATTTAAGAGGACTGTTTTCTAGAACATGTACTTTATATAATACTTTTAAAATATTACCTGGGCTAATTTCTTAGACTGAAAATATTTGCGTACGAATTTGTTTATCATTAATTTTCATTTCTCGAAACTCATTGCTAAAGTTAGTAATCTAATTAATTTGTTAATTGGATTAGATATAGATAAATAATTCCTCTTAACGTGTTTATATCTTATAACAAATTAATTCTCACTTCGAATCATGTTATCAATACTAATTCAGTTTTCAGCCCTTATTATTGTTAATCATAGTAGTTTTTTGTAGGTGACAATGAACTGTCGAAATAATACATACTGGAGCACTTTGTGCATTTTAAATAAAAGTGTGTTTCTTAAAACCTAATTAAAGGGTTTTGAGCGCCGCATAAGGTGAGAATCTCAAAAGATAGTCCCTGAACAGCGAAATCCATTTTATACATTTGTACAAGCGACAGGATCGCTTAATTATTTTTATTAAAATGGGGGATGATTTTGTGGAGACGCCCAAGTAATTGTTTCTAGAAACTGTGGAAAAGCCTTAGAGGAGCAATTGCTTATCAATATTCCTGCGAAATTCTCCGAATAATAAGACCGAGCCATTTACCTTTCGAAACAAACATCCGATGCGGTTGATCCTCTTGGAACTCCAACTCGGAACAAAATTCTGGGGCCGCGTTCTATTGTGGTTAAAAAGTTGTTCGAAATGCAAACAGTGGTCCGGGACCCGAGAAGCGTTCCTTCAGGAATAAATCTTTCCAATTTGAAATTGTTGTGGGCGGTATGTGTTAATTTCGCCTTAACCTTCCGCCCCCGGAACGCCCGAATTATGCAGAGCAAACAGAAGATGGAACAATGTTTGATTTTCATCTGCAGAGCGCTTCAAGTTCCCCGGAGGAGGATTTACCCGAATGTAAGTTAAGCCCGCGCTTCTTTCTTCGGCTCTACGCAAAATTAAGGGCTTAAATGTGGCCTGTCCAGGGCGGGGTTCCGAAGTCGTCGGCCCGGGGGATTCCGGGCTACAGGAATTCTTGGGCACACACAACGCCCCAAAATAGAACGCAAACTTCCTATAAAATCCAATTATTGGGGTCATTGACATTTAGCTTTAAATAAACTGAGAGTTTCCATTAAATGAAGACGAGTCTGGAGTTCGGGAGCTAGAGTTGCCCAAGTACCTTCCTCCTTCAATCGGGTTTTCGTCTTTTTTTCAATTACTGAAACGTGCCATATGAAAAATCGTGCGCATCCAATGGAAGAGTTCATCCGACGGCGAATTATTTTATGCAAGCGTCGTGATTAGGATCGTTAATTTCAAGGAGAACAGAGCTTTCGCCAATTTTTTTTCCTTTTCACCGAAATCTTTATTAGATCAATCCAAGATGACGCCCCGAGCGTAATGGGAAGCGAACTCAAAGCATTGGCGTCTTGTCTCGGCGTTGTTCAGATGAAAAGCTTCTGCTGTGCAAATGAAGTCATCTGTTGATTTCATTTACTTTTTTTTGGAGTCAATCTTTATTGCCTTCTTTTTTGGCTAAACTATTCACTTGGACTCCTACACAACAGAAAATATGAAAAAGTAATGAATAATATTGAAACAGTCTCGTTCAATGAACAGGCCTTATATTACTGGCTCAAACACTTTGACTTTAAGAATCCTTTAAGTAACTAAACACCTATTTCTGAAAGTGTTCATAGCGTTCATATGCTTCGATTAGCATCATTTTGGAACGAAATATAGCGGACAATGTTTAGAAATTTATAGTTTTGCCTGCAACTTCTCTAATTTAAATTTCAGTTAAATATTTTTCGTTTTCATCGGACATGCTCATTGCTTGAGTAGTCAAGAAATACGCAAAACAACCCTGCACTTAGATAACTTATAAATTTTATAATTTCAGAAAGCTTATAAATCTTATATATAAAGTTTTTAACAAAAAAAAAACATATTGCAGTAAATTCTGGCTTCAAAAATTAAAATATAAGTAAATAATTTTGCCTTTTCGAAAAATTAAATTGATAAAAATTAAACTTTGGATAACCAGACGGAATTTCAAAGTTTCAACTTTATTTTACTTTCAATTTTGCAATAATAATCATTTTATAAATTTTCAAGTAGACCCTACACATTCTTTATTAGGCATTTTTGTGATTATAGTTAGTTGTTGTTTTGTTAACTAAATAATCAATTATTTAATTCAATAAAGTATAATCTTTACTTCATTAAAAGTATATTTGAGAAATATGAAGATCTAGTTATTCAATGATAGTTAAAACATGTAAAATTTAAGAGCCTATTTTAAAATTAGTTCACTTTATTCCACAGCAATGCGCATATTTTCAGCTAAAATTTTTAGGTTTTTTTAAAAACATTTTCCAAAAATAATCTTTGTTAATTTTCAAAAAAAAAGAGTTAGTTTAATAAAATTTTAAATTTAAAACATGTTCTGACATTAACTAAGAATATTTTCCAAATTTTTTGAATGAAGTGGTATCCACGTGTCCACAAGCATTTGTTTTATTATGAAAAATCCAATTTACCATTTTATTTAATAAATCACATTGTACATGGACGAGACGAAAAGTAGATTATTTTTCGATGAAGAAGCTCTGATGACAAATGACAACAGGAATAGAATTGGGCAAAAAGGGTGTGGTATATTAAGTAGATGACCCCTAACCCAAGACGACCACAAAAACGCAGATTGCGAATTCGGTGACATGGGTCTTCCCGACCCATTGAAACACATTTAGTACTTCCCGAGCAGTGTTGGTTTATTTCCATTATTGGATATGTCGCCTGGCGCTCATCGAATCACCATGCGTCCCAAATCCCAGATCCCGACTAGGGAAACTGGTACAAGTGTCCTTAGCCACTCTCGCTGTCCTCGCCATCCTTTCGAGAGCCCATAAATTTTATCGACATTTCTGATATTGCCAAAATTTTTGTTACTCACAAGTCTGCCATAGGACTAGCTTATATGCTCTTGTATTTCCCTTTATCCCGAATCGTGTTGAATCCTGTGGAGCAAGAGCTGTCTGAAAAGGCGAATAAAATCACAGCCGGATAGTGCCATGATACGGACATTCGGGCCCGGCCGTGATTGATTGAAATATGAAATCCGGTAATGGATACTAAAAGGCCGGATTACTGGATGGCGCCCCCGCATCACTTATTTACAATAAAGGGGGACGCGGAGGGGTATCTTTCATGTGTGAAGGAGCGGAGCATGAGTAAATAACTCGCCATCACTCGGACAAAGGCTAGAAAAAGTTGAGAATTTAATTTATGTCTCGGGCTTTCCGGATCCGCTTCAATCCTGAGTCCTGGTGCCATAAATCAAGAGTTCAATAAACTCCTAGCCGCATTTGGGATTTTTCGTGCCGGCTAAGAAACTCAATCCCCCGTGCTTCGGTTGAATTTCGAGTTCTTTCGAAGTATAATTAGGCAACGAAATTGATTCTAGGAGAAAGTGATACATTAAGGCTGGGGTTAGTTGGCAGCCCTGATACAGCACTAAAAGGCCGTAATTAGCTAAATCCATTTTAGTTAATCAGCAGTTTATCTCTGGTGAATTAATCCTACGAAGGACTTTATCTGTTGCTTGCTTATACAGGCACTATTTTGGACTACCCGAGACCCGTTTAAAATCTAACACTGAATTGAGTTAAAAGTTAGGTTTAGTACTCAGCGGCTAGAATCTGCAAAGGTGAATATAACAATTTTCGCCAGTAGCATTGTACTTCTCTCAACCAACTTTCCTGAGATGAGCTCTGAACACGAGTGGCAGATGCTATTCCTGTCTTTACTCCAGTAGTTTTTGCCAGAAACTTTAAAACAGAAGATTTTTAATATAACTTGTCTGAAAACCAATTGTAAATTAATTAAAATTTATTTATAACTCTTTTAGAACCTTTTTCTTAGATAATTAAAATATCGATTCTTGCAATGCAATAATATGCGACGCCGCGTTCTCAAATTAAGGAGACTTTAATATACACGCATTTTAAAAATATCTTTTATTTGTGGAATGAATTGTCGAATTTAATTATGTTGTTAATTACTGGTGCTTTCCGATTGTGACATAGCAATGGATAAAAATATATTGTGAAGGAAGTCAGGTAAAATAAAAACCGTTCAATTGCCAGGCTGTGACATGAATATAATGAAAATATTAATGTCATTATAACACGCTTTCGTGCTTTCTGTAGCAATAATCGATTCACCATGCGTGGGTTATTTTATTAATTTACTCTGTTGAAATTTCGTAATAAAAATCCGTTGGTGTATTTTGTGACTGTTCACAGAATCTCAGAGGTATAAATTTTAACAAAAGGACAATAACATCGCCCGGCAGGATGCCTCAAGGCAACAAGAGGCTTCATCCCGATACCCCAAAAATGAAATTCGAGCGCGTGTGATATATCCTGTGGTAACATGTGAAAACATGCGAACCCTCCCCCGTCCTGATCCCCTATGGAATCCTATAAAACTTCGATTTTAACATTTTATTGATGTCGATGCTCACATTTCGGTACAGTAGCGGAAAAATCGCTGAATACGCTACAGTAGTTAGATTCTGCCTGAGGACCCTTTCTCTTACAAAAAAAAAAAAGGTAGCTTCGTTCCTTTTGCTGAAAAATCGGTTGACATCTTAAGTCATAGTGCAGAAATCACGGCTAATGGTGTCGCCTACGTAGCGCAGTGTCTTCTGGCAAAAGGGTTTGAACTTCATTAAAATTTATCGCTCTTTATCGCATTGATATCTTTGCTGTCTGAGCAAAAAATTGGAAAAATATAGCCCACTTTCTATGAGGACTGTGAAGTATTATTGACACATTTAACCTCCGGAACAGGATGTCAAATAAGACGCCAATTTAAAGTTATGCTCCGGAAAGCCGAATCAGGAATCAATATTAAAGTAACCAATTTGTTGGAAGTTGTATATTCTTTCATAAAAGTATAAAGTGGCAGTTTTTGTATTATAAAAAAAAATATTTAATAATTATCACATCTTAAAGACAAAGCAAAAATGATATAGTGCATTTCCTTCTGAAATATTTTTCGGTATATTTCTAACCACAATTAATATAATGACTACATTTTCCACAACTGGGTTAAATGTAACATAAATATAATTGAATTTTTTTTAAAAATAAAATATACAAACATAAATAAATATAAAATTCAAATTTTGAAATTGAGTTCGCACTTGAAAATCTAAAAAAATTTGCTTTAAATAAAAATGAGTTAAAAAGAAGACCTTAATGGGTAAAAAAATTTCATATATTTGTTTTAATAAATTCATATTAAATGTAATCAAGAGTCAAAATCAGTAAATTTAAAATTAAAACTGAAGTAAAATTTATAATACACATAAATCTCTCTCTACGATAATTCGGAGTTAAGTAAATTGCGATATGAGGAATAATATTTTTTCACTTTAATGCAATCAAACTAAAATCAAAGTTAGGAAAAAATCCCCGTAACTTGAGAAAATTTTAAAAATAGAAATGCATGGTTGATTCATTTTTGCACGAATTCTATTTACGCATATTTCTTAGGAACGAACCTATCAATCGCGTAAAAAAAGGTTCAGGTGTAATTTTTTAACTCTTATGCTATTTTTATAATATATTCATATTATTTATTTACATATATAGCCAACTCTTTGTATTTAACATAATTTTGGTAATAAATACTTCAAAATTTCTTTTACGTCCTTAAAATCGCCTTCCGTATCATTTGGACATTTTTTCGATTCCATTTGAACAATTTTATTATCATTTTTTGTATTTTTAGCTTTCGGAACGCTTACCTTTATTTTAAATTAAGTTTTAAATGCTTTACAATTTTCGGGTTCTGTATAAGTTTTATCACTATGCTTATCACGTATAATGGGGTATAAATCGGATAAATAGCACAAGAAGATAAAAGTTCGAAGCCATAACCAATATTTACCAAATTGGAATTCTAAACTACTTACATGTAATTTTAAAATAATATTAAATAGCATTTTGATATATGAAAAAAAAAAACCTATAGTTTTTTTCTCTTAGAAACGGTTTCATTCTACCGCGATTACACCCCTAAATGTTCTTGAAACGACAGAAATTATTGGCGAATTTATCCCTTATAGCAAAAGGGTCAATTAGATACTAATCTAAGGGCAAAGTTCTGCTTGGAGCAGGTGTGCCGGTAGCTGTTTGAATTCAATTATCTCAAATAAGCCCCAATGAGTGATTGCAAACCTCTGTCTCTTTGTGCTGCTTCGGGGCAAATCGAGGATTTGTTCCGTAAATGTGTCGAAGCAGAGAGATAAAAGTGGTAAATGCTTATTTCAACACAATTCGACCTTAACGTGTTCAACGTCGGGACACAAAATTCTGGAGAGCCAGTTTTGGACACATGGACAATTTTTAATTAGCAAACGTTGACCGCAGGAAATTTCATTGGACCTTTTGGGAAATTTGAATCCTCCCTCCCGCGATGTCCATTGTTCCATCTCGGGTTAATTTCCGAGACAGAAGCAGCTTCCTGCAGATTGTCCGGGATACCAATCTGAATATTGGTCTCTGGTGTGCCAGGCATTTTAATGTAACCTCCATGAAAGCCCCATTTTTCGGATAAGGGGAGGAATAGAGGTTTAGCAAGCGATTAATCTTCTGGAGTTTGCAAAGAAGGTACTTCATTGAATAATGCTCACAGTTAGCAGAAAAATTGAAAAAGGATCCCGTGATTATCCTGTCCGATGAGGATGACATTCTTATCAAGTCATTCCCCTAGTGAGGGGATATTACATGGGCTTTTGCAAATTTAATATAAAAAGTGTAGGTTTTTCATGCATAATTTTTAAACGAACAGTTTAAGTCTATTAAAGTGGTGTTTTGCAAAAAAACACAAACATTATTTAATCTTGTGGGACAAGATAACGACGTGATTTATTTTTCCTTTGATGGATTATTTCAAGGCTATAACGTTTTTGCCCTTTTTCTTTAAACTAAATCCTCTAGATTAAGTCGACTACCTAATGCGCTATAATATTACAAGATTAAAACACTCAAAGGAAAAATGAATGCCAAATGTCTTTTAATGTCTAATTTAATAAAAAGTTAAATTTGAGAATTTCCAAGAAATCGATGTAATTACAGAATAGATTTAAGGTACGGACATTTCTTTATGGGGTAGGAAAAGGGATTTATATTAATTTTTATGAGATTAGAAGTTGAGTTTGTAACTTGTTAAATAATAATAAAAGGTAACTTTTTATTATTAATACCTTTTTTTATTAGGTTGAAGTACTATGACTATTTTTAAATTTTTTTCATATCGTTGATATGGCGTATACCCTTTAAAATACTGAACATTTCTGAATATGATAAATATAAAAGAAACGCGGAATTTAAACGCGTTTAAATTAGTGCTATTTTCGTATTAAAGATCTTCTGCAGGAAGAAATCACCATAGAACAATAGCGGTCATTATCATTAAATAAAACAAATCCTTGAATTCTTTAAACTAGTTGTTTAGTAAATTTCCATAAGATAAAAACAATTTGGTTAAGTTCTATTGAACGAGATAAATTTCCTTAGGCAATCTAAAGATTTGTTTAGGTCTAGAGCCAAGATGCGGAAAACGAATCTTGAAAATTCATTAATATTATCCCTTGAACCCACCGCCATAAAATTTTCATATCGAATTACCAATTAACGTAATTTCAAGTGCCGCCTTCAAAAGCCCCTTCATGTAATTTAATTTATAGATGCCAACGGAGATTTATTTCTTTACTTTTTTTCGTTCTGCTCTTTTCTTAATTGTAAAAATAATTGCTTTCGGATAAAAGTAATGCATTGCTGCGGATGTTTTGTCAACTCAAACAGCCATAGTTTGAATTAGAAATAAGTTCGCAAGTAAAGAGTTTCTAAAAAAGTCAACATTTAAATTAAAAATTTCCACTTCAAATTTTCTTTTACCCTACTATGCCTATGTAAGATTGAAATTTAAATTAACGTTTTCTTGGAAATCGATAATTTTCGAAAATGGGTTAAATATTTATTTTTTTGAAATTCTATACCCCTGGTATCCTCTGAACTCCAATTAAAGTATAAGTACTATCCAAAATTAATTATGTAATCCTCGACTTGAATTTTATTATTTTTTCTCCAAATCAAAAATGTATCAAGTGAGACATTTTGAAATCCGCTTTTTCTTCAACTTTTAAATTAAGCGAAAGTAAAGTTTAGAAGACTAGAGATGAATAAAATGGGAATACTTTCAGAGAATTAAAATTCCTTACATCCTCGAACGTTCGCACTGGATCTGAAGAAGCTAGAGAAATTTAGTCTTGGTGATAAAAATCAAAGACATTAACTGGGAAGTGCTCAATGTTAAATAGTTTCTTAGTACCTCAATCGTAAGGGACGAAGGAAATCCAGCAAAACCCGCGGAGAGACGTTGCGTAAGCGACTGTCCGCCCCGTAGTAGTCCCCGCAGGATTTATTCATTCAGAATCTCTTCCTGCATTCCACTCGGCGTGTTCCCGTCGCCGTGGCCGGGCCCGGGCATTGTTGCGATGGCTCCGAGGAGCGACCTGTGTCTGACGCCCGGGCGCCACCCTCCCGAGACGCCTCCTCCGCCTCACGCCCACCCGCCGAATGCAAGTGCAAGAAGTGAAAGTGGAGTCCGGAACGGAGTTTTCACCGGGAAGCGCGTGGAAAAGCTTTCTCTACCCTCCTCGTAGGAGAAGCTATCGAGTTGGGCGAGTCTTCCTTTCGATAGCTACTCGGTGTTCGATGTTTTGGAAAGGAACGTAAACACTAAGGGTAAGATGAAAATTTAATAAACCCGCCAAATAAAAAAAATCTGTAAGTAAGTTACTAATCCAAAAAAAGCATACATACGGCCCTCTTAAATGAAATATTAAAGAAAACAGTGCGTATGAATTTTACTTAAAAAATGATCCACGGGTCTTTTATAAATCAAGGTAGTGTTAATATTTAAAAAAAAAAATGGCAGAAAAAATAAAGCAATATTTGACTCATAGTAAAGCCATTAAAAACCTTATTGACACAAAATTAAATATTACACCATAAAACAAAATTTGGTAAACTTTATTTTCCACAAAATAATTAAGTTGCCAAAAGTAGTGTAATTCGTTTATTTTTTTTTATTTTTATAAATGAATGAAATCCTTTGTTCTCTGTAAAATGTTTAACTTAATTTTTGCATGTACGCAAAGTTTTGATTCCTAATAATTTGTAAGCTAATATTTTTCAAAAAAAAAGTAAGAACCTAGATTTTATTTTTTATCACTTTTCTTAATCTATTTACAATTAACTCTACATTTTTATCCTTTCCCTTGAAATATGCCTGGACTCAATAAACAAAATTCAAAAGTTTTTTAAATACACAATAAATAAATGAAGATGGTAAATTTAATCAATTGTATTTATTTTTGAGCGGAAAATGTAAGTCCCAAGTCCAATCGTTTTCTGGTCAAAAAATACAAAACACATAAGGCCTTATATTTTTTAAAGAAAAAAAAGCATAGCGTTATTGGCTCTAATTGGACAATACAAAATTAAAAGTTGACAAAAAAAGTGTGTAAAATCAAATGAATAATTAACCGCCATTTGAAACAACACCCAACTCAAATAATAATAATTTATTAAATTGTGTATTAAATTGTATTCTGTTTAATCCTTAATCCAATTTCTTAGATCTTTTGGTAATTTTTGTTAAATACAGCGTCACTTTCTGATTCCTCATTTTGGATACACTCTCGTTGTTAATTTTGAAAACGTATTTTGGAAAATAGCACGATTTTGTCAGATTTTTTTGGATTAAATTTAAACTAGGAATTATTTTTATATTGGAGGGCACTCCTAGAATATCTACAATATAAAAAATCAACCATTTTGCCAGTTTTGTTGTAGTTAGAGTTAGAAAAAATAGTTAATCCTATTTTATTCTAACCAAGTTTGCTCGAAGGAGCGTAAAGACGCGTTCGATTCCATTAATGCGTAGATTATCGATATTTCTGATTCGATACTGGGCTCCTGTTTGGGGCAGTTTCGCTTTTAAGCCTGCCCCACGCAAAAGCACAAATTCCCGAGTCCCGTGTGCCCAGGCGGATGCGAAGGAGGCTCGTTCATCTCTCGCTACCAGGAACAGTCTGGAGCTAAGGAGCTTCTGGCTGCGTCGTCGGCGTCGACGGATGATATGAACGGCACTTTGGTGGTTTTGTTGATTCTACTCAGCGAGTAGTTAGTCCGCTGAACTCGAGCTGTCTGGAAGCTTTCGGGATTTCAAGATCTGCATCTTATTCTTCGAAGCCCTAGCGACGGATCTCTGTCCAAGTACGTTCCTTCTAGAGGACTCCTACGATTTCGGTCCGAGTGCTTTGACTGTGTCTTGTGTCCTTTCTCTTTACCATTTTTTGAATAGTTCGGCTACATTTAGAGTTCTATTGTTTTCTTATTTTTGGATAATATCCGGGAATTCCGCGAAGTATTGTCGTCGCGCTATTTTCCTTGAAGACGTGCTACAGCTGATAAGGAACTTCTGCGACGTCTGTCCGTGAAGAAGTTACCGAACGAAGAAGTGCCCGCGGTTAATGAGTGAATCTCAGGCCAGAGCCAGTGAAAGTGATTTGAAAAGTTGCTTAAATTTATCTTTAGGAAAATAAAGAAAAATAATTTTCAAAATGCTCCCTGACGAGGCGTTGAAATTAAATATTTAAGAAAGATGCGAGCAAGGGTTGGAGTTGCAGAAATTGGGTCAGCGCTGGATTGAACCGGGCAATTTCTTGGGTGCGTAAATGCTTCCTCTGCTTTTTGGTCTTTAAAGAGAACGAAATTTTCAAACTTCTTGGCCATTGGTTAATTTTTAATTTTGACCCAGGAAGGAATTTATGAAAATTTTTCCAGCCGGACTCCAGCTAGGTTTTACGACCTTCCGGGCAATTTCCCAGCTCGGCGGGGATGGCAGGTCCGGTTTAATTGTGGCCGGGTTTTAACCCTCAGAAAGTATCCCGTCGGTTTCGGCAGGCCGGAATTGCCAACTAATTAAAATGCACCTGAAATCGAATTGCAACGGCCACCTTTCATTGATCGGCCGCCAGGTAACCCTTATTTCAGGCGGCGTAATTTCTCCTATCGACGCGTATCGTCAATATTTGCATAAATGATTAGAAAACAATCGATTTGCATGCATGCGGGCGTGTCGGCCTTATCGACTTTTAATTCACAGTTTAAATGGTATTTTGTGTCAGGACTATTTGTCCAAATTCTATGAAATTAATACAAAATATTTAGTCAGATATGGAGGTTTTGTTTGCCAATCAAAAACAGGGCCTTTGAAAAAACGCTTTTCAGCGTAATTGCAATAATAAAAATGTATTTAAACTTTTATTCATACTACAAAAGAAAAATTTTTTTATAGGATTGTTCGTGGTAATCACAAAAAGCAAAAGATTGATTTTAAAAATTTCTCAAGCGTTCGAAAGCCCACAGTCTTCGAAATTACATTTTATTTTGTTGCTTTAAGGATACAAGAGTTTATATAAAAAATCTGCCATGATGTTATTTACTTAAATGGACAGCGTATTATGGGAATTTTAATATCATAGGTCGTTGTTAGAATTATTAACCATTAATTCTACCTTTGTGTTAAATTTCAGTGTTGATATCAAATTAAACTAAATAAAATTTGTACTGCATTTTTCATCAATAAGGATAAAAGAATAAAAAATAGTTGATACGGAAATACTTAAATAACTTTAGTTTTTGGGTTTATTTATTTATTTTTGAAAATATTTAGAACATTTTAAATTACTACTTAAACAAAAATAAAGTTAAAAGTTTTTTTTTAAATTAAAAGCCTTTTTGAATTGATTAGAAAACCATAATTTCAACCATAAAAACAATTAAAATCGTGCTTTTGTTTTTAACTTTTTATGTTTTTCCAAGATGTTTCAACAATTTAAAGACAAATTTCATAGTAAAGAAAAATATCTTCGCATCCTTAATAGTTGCAAGTATATCAGTTCTTTTTATATAAAAAGAGACTTTTCGAGCTAAAAACACATTTAGTAATTTTGTTTTATTCATTTCAACACGTCTAATGCTTTAGATAAAAATTTAACATCATATTTTTTTATATAATTCTCACTATTAATTATTATAGAAGTATATCACAGGCGAGGTCAATTGGGAGTGCAAGTGTTTTGTAATCGCATCAAGTAATTTTGAAAAAAAAAAAAGAGCAAAACTTCAAAATCTTTTCTACTAAGATTCATTTTAATATACCCTTCGTTTTTTATCAGACCAAATTCGTTTTAAAGTCCGAGCGATAAACTCTTTGTAACATTTTTTTAATCTCTAGTCACCAATCGCAATTTAATAAATTCATTTATTTTTTGCTCAAAAATTCAATGGTAGGAAATTTTACAATGCTTATTAAAATATAAATTCATCGATCAAAAACTGGATAGGAAATTTAAGAGTGCATTGTATTTTGTACCAAATTTTCGTTCGAGGCACCTTAAAAAATAATTATAACAATAATAAATTAAAATCCGACGAACATTAATTACTCTGATAAATCGTAACGCTAATACTTTATCATTTAATTAATCAAAAAACTGTTAAAATGTCACTTTCCATCAACTAAATATGATTAAATTTATTACGTATATCAACTACTGGCAAATTCTTAATTTTTTATTTTTTGATTCGATAGCCTTCAAATTTTTGTTTATCGATGAGTTATTAGGGAAATCAATTTAATTTATCATGTCAGCAGATTTTCCACATAAAGTCCGTTCTATTGACGACCTTTTAACATCGGCCGAGCTGCGCACTGTTTAATTAGTTGTTCGAATTTAATTAAATTGCCATCGAATGGGAGTGCTGAAAATGGTGCGTTTTTCATTAAAAGCCTGAATTATGGATTATTAGCGCGAATTTACAATTTCCTACGCTGATCTGTGAATAACATTTGAAAGCAAACGATCAATTTGAGCAAAACAGAGCGGATTTTAAATAAACAGAAGTTGCAAAGCCGTCGCGAATGCACCACCTTCCGATCAACACCGTTCCAATTAAATATAGAATGAAATTATTCTCTGTCTGTTTGTTAGCATTTCGAAACTTTTAATAACATCGGGGTGTCCCAGGCATTTGCTGAAAATGTTGATGAATTCTGATTTATGGTCATCAAGATGAAATTATAATGAGATGCTGTGTTTGCTTTGAAGGGTTAATTCGCTCCTGTGATTTTTTACCTTGTTGCCTCTTGTGATGAATGACCACGAGCATATTTGAGGCGCGAATATTGAACTTTGCCAGCATTATGCAGACGAAATGAAATATGGTAACAATTGCATTTCACGGCACCATTAGTGATATTGGAAATGTGTGGACGAAATATAAGACAAGTACTCTTCAAAGACTAATGCTGTAATAAAGTAAACCAGAAAATTGTTTACACATGTGCAAACTTTTAATGGACTAAATCTATTTCCATTTTGTCTTTGTGTATTATTTTTTTGCTTAAAAAGCCAAATAAATCAAAGAACTTTCCTTAGAACATGGAGGCCAACAATAACATCGTTTTGCTTTATTTTTAGAACTGATACGATGGTTTCTAAAAATACTAGCACATCTAATATTCTGTTTATAAATTAATTAAATTTAAAGTAATGTATATAACTTAATTATATGAAATTTTGTATTTGTCTAAATTCAGTCTATGTACACTTAATAAAATTTTGCCCCCTAAAATTTTAAGGATACTCTTCAGTAATTTAAAATGATGTTTCAAAATTTTCCATTGTTTGATTATAAGATTTAAAACCGACTTTAGAAGTATTCAATACCCTTTCGATGTTAAATCAATTTATCGATGTATAGAATGACAACTAAAAGTTAAAGTTTTGAAAACTTGCATTATTTCTTATAAAGAGAAACGCTTCTTTAATTTTATAAATAAAATTGTACTTGTTTGTATTTTAAACTGAGGGGGTCTTATTTTAGTTTCTGATTATGTTTATAATATTTTATTTCATTTATTCTGAAAACTTGAATCGAAAGGTTTGAAATTTAAATTGTTTTAAAACAATCAATTATTGTAAAAGTCACCTGCGCTCTACTACTTAACCTGCTGGCCGATTGACCGCTTGGCTATTTAACCAGTTTCTGTATGACTAGTTAATCGCTAAGAAGCGAGGACACATGACCGCCTGACCACTTGGGCGACTGACTAGACTGGACCAGATTGCTATAATTGGCAACCATAGGTAATTTATATATTCAGTGATGTTTTGATAGAGCCACTATTTTGTCGTTTACGTTTTTCCTTGAAAAGGATAAAAAAAGGCAAACTTAAAGAGACAAATTATGAAAGAAACAATTTTCTTATTTTATATTCTAGTTTTTGAAAAATTTTAAAAACTTGTTAATTACTTTATGAGACTACCACCTTCCCTGTAGCCAAAAATAATTAAAATAATTTAAAATATATAACGGTAACGAATAAAACGTGCAGGCGTTCCCATATTATTAAAATCAATTTTTAAATTCAAATAAAATTTCGGAATTAAATTTTACAATATTGAAAATGACGTTATTTCGAGCAAAATACGCTTATTATAAACCTGTGTTTTTAAGACCTAATGTTTTTCTTTCTGAAAATAAAAACAAGTTTATTTGCATCTTGTTGGAAAGGTCACTTCTTTAATTAAATGTTGTAAAAATTCATGTAAAAATACGGATAATTTGTTTATTCCCTTGGGCATTGTTTCATCAACCACATAAGGCATTTCAGGTGAATGCTTTTTATGTTAATATAAATTTTTATAGAGCCTAATTACCATTACGTACCTACAAATAAAATTAGCTCGGTCAAAAGGGGAAGGTCGGCAATATGAAGGAGGGTTATAGCCTCTGTATAAAAGGGAATTTCTCGTGAAGGCTAAAATATTCAGTCAAGGCAACTATGCGAAATCCCCAGACTAATTATTGCATTAGAAGGTCAACGCCCCTGATGCAATTAGCTCCCTTTTACTACTTACATCTGCGGGGGATAATTTCGGCTGCACCTCACTCATAAAACCATCAGTAAAAATATACGAAGTAAAAGTATAGAACTTTATTCTTTACACATCCAGTGAAAGGGGCACGCTTTCACTCTTAACCTGAAAGAAACCTTTTTCTAAGTCGCAGTATCCGCAGCATCCACAAGACCTAATCGCAACCCTAGTTTGAACCTTTTTCTACCGTCTGTTCGTTCCGATTCAACAAGTCGTGCGGGGGAGTAATAATTAGAAATGTTTGTAACTCTTGGCTCGTAAAAATTAAGAACAACAAAATATTGCGCATTCGGGCGTTAGTAGCGCATTACTTTGAGCAAATTAAGAGTTTTCCCAGGAACACTGGCATTGGAATTTAAGTGATTTTGGTCTAATGACATTGTACAGTGTATGGTTCCAGACAATTATTGAGATGGTTGGGATAAGTAAAATCCCCATTCATTCCGATTAGGTAAGCTTGGCTTTCACCACCGATCCAGCCACTAACAAGGTAATATTCGAATTTTAATTGTTTTTGATGGAAATACCGTCTGGAAAAGTTTTCAAACTTAGCTCAAATTTAGTGTAATTTTTAGTTGCTATGTAAATTTTTATGCATCTTATTACACCTTCATTAATTGTTTAACATGAAACACTCACTTCTGTCTGTATTTCGTTCGAACCTTGATAATAACGAGAACTTATATAGCGATATTGATTTTTAAATATACTTACCAATCAAATGAGTATTGAATGCATCATTACCCCGACCGAAAGAATGTCAGTGCCTTTGTCAAAATTACTAAATAAACCGTGAACACATATACCTAACATTTTCCCATTAGAGTTCGGACTGATCATCTAAAAATCCGAGGCTGATTTTCTGTGCTAGCTTCTAGAACAGATACCTCAAGATTCTGTTCAAAAGAATCTCTTGGAGGAATTCACACTACGTTTTATAAAATAGGAGGATAAGAATGGAATTGATAAAAGCAGATTTAAAAGAATTATTAGGTATGAGGTGTAGAAAGTGGTTGAATTATTGAAAAACAGAAGTCTTTTGGGAAATTTTATGTCCATTTTCTTAAAAATGATGTTTGTAATCATTGCCGAAATTGTTCCCAACTATTAAAAATTTAATTTCAAATAAATCCCTCGTTATTTTCAAATACCAATACTTCTTTTCCGAAGTATTAGTTTTTTTTTTGCAATATTTCAAAACTTAATTGAATAAGTTGCAACCACACAAAAAATTTATTTCCATTTTTATCATTTTATAGGCTTCATATGTGAAAATTCTACCGAATACAGAAAACATCTTTATTTTTATTTAAATTTGGAAAAGCAAATATTTAGGTAATTAATGATTATTTTGAGCAGCTTAGAAAACACTTCTTAAGTAAAAAATAGGTATAAAATTTAAAAAAGACATTTCGTTGGTTTTAAAGAATTTCAGGAAATTTCGGGAATCTTTAACCCCTCTTGATTTATTCTCCTTATACCTTTTCCAAAAAAGGTAAAACAGTTTTCTCCTTTGTGATTAATTGATCATTTACAGAATAATATTGTTTAGGAGATTTCACAAAGGCATAGTGTGATCGTACTTCCACCCCTAAGGCCAAACGTAAACGATAAAACAGTGAGATAAGAAAACGATGACGAAAAGACGCTCAAAACACCAAAAACGGAAGCCTTACTAAATTATTAAGACCACCAGCGGCGGATGCAATCTCTGGAGAAATTCTTTTATACTTCCATGCCATACTTTGCGATGAACGAGAAAAATATTCTTCAAATATTGTTGAAATAACTTACCTTTTTTTCGCTTGATTTAAGGTAATTTATCTCTTTAAATCTGTCCAATTTAGATTTCATTCATGCCCAAGGAAACTGCCAAGTCTAAGATCAGATGAGGAGGTATCGGACCGAAGGCATTTTTGATATGCGATCATCCAGAACTTTCAATAACAGTCGCACAAAACGCGAACTTATTTATTTATTTTTTTGTAACGTTTTCATTGTCGATTGCTTCTAATTCTTAGGGCCGGGAACTCTCTTAGAATAGGAGGTCGTCCTTCTTTTGATTGGTTCCCTTTCAAACCCGGTAGGGAATTTTATGTTTTACCAGTAAAACGTGCACTGCTTGCCGAATGCCCTTTCCACCCATGTAAAGGTAAAGGTAATAATTTCGTAAAATCTCCTGAACGCCCAGTACACTGAGGAGCTGGCCCGTTCTAAAGGGTTCTTAATCAGAACAAAATCTGGTGGCAATTTTTAAAATTGTCGGTAATTTCTTGGTCCCCACCGACCTACCTGCTTCCGAATGCTTCTCAATAGATGAAAACATGAAGGCGATCGGCAAATCATTTACTCGCCGATTTCGTGCCTCTTATTCTTTATCACCGACAAGGGGAAAAGAAGCTATCGCCATAAATCATTAAAGGGAAAGAAAGTCTCAAGACGGTGGTGTCGGTGACGACGGTGGGTAGCAAGGTAAAATATAATTTTCAAATCCCGTCGGGGGACGAGGATGGTAAAAGCCACTGGTTTTGAGAAAAAAAATGCCCATTCTTAGAAGTGGGAAAGGATGAATTCTGAGATTTTGATTTTACGGTCCTTTTAATAAAATCATAAAAACCGCAAAGGTGGGGAGGAGATATGCTTTATGGAATCTGATGCGGCTTCGAAGGACCATCCAGAAGAAAGAAATTCCTTGCTGCTTGGGACGCATTCCGGCTCGAGACTAGAATCGATCGAGCATAAAGTGTGCATGCATAATAAGCAATAAGAAGTGATTGAGTATTCGGCTGTGCGGTTTAACGGCTTAGGGGAGTTCTCAAGCTCTGATGCCTTTGAGCCATCCTTAAATATACACCCTTGGCCGGCGACGCCTTTCGAGCGGTCTGGAAGAATTTATAAGTTATATGAAATATGAGCAGCTGTTGGATTTATATTTTATATCTATGTCATTTTTAGAAAAGGATCTTCATGCAAAATTGCTGCCATGTTAGGAGATTTCGGGCTATTTGGGAACACTCCGCATTAATTTAACAAATCTATGTATCTATGCTATTACCCAAGTGTGACAAACCCTTAAGGGTAGTGAATTCATTAGCTGTAACCTAAACCTTAATTGGGATTATGTGAAAATTATTTCCAAAATCCAAATGTTAGGCTTGAAAGTTTTGAAAATTTATGCAAGAAAAGCGGAAGACAGAAAATCAAGTGAATGTAAAATACCAATCGTGTACATAGATTTAAAATGATAGGTCTTGTTGAACTTCAGGTCACACTCTAGTTTCCAACTGGCGTATTTTCCATTCGTAGTCATTTGCGTTCGATACTTTTGAAATTATTTTACTTCAATAAGAAAATAATTGAGCACATCTTTGGAGTTGTTTCATGCGATTCAAGGGTGTGATTTGAAAAAGCAAAATTTTTACAATTCCTTAATTTACATCAGCTCCAAATCAACCCTCCACTGAAATAATCATAATTCTTTTCTAAAATAACACAAATACATGACACGATCACAAATTTGTAACTTAGGAAATACTGTCTTAATAAAAAGCACTGAAAGAAATTGGTAATTATTTTTTGACTTTCAGCCAGAAGAAACTAGTGAATTAATAGAGAAATGTAAAATAAATAGGCTTCTCAAATTTCTATTTTTCTATAATTTACTACAAATATTTCAATTAACACGAAAAAAAAAACATTAACAGAAACAGGTAGTTTTATTTAAAAGTTTCTGAATGTAAAAGTTGCAGGCTTCTAATTAGCTCATTAATAATATTGAATTTTAATAAATTAAGAATTAGATGAAGATATGAAAATATTCGAAAATTTAAAAATTACATAGACTATCTTCAGCTCTTGATAATTTCCTTTTATATATTTTAATGCTCCGAAATATTTTATAATATTCAAAATTTGTGTACAGAAACCTTACTGGACGAAATCTAAAGGTCTAAGATATAAAAACAACTTATATTAATAAGTCGAGATTCATATCAAAAAATGGTGTAGTTTAAATGGGCTTACAGAAACGCCATTAAAAGTATCAATAATAGGAAATTTTTATATCTTTTAAAAGCGGACTGCAAGTCTAATAAATTTCATAACACTTCGTTTACACAAACCAACTACTTGAAATTATTAAGTCGAATTTTTGTTTAACGACATATAATATGAATTTCGTACGTTATTGGTTAGGAAATGTGCCAAATATTTAATGGTACTACTACCAAATTTCCGATTTTAAATTAAACAAAATTATATAAGCATAGACATATTCCGGGGAGAAAAGTGATCGGAAAAACATCCTGGGAAAGAAACGTCCCGGAAAGAAATCCCCAGGAAAGGATTTTCCGGCGAAACGCTCAAGGAAAAAGTCCCCGGAAAAACGACCCGGGAAAAATCATCCGAAGAAACCTCCCAATAAATAATCCACCGGCAAAACGTCCCGGGAGAAAAAGTCCCCGGAAAAAAATCCTTGGAAATAATGTCCCTGCAAAAAAGTGCCTGGAAAAAGGTCTCTGGAAAAAAGTCCTTGGAAAAAAGTCCTCGGAAACAAGTCGTCAGGAAAACGTCGCAAAAAAATAAAATAATAGGATATCTCGAAGACAAATCTCTTGCGAAAAATAGATCCCGGGAGAAAATCCCGGGGAATAAAATTCCCCAAAGAAAAAATCGGTGGAAAATAGGCCATTAAAAAAAGTAAAGCCCATTGGACAAAATGTCCCTGGAAAAAAATTCCTGCAAAAAAGTTCGTGGAAAAAGGTCCCCGAAAAAAAGTCTCAGGAACAATAAAATCCATTGGAAAAGATGTCCCCGGAAAAAAGTCCCTGGAAAAAGTGCCTGGAAAAAAGTCCCTGTAAAAAAGTCCCTGGAAAAAAGTCCCTGGAAAAAAGTCCTTGGAAACAAGTCCCCAGGAAAACGCCGCGAGAAATTAAATATCCCGAAGACAAATCTTTTCCGAGAAATAGACCCCACAGAAAACATCCATGGAAAATAGGCCCCCAAAAAACTACCCGGGAAATAGCATTAGGAAAACATCCCTCACAGAAAACTTCCCGATAAACGCCCCGGGAAAAAAGTCCGCAGAAAAGGACTTCCTAGAAAAAAGTCCCTGGAAAAAATGTCCCCGGAAAAAAGTCCCGGGAAAAAGTCCCGGGAAAATAAATTTCCCGAAGGAATGATCCGCGAATAAAGTCCCTAGAGCATCCCGGAAAAAAATCAAAGAAGGGTTCCAGGAAAATGTCCCGGACAAAAATCCCAGTGGAAGAGTCCCCAGAGAAAAAGTTCCTGTAAAAAAAGTCCCACGAGAAAAATCCCCAGGGAAACGTCCCAAAAAAATTCCCCGAAGATACGTTCGGGGGAAATCCGGAGGAGATCTTTTGAAGGAACACCGTTGCTGCCTGTCGGCTGTGGAACTGAGTGCGATGTCGCGTGGCGACGTTGCGATAAATATTTTAATCGATTTTGGCTGTACGTGCTCGAGACCATCACTCGTCTGCCCACTAAGCTAAAACTAGACTTTTCGTCCTTTCCGAGAAATCGAAAAGTAAACTAATTCTGACGAACGGCACCGGCCGAGGATGAATCAAGTCAAACGAAACGTGACTAGGGCACAATTCACTTTGTTAGTTCCTTTAGCAAAGGGTTTGTCCTGGATGCTATCAGTTTTCTCCCCGTCCTCCTTGTCCGCCTCCTCATATTCCCGCCGCCTCCGTCACCCTCCTCAGCAATTTCTGCTTCTTCATAGTGAGCAGTGAAATCCTTCAAACATTTTGTAACAATTGAGAAAATGGGGTTTCTTTGGTGCGTCAGCGATAGCATGCTGCTAGTTTTATTGCTTCTGTCTAGACTGAGCCGTGCTGAGCAATCTGCGTTGTAATGTGTTTCCCGCTTTCATGGCTTGGTCTTCTTACGCGAAATTCTTTCAATACAGATTTTCCATTCGGCGATAGTAAAATTAGGAAATTTTCCAAAATTGAGTTTAAGCGCTATCGAGCGCTTATAAAATGGTGTTGGAAATGTTCACCAAGAAATATGAGCCCTTATGGGCAAATTTAAACAAAGATTTATCAAAGTTTCCTTTCAGTTGATTGAGTTGCTCTCGGTTTTCCCATTAAATTTTATATCTCGTTCTTTCATGCCAGTCCATTTGAATTTTCAAAAATTAAAGGACTGGGAAGGATACAAATGGCGCTTGAAGTATTTATTGGATAAAAAATTATACCCTTAGAAGCAGAGTATAAAAATCGCTGACACAGAAGATATGGTAAAAATATTCTTTTAAAAATTGCAGTATGTCGACAGTATCGACTATGTCAAGATTAGGAAAATATTCCGTGTAAGTTTATCGAACATTTTCTGTGGACATTTTTAAGATTGCACAATTTTACCTTCTCATAGTCTTCACACGGTCCATCGATATTGCGTAAACTCAGTGCATTTTTATGCAATCTCCTTTCCGTGCGTATGTAACATTTCAATTATTCTAGAGCGTGTAAAAAGTGGTTTCTGCTTGAACAGGTGTATGTAATCGATTGTAAAAAGCAAGTAGTAGTATGCTGCTTTAAATATTATACCTATGCGTATATAAAAAGTTCTCCTAATTTCAATTTTTTTCGCGGACTTCAGCTTTTTAAGGTTCCGTACCTCAAAAGGAAAAAAAATATGGAACCCTTATAAAAACACTCACGTGTCTGTTCGTCTGTCACAGCCGATCTTCTCAGAAACCAAGCGACGTAGAAAATTGAAATTTGGCATAGTAATGTCCACATATTTTGCATTACTTATCACTTTAAAATATTCATATAAGAATTCATCATATCATATCATTTATAAGGGCTTTTTATGGGGAGTATAAATATTTTTTACAATTTTAAATAGCATATTTAAAATGATATTCTGAAAAATATGCGAAAATAGAGCATCGGAAAACATATATAGAGCATTTCCGAAACTAATGGGCCTCAAATTATAAAAAAAATCAGGGAATATAACGCCTTACTTAAAGCTTACAGGAAAACTTTAACGAAAATTCTTGGCCTTATAAGTTTCTAGAAATTAATTTTATAAAATTTTATAAACTCATTTTATTTGTGGTCGACTGCGGTACAAAACACTATGCAAAATTATTTTCCCAAACTTTGTATTTTCACAAATCATAGGTTATCGTTAAAAAGCTTTTCTGAGAAGTAATGCGAAAAAAAATATGGTAAGGAACCCTATGTGCGCGAGTCCAACTCGTACTTAAGGTTCCATACAAACTTATATTAATAAAACTACTGTTTTGACTTAACAAGTGTCTAAATTCTCGCGATTGGTTTCTTATGTGGTATTTTAACGTTTTTTAAGAAAATATCTGAACAGAAAAGATTTCTGAAGCCCTTAAATGGCTTTATTTCTAATTTTGATACGCATCCATTAACACCTTTGGATCAATTTCGAGTATCGCATGCGTCTTACTTCTGTGAAGCTTCTGAATCTATTAAATTAGAATCAAGAAAGAACTTTAGAAAACCAGTTGTCTAATTTAAGAAAGATAGTTTTAATCCATTTGGGTTTGGGTTTAACTAAGCAACAGTAAAATTTGATGTATTATACTTAAAAATTAGATTATTTAAAAATATAAAAAGGATAAAATCTAAACGCAAAAATACATACTTTCTCATAATTTCAAAAATAAATTTTCTGATGCGAAGAATTAAAATGTTTAAAAGTAGAATACTTCTAATTCCATTATTAAGAAAAGTTAAAAATTATACTTAGAAAAGTTAAATATGAATATATATAAACCATAATTTATTAGAAACTTTTATCCCGAACGCAGCGTTGAAAGAAATTAAACATAGTGTAGAAAGTTCCTTTTAACTCGACATTTGTTGAAATTCAGGAAAATTCAGGGAAACAGAAGTATTTAACGACAGGCCTAAATTTATTCGATACACGAAACTGCCTGCGAAATATTTTCCTTTTTTTAAATCGGCCTCCCACACAACGACAGAATGAACAAGAAAGTTGAAAGACCGCAACAGTGGTAATTTCTCAGTAATGTTTTAACAAGCCCGAGGTCTGCTCCTCGAGTAATTACTTAGCGAGGCGAAACGGCAGCTCTAAATCCGCGAAATATTTCGCGGGAAAACTCCTTGTAGGCACGATGGCCTACACAAATCAAATAAATGCCGTGCCGTTCTCCTCCGGCCTAGCGATTCCTCCGTCTGTTAATTCCCCGTAAACAAACCATTAGGGCTGGATTTCCTGGCGCACTTTTCTTCCAGGGACACTTGCAAGGCAGTCGAACGTAAAAAAATTCCCATTAGGAAAAAGCGTGTGCGAGAAGTGCTATAAACAAGCTTCTGGAACATGATAAATCTGAAGATGACGCGCAGCTCATGCACGAGCACAATGCCCGCTGAATACATCAAGTCAATTGGAAGCTTCTTGCCATCGACACGAAGACGTTTCCTGACTTCTCCCATTGCTTCTTATACTTCTCCAAGCCAGATCGCAGTTCCTTGTGCTAGTGTCCATGAACCTTGTCTTGCCCTCCCCACTCGCATCCACCACCCACCTTTCGAGAAAAGCCAAGCAGCTAGGAGCATCTTCTGTTGGCCTGGCTCTAATACGGAAGACGGAAGAGTTCTAAAAAGCGTTTCTCATTTAAAGTGATGAAAGGAGCTAAGGAGCCGGTAGGTGACAAAAACATTTTCCTCGGGGGCAAACCATACTTAAACTCTAAATTGAAATTTTTCAATTTCGCCCAACTTAACTAACCGACTCGCCACCCCGTACTCAAGACACTAGAAGGGCTGCTCTGCGTTGCCTTCTCAATTGATGGCACCGCAAGATTATGTGGTGCCTTAGGATGTGCTGGAAAGAAGGCGTCGGCACCTCCTTGCTGCAAGAACATTCCCGGTGAGCCCCAATATTTCTTGGCTTCGCGACGTGGGACAAATTCGTGTTGACCTAGGAGGAAAAAGTGAATTTCTCCAAGATTGTCGCGTTTATCTCTTTAATGAAATATTTATGAAAACCAGGGACGTATTAAATTAAAGGGTGATGCCTGAAGCACAATTGGGCCTCAAGGAAAGGCTTCCGGTTGACGCCTGTAACGTTGATTGATTCCCTCTGAACCACTGAAGTGTGGGGGATGTAAAATGAATTTTTCTTAGGAGATTCCAGTAGGGAAGTACACGAATTTTAACATTCCAAACCTACCTGATGTCTGTTTTAATATTTCAAGCTAAAGAAAGCAGACGACTGCAAAATGAGCAAAGTCTTAAGAATGCTTTCTTCTACACTAAAGAGATTATCGCCTGAAGGTAGTTTTACAATGAAAGAAGATTTCCTGTGGGAATTAAATTAGCAGAGCAAGGCGAAAAACATCATCAGGGCCTTTTCAAGGATTTTTAGTCAAAAGGGAATAGCCCCCAAAGTCCGAAAGCCTTTAGTGAAGCAAAATTAAGAGAATCTCTAAAACTGGAGGAAATTAAATTACAGAACAAAAAGGAATCACTTTGCATGGAGATTTTGTAACGAATTAAGGTCGTGGGAATCATTTAGGATTTTTTGCATGCTTCCACATACGCCAATGCTTGAATGAGATAATTTCTTTCGAAGCACTAATGAGCAGCATCTGAAGAAGTAGGAATTTAATTTTCGTAAATTAGGGAAGGTGAGATGTTGAAGATGACACGCGAACTTTCTGACTTTAGGAGGATGAAATTACATAAATGGAGAAATAAATAGCATTATGTACTTTCTCGTTGAACTAATATTGCTCAGCAGAAATGTAAAATGAAATCAAGTCAGAAATTAGAGCTGATTTCGATGATATTGTAAAATAAATAACTTTAGAACTGCTTATTCAAATGTCCTTTCATTTGAAATGTTGAATTGATTTTAGCAAAATTTAGCACGTAGAGATTTAAAATTTAAACCTCTATAAATTTATTAGAACATATAGAAAATAAATCCAATTTTCTCTTGAATACTTCAATAATTTTCTACAAGTTCTAGAAGGAACTCTTCACAAAGTCTTGAAGATTTAAACGGAAATTTTGTTGAATATGAATTCGACCACAAGTTCAAAAGACATTTGATTCTAAGGGCTGAAGACATAATGTACTTTAATTGATCAAAATGAAATTAATTCTGTAGTACTATTATAACAATAATAAATAAATAATAATCAGGTTTTATTATAAAACAATTAAAGTAAAATGTAGGGCAATTGTAAATTTTATATTCACAAAGTAATCATTTTAAAGCTAAATGACATTTTGAATTCTTTTGACGGTGACTTAATACATGAACCCCATTTTTAATATTATTTTAAGATAACATTAAAAAAAACCTAAAACCAGATTAATTTTAAGTTTTTTTATTTTCTTGAAAGGAGTCACAATTTCATTTTGGCAATTTAGCAAATTTGAAAAATTTACTAAAATGGATTATCAATGATTTGGTAAAAAGCCTATAATTAAAAAATTAAAATTTTAATCTACCTAATGAGGTACAAACTGTGTAAAAGTATGAAATAGTATAAAATTTCATAACCTTAATTTCTAATTTCTGATTTCTTGCATAAACTCTTACCATGTTCTATAACTACAAAAAATAACGAAACACAGAAAATTTTCAGTTACTTAAATAATTCATGTGAAAACAATTTCGTTTCGAATTGGATGACTGAAAATTGTTTGTATCAGGAAACCTTTTATAGAAGCAAATTGGAAAATTCGATAGCATGAAAAGCGGCTTGTGTTTAAATGAAAGACTAAACAGTTTAATGGTAGCAATTGATCGAATACCAACTTCAAGGCTACGAATCTACTCGGATTTCTAATAGGTCTGTTCTATTGACCAGTCGAAGGTGAAAGCAAGCGTGATGGTATAATGATTCTACTGGGAGAAACTTTCGCATGCGGGTCGAAATATTTTATGTAGAAAATGCTCGGTAATTTGCATATATCGAGCAAGAACCGTGGAAGTTGAAAAACTTCCTTTGAACTCTGTAGGTAAGAGTACGGAGGTGGAGGATATTTTTATATGGAATCAATACGATTTTTCTGGCTAGTACTCTCCGATTTGGATAAAATGTTGCTCCACAAATGTCCTTACTTAGTTATGAATTCAAATTCCAAAAGTTTCTTTGCTTCTAGAATTTAATAATGTATTTCTTAAAAGTGCTTCTATAAAATATAGTGATTTATAATTGTATGTTTTTCAATAAATGTATCGTTTTAATATTTCAAAAAATCAGAATATCGTGTTGTATTAAATCCTTGAATCTCGAAAAAATTTCATAGTAAACTATAGTATTGAACTTTACTATATTTTTAGATTTATATCACGTTATTTACTATAAGTGATAAGTATTCCTATTTATCATTGTAAAAGCGTATATTTTACGACGCATTTGTTTGATGAATCATAGCCTTATAAACTTAATTTTAAGAATTATGTTTCATTCAATATTAAATTCATACTTTTGCAATTGTGTCTATCTGTCGCATTTCGTCGTTTTCAATGCCTTTTTCTTTTGATATATGAAAAAATTTACTATGAAAGCAATAGACCTTAGAAATAAAACATTTAATTTTTCATTCAGGTGCGAGAGAACAACCCTCGCGAGAACATCACCATGAAGTCACCATATACAAGTAGATATCTGAAATTCCAGAAGTTGCACGTGTCGCGTCGAATATCCCACAATTTGACAAAAGTTGACAAGAACAACCTGCTAAAATTAAGTGCGAGCTGTAAGAAGGAATGATGTGCTTCTTATAGAGCATCAATCAAATAAGTATTAGAAGACGTCGTCACCAGACCGTCGACAGTCCAATTCCCTCCACGTGTGCCCTCTGTGTATTCTCCTCCAGGATCCCCATACCTTAACTTTTAGTAAAACTCCGGAACAGCCTGTCTACTCTTGTCGAACATAACCATCCTGTCCTATCCCCTCTTATCCCCAACAATTTCGCGGGATTCTTTAAGGAGTTCCTTATCACATAATTGGGACAAGAGTGGGAATTTTTGGGAATTATGATAACACGACTTTACCACCCCGAGGAAGACCCCAATCTGTGCCTGAGTGTATGGGGTGCGAACTTGTCGAAGAGCGACACCAACCAGGTCGACGGCGACGCCACAAATGGGGTAAGTAATTGCAATATTTCTTAATTTGGACCTTGGTGTCCTCCTTGTGATTACGACAACGTTAAATTTGTTACCCTGCCTCTTTGGCTAATGAAGTTAACCGTCTCTCTCCCCTTCCTGTTTTCGTTTCATGTTCACATGACTGTCTCCTCGTATCTCAATCTTCTTCGGACACGTCTTCCACCGGGAACATAGACTCGTGAGGATCCTAGGACGGAAGCGCTAAGAGAATTGTCTTATGGAATTATCCTTCCAGTAATTTGCGCCCTGGGTATTATCGGCAACGTGTTAAATCTTATCGTCTTGACCAGAAGGAATATGCGGGGTACTGCATACATTTACATGAGAGGTAAGCAAAATCAATTTGTTCTCTGAAGATGTATCACGTATTATTAATTAAAAACATAGGAATATAATTCAAATGGCACTGTACATAACCGAAAAAAATCTTTGACCTGAGAAGAGCTATATAAACAACCTTTCAGTGATTAACAATACCCAAATACTTCGTTAAAAACAATACAAATCTTAAAATAACCACTTTTTAAATGCTACAACCCTCACTATCATAAACGAACTATTAATTTTTGTTTTCTTAATAAATTTTGAACACGTCAATATTGAACTCGCAAATATGGTCAAGTCTGTAATCGGGCATATTTTATTATCCTATTTAAATTTCAAATGGCTGATACCAAAAGTTTTTACGACACCTTTCGGATAAGTTCCACAAAAGTAGTCTTGAGTAAAGTGTCTTTAAAGTTAAGGTAAATATGACTTTTATCAGCGAGTTGCTTGTAAAACCAATTTATTGAATTTGCACTGAGATACGAAGCATAAAACTTAGCTAAACTAGACGTAAAACCTCAAAGAGGCTGGGTTTGTTGTTCTAACTCAGATATTTTACGTTAATGTCTTCCTTCATCCGTAGGTTGCATTGAGATTTTATATTCAGAGTTTTAGTAATGTTCGATTTTTTACTCGACTGTAATTGTTACTTGTTCTCTGTGGGTGTGAGAATTTGCTTTCGAGTAATCCCTAATTAAATTGTTAAAAGGTATAGTATCAATATAAAATCATTTTTAATGTCCGCAAATTACATTGGATATATTTTTATACAAAAAAAAAATAAATATAATTTAATACAAAGTTTATAAAAATTTATATTACTATGACAGATAAAAAAAGATGTTTTTTGATACAATAAGTTAATTAATCTCTTAGTTTATATAGTTGTTTTAAAATAAATGACGAAGATTACATACGTACTATAAAATTCAAAATTTTTAACTTGATATCGCATTACGCAGCTAGAGAGTGGTTCCAAATGGCTAAAATCGCGTAATACGTGCATCATAATTATTTTACCACATCACATGATACTACTACTAAATTAAATGGCCAAGTAAACGATGCAAATTCTATTATATAACAAAATACTCTCCACAGAATGATTTTTGAAATATGTACAGCAAAATTTTCAAAATTCCTAGATTCATACCATTCTACTTTTTTCGTAAGCTAGAGCACAACGAGCAGGAACTTGTAAAACTTGAAAATGCTGTTTTTTAAAGTACTAAAATAAAGTGTTTTTCTTCATTCGAACCATTTTTATTTGTTTCTTTCATAATTTAAGATTTAGTGTTTAATTTTCTTATTGAAAAAAATTCCAAAAATTTGTACAATTTTTTCGTTACCTGCCCTACGTATAACGCCTATCATTTTGTCTTCTAGGATTATTATAACTTAGGTTAAAATTCATCAAATTTAATGTTTAAAGCAAATGAAACAATTATAGTAGTATTTTTGAAATAAATGTAACAATATTACATAAAAAGCATTGGCTTAGTACTGATACAAAAAACAAGAAAAAAAGTAGTAACCTTTTTTTACACCATATAATAAAATATAATATAAGTTTTCATATTGATCTAAAATATGTAATAGAAAAAATGAATTTATTATATTTGCATTTTATTATATTCATGGGTAATCCACTTTACAAATTAGGCAAATATTGTCAACGTGTACCTCAGAAAGCAAAAAAAAGTAGAAAAGGAAAAATGCTAAATCCTTACGAGAATTACCAATTTTTCGAATATATTCCTGCACACCAAGGCGTCAATATTCGAATATTTAAAGCAAAAAGAAAAAAAAAAGTAATAATAATAATAATAATTTATCCTTCGAAGAGTACGTCTTAGATTTTACTCCACCGAAATTCTTCCGACGAACGCAAGAGTTTCGATCACGTACAGCAGACGGCGCTTATACCTCAAATTATGGGGCTTCCGTGGTCCGACCACTTGGTGGTAGATATATCCTCCGGGACTGGTGGGCTTACACTTTATCCGGTTATTGTAAGCGCTCATCCCTGATATTACAAATTTGCATAATTGAATTGTCTATTGGAAGACGGTGGATCTTGGTCTGCGTGGATTTCTCTAAGATTTTCTACAGATGTCCTATCCAAGGCGACAAGGAGGACCAACGGATGGTGTGTAATAAAGCAGATGGCTTTTATCATTTAAAAACATTCATTATAGCCAACGAAATTCGTTTCGATGAAGAACCCTAAATCGACCTGAAAAACTCTAGTGATGGCTTTTGGCGAGTTTTATAGACGTATAGCGTATCTTTTAATATTGTAAACAAGTAAGGTTAAATTGCTTTTACCTTTTGAATCATTTTCATTTTATAGTCGGTGGGAAAGACGAACCTGAAAGACTTGGTGTTTAATGTAAGGTCTGGACCTTCAGAGATACCGGTTAGTATTGAATTTTAGATGGAGAGCGTAGAAACTTAAATGATTCACATTTAAATTAAATTTACAGAATTTTATGCATTAAATTATAACGCTTTAAATGTGTCACGTACCCAAAAAAAAGTAAAAGCCGTTTCTGTAATCACGTCGTTATGGTGCGACTCTCTCGATCCATAGGTCGTAAAAATACCTATTTTGTTTATATTGGCAAATAAAATTATATCGGACAACCTCTTATGATTTATATGCTCGTTTCTTAGAATATGTTCATAAAAAATACTGTTTAGAGACAAAATCTGATGTTTTATATTTACTTAAATTTTGATAATGAATTTTAAAATGGTTTTTCTTCCATGAGTATACGATATTTTATGAAATGGAAATTTCTTAATATCCTGAGATTTGCTGCTTAATTTTCAACTGAACCCTAGCGATCAGACTGAGTTATAATATTAGAATGAAATGGACCCATGCAATGATGTGGCCAAAAAATGGTAATTCACTACACGCCCGAAGTATCTTCTTTCGTTTTATAATAAATTGGGTGAAAACTATTCGTGAGGAAATGGGTAAAAGAAAGGATTTGCCGGCAAGTCCTTGGATGTGTCTGCAGAGATCTCCCGGGTGAATTATTTATTCCACCTGAATAACATTTTCGCTGAAGAAAAAGTTCGTATCAAGACACGGCGGGGGATAAGAGACTTAAATGAGAATTCGGGCATGCTCGAGACAAGGTTAGCTTTTCTTCCCCACCAAAAGAACACTAAACTACGTTCGCGTGAGGAGAAGTCAAAAGAGTTTTTTAGATGTTCCTTTAAATCTGGGGAATGTTTTCATATGATGCGATAAAAGCCAAGAAAGTTGGCTTTTATTGCAAATAACATTAAAACATTCCAGAACAGTTTGGATTTGATTCGACCCCCGTTTTTGTGTTTTATTAGATATATAAAGTTAGTATAATGCTTTTTGCCACATGTCAACGGTTTTGATTTCACCAGCAAAGCATCAAGGGATTTAAAGTTAATGTTTTAAAATATTTACGGAAATGAATACCATCTTGAAGTTATAGTACCCACTTATGCATGGACCAGGTATGTACGGTTCATTACTTGAATACCATTAGTACTTTTGGGATTTTGGGAGGATTTTTTTGAGCGTGTAAGGCTTTGTCTATATAAAACAAATCGAAAACAAAAGTAATACAATTAAACTTAATTCCAGATCACTAATACGAGTAAATTGATGTAGGATTTGAAACAAAACATAAGACTTAAAAGACTAAACATTGTAAAATTTGTATTCAATATTTGTTGTTTTATTCTCCCGCACCGACCCTGTACTAAAAGACATAATTAATAATAATGGATTGCGAAAATTGAATAGTTATTCAATTTAAAAAATTAAAGAAGTTTTAATTTCTAAGCAGTACGGACTAACTTCCAAACTTTATCGTACAGCTATATAAATGCAAAAATATATAAATTATTTACCTTTTGACTTAAAAGTTGTCTTTAAATTTTGAAAGACACTTTTGTCTACAAAATTTCATTACGCTAAGAAAGTTAAACAAGTTAAAGTGAACGATGGATTGAAAACAAAATGAGATAAAATCTGTTTTATAGGACTTCTTATATACAAGAGCTTCAAACCTCTAAAACAAAAAAACCATTCCTTGTGACCATTTGTAACTCTAATAATTAAATGCTTTTGTATACTTGTGTTTTCATCAAATTAAGAAATAAGTTATTCATTGCCTCTGGAATTTCGCTGCGAACTGAAGTCGATTCGCTGGGTAATAAAATACAAACCCATGAACCACAGACAGCAATCGTTTTAATTAAAATTTTCCCAAAGAGGTCTTTGAAATAACCAGACGGCGTAAAACTCAAAATTTCAGTTCTGGTCTTTGTTCTGTTGTAGTCCCCAGTAACATCCGCCATAGTGGCTAGTAACCGATTCCCAGTTCAAATGGCGGAACGAAAACTACGAAAAGTGTCCAAGAGTGCGAGGGAATTAATTAAATTCCCTGTATTTGTGTGACACCCTAATGATTACGTCGAATTTGACAAGGACGATGGAGAGTTGGATGGAGCCCATCAAATTTGTTCGCAGCGTGTCAAAGTTTCCCTTTTCGAGAGCGACGGATGTGACAGAGTGATCCAAATGAATTCATAGAAAAGCGGCACAGAGACCCGCTCCAGCCCCTACCCCTTTCAACGACATGGGGGTGACAGGAGAGTCTGTCGTAGAATTTTTCTATTTGAGATGTCAACTGCCTACAAAAAAAATGAAGAAAAAATAAATAAATAAAAACAGAGGAAAATATTTCCGATTCTATTATGGAAAAGGTTGTTTTGGGGGTGACATCGCTCCGAAGGCCATCTTTCAATAGCACGTGTCATGGAGGATCCATGGGTGAAATAATCATTGGCACCGAAGAAGCCCCACGTTCTTGTGAACAAGGGACAAGGTGGCATTCTTCTGTTAATAAGTGAATATACACCAAAAGTCTCGTAAACAGTGAACTCGGAGAATTTATTTTTTGTAGAAAGAACACGTATTTCGTTTTTCGAAGAAATGCCCATATGTAAGACGGGTTTGATTGTTTAGAGGTTCAGGGGTTCGTTCAGGACCTTCTAAAACCCATAGAAAAGGCAGATCGCTTATTGTACCAATTGAACAAGACCGTTTCGACGATAACAAAGGCCTATTTAGTGAAGACAACCCATAAAGCACAACCGGCACACAAGGCGGCAACAAATGTCTTCGTAAGTCGTGGGTCGTGGGTTCAAGACGTGGGGAGTGGCACAACCCCAAGGGCCTGTGTCAACGGACGGCGTGGCATTATAATTATTTAAGGAAAATCGCACAGAAGCATTCACTCGGTGAGCAACGAGAAGAGGCCTCTGACTTCATTAGGGTTCAAAGGACTTGCTGGTTGCGGCTAATGGGTCCATGAATATGCTTCTGCTAATTCTGGTGGTATTAAAGGGAAATTCTGAGTTAGCTCATTGTTCTTCCAAGTTATTTAGCCTAGCCTCTGGAGCCTCCTTGGATGCCGGCCAAATAAATTCTCTGTCCTTTGTATATGGAAAAGGAAAAAAAAAATTCCCTAGTTCCCATGCGGTCATTAGCTCAGAAGCAGGATGTTGACAGGAAACTCAGTACACTTCCATGTTTTTGCTTTAGAGGCAAAAATAAACTTGTAATATTTATCCGGAGAGTTTTTGAGGTTCCTCGACTCAAAAGCAGGAAGTTATTCTAGTCGAAGCAAACTTGAATTGGTTTTTATATGGAATCCTTTACGGTCGTCTTAAAAAAAGAAAGTTCTGGAATAGGAATACAAACTCAACGAGTACTGAAACAATTTTTTAATGCCAGAAATTCAATATTGACTTCGACTATGCGTTGAAATGACTTGCAGTTTACGAATATCTCTTGTATTAGATACGCGTGCGTTAAAGTTTTTTAGTGAAATGTGAACATATAACTAAAAATATTAAAGTTTGAATTTTGATTAATTGATTAATATTTTGGAATTCGATAAAATTTTAAGTAAAATATAGAACCAAACAAGATGATATTGAGTTAAAAACTGAACTTTTGATTTGAATGCCGACCATTCAATCATTACTATCAATTTTTTTATAGGATGTCTTTTGTTTTGGCGAAGCGAATATAAGACAAAAAAATAGTCCTTTTTAGTTTAGCAAATTAAGGAGATGTGATTTTATATATTTTAATAAATTATAAAATCTCAAATTAAATAAATGTATTCAGGACAATACCCAGAATTGAGAATGTTTATTAATTTACATTTACCTGAATATTTAACGAAAATGACAAAGGGCTGAAAAACTAATTAAGTTTAAAAGTAAAAAGTAAAGGTTAACTAGGAACCGCCTCTCGGTATCTTCATGCTCATGACTCTGTTGCAAAAAGTTCATCAGGCAGGGAATATAAATCAAGGAAATTACATTTAAATTCCGGAAGCGCAACGGAATACCTGTACATACCTTTATCCAAAGGAATTAACCTGTTTTTTTCCACCATTTTATCTCGTGCACTCAATTTAAAGGGATCGGATTACACATGATTGCTCGAAAAAGGAGCAACTGAAGCTTGCCTGTCTCGTTCCCGTTTTACAGGAAGGATTGCTTTGGATCAGGTAATCCTTGCAAATTAAGAGCCATTAATCACACAGCATCCCACCTCCATTCGCAGCAAATCTTTGCTTCTCACAGGGTGCAATTAATTTGAACTTGGCAGTCGTGACGTTTTTACTCCTTATAAGGTTCCTTCCGGCCCTTGGTAGCGTAAAATGGTCTGCTCTGGACTCGCCAAATTCCGCGAGAATCAGAGATTTAACTAAGATTACCAGACTTCTACCCAGGTGTGGGTGGGATGTCAACATCTTAGATACAAACAAAACTTTTAAGACGGTTATGCTCACGATAAAGCATAAGTTTGAGAAAGAATGCAGGTATGCAGCGTGGGGGGGGGGGGGGGGGTAAGGCGCCAGACACACAACAAAAATAAGGCAGGAACTCTTTCGGTCCCGGGAGACATCTACAGAAAGTAATATTTCAAGTTTTAAATTTCTCTTTTTTATTTCCCGTGGGATTTCATGGAGTTTATTCAAATTAGACAGACATGCAGTGGATAATTCCGGCTCCCCAAGGAGTTAACTCCTTTACACCCCCGTTCTCGAGCAAGAACGGATGTGAAAATTTCAACCCGGAAATTACTCTTTGCAACCCTCGTGCATTCTAAGGAAGACGGGCAACCTTCGTTGGGACTTAAGGTGACGGCTGATGGCGTCCAGACACGCAACCATCAACCAATAAAACTATTTCGGGACTATGTCCGGGCTATTTTTGGATAGCCCTCGATTAATCAGCCCACCGCCAACGTTGTCCTTCATTTGGCTGTCGCCTACTTTTGTACTTCTAACCAGGCGCCGCCGGCAGTGACCTTAATTTCTTCAATTGAAATTTAGGCCATCAACTGATGAGGTTACGTGACGCATCATAACATCCAAACCAAATAGACGCATAAATGGTAAACTGAACCTTATTCGACCGTATTTACACCTTCAAGGTCGTAATTTGTGTTACTATTACTACAGGTTTTAGGTGAGATATTCGACCTGGACATCTGGACATCTCATTTGAACACACTTGCGTCATTCAGACCAAAGGTAATTAACTGAAACTGTCAGGGCAGATGGTGGTGTGGTCTCATTCTGGCAAGAATTTGACTTCCGTATCTCAATGGGGAGCATGTGCGCCATCAACCGCCATCCTCATTCCCCACCGTCGTCCCGCAATGATAAGCTTTTCGAGATTTATGAGGTAATTTGTTACTACACTATATTGTCTGGCTCCCGGGACCACTTGGGGATACGTATCCTGCTCATCCCGTATATCCCGTGGCCGTATGGGACAGGCAATCAGAATTGAGGACGAGTCTTTATATATCGGTACCAGGTCCCGGTGTCCGGACCTGGATCTGAATCACAACAAATAAGTATTTGTTGATGCGAAAGTTATGAAAGTTCCGATGAGCCTGCCACACTGTCGAAGTTTTCTGAACAAGTTATCTAATTGACGTAAATTGCTCTAAAAGGCCACTGAACCCCATTCAGAACTGCCTGTTTTGGGCCTTTATTGCATGGCCCAGCACATTCCGGACTCCTAGGGATTGTTATTGGATCCATGACTTTTATTTCATAATTCATAACTACCTTTCGTACGGTATAACATAAAGATAGATTTAGATTATGGCTTTTAGGAGATTCTAGAGAAATGAGCCCAATGCAGCGGAAGCTTTCATTTCAATAAAAAGGATAATACAACGAATTAAATCACGAATTGTGATCAGAAATTCGACAACTTTTCAAAATTAATGGGTATTTTGATTGAGTTGGTATATCCTCATACAAGGAAATAAAAGGTTTCGGTTTTAAAATTATCTTTTTGCCCTTTCTATAATAAATGTAAACAAGAGAAGTTATATTTTTAAAATATGTCTTCTCACAGTTTTTTAGAATTGTTAAAAGCATAAAAAGGGTAAAATTAGTTCTAAAATTATTCCTTTTATTTCATTCTAAAGTACTTTTTCAATTCTGAGCATGTACTACTTTATACTGTAGAAAAATTTCAATTTCTCTTTAAAAACTAAACATAAAAAATTAAAGCCAAATAAATGACCATCGCGATTAATATAAAATGGCTCATTTACTGGAATTGAGCTGTTGTATATAACTAAAGTTCCAGTCGAAACAACATTCTACACTTGTAGGCATATGCATATCAAGTTGCTTAGTCAAAGTGTAGGCATCGCCACGTTCTCATTTCTAAAGGTAAAAGTGGCCCTTCAAATGTCTGGTGAGTTTCATTTCAAGAATAAGAGGGTTTCGAATAACTTTGTGAAAGCGAAGAAAAGGTTCTCTGCTAATGAAATTTTAAGTGTTTGCCATTTACTATTGAATGAAATGTGTACGTGTACCTTCGACGCTTGAAAACGATATTAAAAAATTAATCTTATCCTCCCGATATGCCTACTTTATTTAAAAACGTCTATAGCATAGCCTCCGTTCAGTACGTTTTGCATTCAATTCTTATTCATTAGAAATTTTACCACTTCTTGTAAGTGAATGAATAGGATTAAGATATAAACAAAATTTCCATAGGCATCAGCTAAGGACCTGTAAAGAGAAGAATCTCTGCGTTGAATTTAAAATTCGCAGAATATGTTCGGATCGAGGTAGGCATCTCGGCCATATCCGATGGTATCCATGTTATGTTTTGCCTGGTAAGACTTAATGAGACAGGGCGTATCTTACATGCCGTCTTAAATATGGAAGCTATTCCTTAGATAGAGATCATAACAAAAGCCTACCCGACATAGTTCCTAGAAATGGGGACACTTTATTCCCGCTTAATATGCACAAATGAAACCTGTTTAGTTTTACGCTCCAGACTCATGGCTCTGGTGGTGGCATTGTGGAGAGAACCGCGAAACTCAGGTTGCACCGGGATAACTTCTACTTTATTATTTATGGCCAGAGACAGGGGGGATTTTCCCGGATATAAAGGCATGAACTGTGTCGCACGTGGAGCACGAGCGGGATTTATGCAGGCAAACAATGGCTACTATTCGCTGCTCCTGTTCGGTGGTTATGAAAATAACATTTGGCAAAGGTTCAAATTTTAAATAAAATTTCGTGACTTCAGTCTACCTGAGGAAGGTTACTCCCATGTGTATTTACATAAAAGCAAATATTTGCAGGAGAGATTCTACAAAATTTTATTGACGCAGGTTCATTTATTTTATTCTATCGTAAATATCTGCATAATATTTCCGGAAATCAATTTATTATCATCATTTTATTTGACTAGTTTTAAAGTGGTTGGTTTCTTTTAAATTTTTTTCTTTTTGCATTCTTAACAATTAACCAAATATGTAGTTTAGAAAATGAGATCAAAATCTGTAAGAAAAATTTCGTTTAAGTCCTTTAAATTAGCATATAACATTAAAACATGCAATAAATATTACTATACAAAATTAATTAAATTAAGATCTGAACATAATTATGAAAAGCCTACCAAGATTTTCTTTGTTGTACATCATGATTCCACTTTTCTAAATGTTACAATGATACACAAGAAAATAAATTTAATATTGGTTTTTTGATGTTTATCTAGAAAAAGTTTTATACTTTTAAAAGTAACTGAAAGTAAAAATAATTTTAAACTGTCTTTTCGATTTCCCTTGTTTATATGAGAGCCTAACAAAGCAAATTTAGCTAATTTTATATTCTTTCAGACTTTTTTCTTGCAAGAAGTACAAACAAACGTTGAGTTGTTAATATTACAATTATGTTACTTTAATTGACTTACCTGTATCATAAAATAAAAGTACAAAATTATAAAACGAATTCTATGATATCTGAAAATACTACTTTTATTGAATAAGTCCATTTAATTCGTTAGGGGACCAAATTATGACTCATTTGTTAATTAAAATTTCACAAGGGTATATCAAGATCAGAACAAGATGGAAGTAGTCAATATTTAAATTAAAATATGCCTTAATCAAATAAACCAATCAAGCGATTTAATTAACTTGTCAAATTCAATGAAATGAATCTTAAAATAATGAAATATTTAATTCTGAACATGTCGTTATTCATTAAAGTATATTGAAGTTCCATTAAAAAAATTGTATTTCCAACTAAAACATTTTATAAAACAATCGAAGAATAACCAATCACATGCTACAGTTTAATACAAACTTGAGCTTATAATTTTTGCCTAAAGTCAATCCCTCAATAAAGAAATAAAAACAAATAAGAAGGATTACATTAAAATACAATTTGCCCGCAGAAAAATCCAAGATTTATTTTCAAGGTAGAAACAGATAAAAGAAAGAAATTCTTGCCCCCGGGAAAATTCCAATATACCTGTTGTATACGTGTAAATACATTTGACCATCATTTTCCCAGTTTACAACATGCCATGGGTCAAAATACTTACATATCGAAGTATTTATAGAATAAACCCATATCTACATCGTTATTTGTACAGGGGATCTAAAAGCATTGATTCCCCACAAGGTCCCTGGCGGACGTCTTGGAATGGGTAAGCCAGCTTTCTTGTAATACCATTGGAGCTCCTTTCTGGAATAAAGCGAGAATGCTTGTAAGTTGTGTTTGAACGAAGGCGTAGGTAGAGGATAAATATTCCTTACATTGAAAACAATTTAATGTAAAACGCCTCTTCATTCTGTCAACGATCTTTAGTTGTATAGACCCAGTCAATTAAATCATCTAAATATGTGCATTTCTTCAAAAACATCGAAAAACTCGGTATCGGCAAAGGAATTTTAACTCTGTGGTAGCTTAATAAGCCCACAATAAGACAGGAATAATATTTCCATATAATTGTGCCTTCCGCATTTCATTTTATCCACCTACTGTAATTTATTTTCCATCAGCTTTTCTATGGAAATAAATTAGAATCCATCTTAATGTCAGGAAAATATTTTTATTTGTATACTTTCTGCGGTGTATTTAGAGCGGCATTATTAGTGAATAAAAACAAGAAAACGTTATTTACTTCAAATAGGTAAATGGTAGCTTTTAAATTTTTAAACATTTTTCTCTCCTAGAAAACTGAATTTTTAAGAATTACAAATTGATTCCTGTGTTGAAGGCATAGAAACATGAATTAATGTAATTATAAAGGCTTTTAGGTACTTTTAAGTGTTTCTATTTGCGCCAAAAGGTCTAGAATTAGTCAAATATTTTTATTTTAAGATATTTTTTTCCGCCAAGAAATAGAAATACCATCAAGCTGAAAATAAAAACAATCCTATTGGTAATATATTTTTTAATTGGATATCCTTACCCAAAGAAAACTCTGAAAGGTCAAAAGCAGATACTTTAAAATTTTTCCTCACATTTCAGTGGAATATTTTTTCTTTTCTTTTAAGAGCGACTTTAAAAAGAAAATGTTATGAATTCGTCTGCGTATTGTTTTTTATGTGTGTTCACATATAACTTTTTACTATGCTCATCGATTTTGATGACCACTGTCCACTGACCACTTTGTTTGAAAGGCCATACTTCAAAGGTAATTGTGTCTAAATTCTTACAAAAGCGATTAGATTTTCCAAATTAAAAAAAAAAAAAAACATGTCGCCTATATCTTTAAAAATTTCTAGTGATTTTTTCCAAAATTATCGAACTGATCTGATATAACAATATACAGGTTGTGCCGGATTCCTATCTTTTGAATAATTAAAATCTGTGATAGCACTACACTACACTAAAAACAAAAAAAAAGGAAATTCTAAGAATATAAAATAACTTCAGTTTGTATTTAATTATTTAAAAGAGATAATTAAAGCCGGCAATGACTTTTTGAAGTACTTGCTTATACTTTAGTTTATATAACTTAAAAGGAAACTATTTTACTTTTATTGTTTATTTTTTTCTATTTCCTTTTATATCAAATAAATTACACTGTTCCATTCTTTTTCATGATATATAATAATTCTCTTTCCATGGAATTTTTCAAGTACATCTCAAATACTCCAGCGAAGTATTACTACTAGATTTATGAGGTTTGCGAAACATTCCCGTATGATTGTCCCTTTCGGTCTAGTTTCACTGGAATCTTCAGGCATTTTCTATCCAACAATTTAGCCATACAAAATCATTTCTGGTCGAAGATAAAGTGACCTGACCGCAATCCAAACAATACCACCATTTTCGCAAGAGAAAGAAAAAAAAAGAAAAATGTGAATCCTTCAAGTGGCCCTCCTTTCGATATTAAGGGGTCGATACGGCGTATCCTGTGCCGAAATCAAACCTTGATATATTCTTACATCGGCTTAAAAGTCAATGAACTGTCATAAGGAGCGTTCAGAAGTGTCTCAAGGGTGACAAATATTTTCCTATTGCAGCAACCCTCATATATTTTTTAGAAGATGCCAAGGCAAATCGTCCTGGACCGTTGGGATGGGGGACGATTGGAAGCCTAATATCCCTCAGGAACAGAGTACAATAAGAAATAACTACTGAAGCCCAAGGGGACTTTCATGGCTCCCCTAAGAAGTCGTAGATAAGCCAAAAACTTCCGGGAGATGTTGTGCAGGTCTGAAGATCTGGGAAAGAACTGGGGCTTAAAAAGAACACGTTTCACGTCTGCACGTTTCCCGAAAGTCTAGAGTAAGCTCCTGGTCAACCCTTGAGTTAAGAGCATAAAAAGCTTTGCTCCCCATTTATTCCGTAATTAGATCATCGTTTGAATCGCTTATTGCTGTAAGGATGGAATGGCTGTCGGTACTGAGACCTGAAGACCGAGACCTGAGTGCAGCCGAAAGGCTGAGAGAAAGGTCCTGTGAGTCCTGACGATGGCAAACTTTCAGCCAAGGGCAGCAACTACGAATTCAATGGTCCATGTAATTGCTGTACGAATTAAAGCGGACATTCAACATGCAACTTAGTGGTAATGTCCAGGGTCCAGTCCTGGAAAAGTCTTGGATTCAGGAAGGCTTTTCATTACTGTCAAATGTATTTTATTCGGAGTGCCTCGTAAATTTGGGACAGTAGATTACCCGGAAGATTAGTGGGCTTAATGTTCCAAGAAATAAGCAGGAAGCTCCTCGCGGTTTCCAATGTTCTGAGAGGCTTTAAACAAAAGCACCGTCTTTTATTAAGTATATCAAATAAAATTAAATAAGAGTTTTGAATTTTTACCATATTTTTTTATGGACCATAAAAAATTTGTGAAAATAACGAATTTTACGAAATTTTATCACTAAAATCATTGTATTTTTAATTTGTATATATATATAAACCTTTGATAGTATTTGAGCCCATAATAAAAAGGCGAAATGATTTAATTACACGAATTCAAACTAAAAAACAAGTAATAAAAGTTTTATGAAACCAATTCTCGAAAAGCATATTAAATCTTAGTATAACCGAATTTCTTTCTAGGAGAACTACACCATAAATTAAAAAATAAATCCATAAATGTTTACAATGTTTCAAATTTCTATAATTACAAATATAATTGCAATTTTTTGATAATGTTATTAAAAAAATTGTCCACAGAAACAAATTTATTAAAAGTTTGTCATTTGTAATTTCAGAATATGAACAAATGAAACACTGAAATTGGTTGTTTAATCAACGACAATAAAAAAACCAAAAAGTTTATATTTCATATTTTTTAGGCTAAATAAATTATTTAAAAAAAGCTTGCAAAATGAAATGAGTAGTATGGCGAAGTATTTCCCAAAGATTCAATTTCATTGAATTAAAATATTAGAACAATTTTAAAGTGGGAAATGTCAGGCCTCATAGAAATGTTCGATAATACACCGAAATAAAAGGTTTTCCTTTTCATAGGTTCTTCATAAATTAGTATAGGACCAAAGATAATCTCAAATTGTTCCAAAATTAAAAGAAAATAAAATGAAACGCAATTTCTTAAAGTCATATTTACAATTTATCACTCTATTCAATCTTATACTCATTTACTTGGAAAACTTTTCCGTTTTAAAAAGTAAAAATTACATTTTAATATTTTTTTCCATTAATAAACACCAAGCGAGTTTTTGAGAGCTATCTCAACTGGTCCATTAATTATTAATCAGGGAATCCGTCAATCAATCAATCGAATTATCCCGGCCCATCTGTCATCGAAGTCCTATTTTATTTCGCGAATCGCTCAAAGATCCCGAGGGGCGAAAACCCTGCAGTTCATCCTTGGCCATTTACATTTTTTCAACACAAAACATTTGCTGGTCATTCGGAGTAATCCAATAGGAGCATCGTTTACTTAATTTTTTTTTTTTTGCTTTAAATTGTGGGAAATTCTCCACCTGATAACGTCCAAGGATCGCTGAGTTGTGAAATATTCAACTAAAGTGCGCTTTGCATAAATTACGTACTCATGGCGGCGTTCGCCCATATTGTGGCTCATATTTTCGAAAGGATCTGGAAGCTCCTTTAAGATTTTGGATATTCTTTTAATGGTGCAAAAATGTCCCCCTTAATTGGTACTGTTCTATCGTGGATCGTTTTTCTTTCAATTTCAAGAGATTCGAGGAGGTGCTGGAGCGCCGGAAAGCAAAAATTTCCACTTATTTTCGAAGGCATTTGTTCCAATTAGCACTTGTAATGGCTGCGTCATTAGTAGCCCCTCAAGGACGAAAATTAATGGGGAAAAATAGCGATGTCTGTTTTTCGTGAATATAAATCCAAGTTGGGACGAAAAGGAGCATGACAAATTTACAAAAAAAAAAGGACCAATTTTCTGGCCGTTAAACAAATACAATGAAATATTTCATAGGGTTGCAATTCATATTCATTTCACAATCCACGCCCTCATCGGATTCGCTGACAAATTCAACATCACCAGGACGATGGGCTTAATCCTCTTATGGCGACCCTTTGCAATTAATTTGAGTTATTCCGTAGTAGACTTTCAAAATTTCGCCAATTGTAAAGTAAGCTGAGTGCCCTTGGATTGTGATCTATTCATGCAAAAATATCATTTGGTCGAAATGAATCTTCCTTTTTTTTTTTGTACTGTACGCAAAACTCAGATGGCAGTGGTTCAATACACTTGTATTACACCCTGTATCATAATTAATTACATATTGAATAAGTAATAATTCAGTTTGGACGAAATTCATTTCAGTTAACTTTTGTGGTATTTATACAATAGAATGGCTCAGACCTAACGATTCCAATTCCCTATAGAATTTTTTGGAGAAAGATTCGTGGTCGTGCCTGGCTAGAATCTATAGAGATGAAGAAGTTTATATTGATTTGCCCTTGAGAGTCAACAAGTGCGATTTTAAGAATCCAAGCAGGGGAATGCTTTCAGGGAAATTACTTGAAATCCGACGAATTCCGGGAAGTCATGGATGAAACAGACGGTGATTATTACCCTCGTTATCATTCCTCATCCCTTTTTGAAATAAAACTTTTTATTTTAGAAAAATTAAGTTTTTTTTCCTGTGCTGTCTTTTTGGTAGTTTTTCAAAATGTAAGCCCGTCTTTGCCTCTTTTTTTTTTGTAACTTTAAATATAATCGTTTCCTTTTCAGTAGTATTTAAATTTGTTAGTTTTTATTGGCGACTTTAACATTATTCACTTTAAAACTTCTTATTACCAATTTTCTACTGATGGATTTTTAAAACATACGATTTTTAAGTATTGATTGCGAAATGCTACTTTTTTGTTTAAAGGTAAATAACAGAAAGATTCAACCCTTTTACGTAAGATGGACATATTTTAGGTCTTGAACTCTTGGCACTCTTAGGTACCTTGGGAATATTATAGAGAAATTTACAACACAAACAGACTATTGGAGAAACGCAGTTGTACTTTTCTGTTTCACTATTCATCTACTAAAGAGTATATAAAAATCACCATTAGTATTTCTTTGTGGTATCGTATACTCTAGTGACTTTTTTTAATGATATTATAAATACAATCTATGCATTAAGCATGCATGCTAACCACCTACACACAGATTCTTTAAAGTGGAGTACAATGTTATACAGAACGAACGCCAAATCTATAGGCTGGAGCTCCTCTTTGGTGCTAATTGATATTCATGCCTTTAGAGGAGCGCCACGATAATTCTGCCTTGGATGCCAGTGGTACTAACGCAGGTACTGGAATTTTTCAGACCTAAAGAGTCCAACTAAGATAGTAATCACTGTATTAAGAAAACATCTTCTGTTAAAATGTTAATTAACAATTGATTCTAATGGGGAACAGATAAGTATTTATATTAATTTATTCTAAATAAAATCAAGCTAAAAGTTTACATTGGACAATAGTCTAAAAGCCACTTACTCAAAATTTCTTTAAAATTGGTTCAATGCCCTGAGATATATTTTTTGTTGCGATCTTAAACTTAAAAAATAAATTTAAAAGTTTTGGCATGATGAGCCTTGTATTTTAAAGCTAAAAGCGTTTTGATGAATATTTAAACAACTTGTACATAAGGCCATTTTTAAAGAGAATTTAAGAGAATTTTTTTCCAACCAACAAAATATTTGAAGACCTTACAACAGCTAAGACTTTTACTAGTAATCTCCTTATTTTTGTTATATAATATCTAAGATCCAGCACTCCAGGCCAATACTACTCGCCTACTTAGACTACTTTTAGGTAGGAATTTACCTGTCTCATAAATCTTAATTAACGTACGTGCAAGAGAAATTCGTAATGTATTATTGTTTATAACTTGTATTTAAAATAACCGCGGTTGCAGGTAAAAGTAAGACGAAAAATGTAAAATATATTAGACATCATACATTGCATAGTTTTGTAGTCATCTAATCTTCTGTCTTTCCGCGTAAAACAAAAATATGATTTATAATAAAAAATTCTTTCAATCATTTCGATTAAAAATCTGAATAAAACGTTCATCATGTGGATTAAAAGACACTACAATTAATTAATGTTTTTAATTTGATTTCTTTTAATTAGTTTTATATTTACGTAAAAAAGGAAAATATGAAAGATTTAATTAAAAGCCTCAAGCCTTTTTTTTTATTTAACACCGATGATATGAAAAATGAAATAAAGTTTCCCATCGTTTTCAAAATTAAATTATGCACTTTCTATTGAAGACCGCAGAATCGCTAGCGCACTGGCCTGGAGCACTGACTGAGGAAATGTTGTTTAAGTGTTACGTAAATAGAAACACTGAAATTAAAAAGGTTAAAAGTAGAATAAAATTTCTGCAGGAGGTGCACCTTATAAAGTGGCTCGTAATTGCAATAAGTCTTTATAGGTATGACATTGAGGATCACTAAACAGGCTTTGGTGTACGAAAGTTATCAAAAGATCAATGGGTTTCATTCCATCGTCTAAGAGGATTTATTTTCAAAAGGACCTGTCGTGCTCAGAGAATAATACCGCACTGTAAACGTTCAAAGAATCGTGAAAGGACGTTCAATTAGTGAAGCAATTTTAGAAAAGAGTCCACGTTGCGGCAACTACTAGAGGTTGTTCGCGCGCTGTCTACTGTAACCCAATAAAAGTGTACTTTATGGGTTCATTTTTCAAAGTAAAACTTCGCCCAGGTGGGTTTCGGGGGTTCGGGGGAGGCACGTGTACCTCCGTCGTCGTACGCCGTGTCGAAATCCTGTTACACTTCAGCATCAGTGAGGTTCTGAAACAGGACGAAATTGAAATTTTATTACAAAACCGAGACTCATTATCCGTGCGGGCTGAATTTTTATTTGTTCCGTCGTGAAACAGAAAGTCGTAACTCCGAGCGCGGGACGTAAACAATGTGGTCGGGGCTTTGTGCAAGCTTAGTGCACAATAAAATTCAATGGAAGAGATTCCGACGGATTTACAAGCTCAGCGGGCGGACGAGGATTGTCTTGGCCCCATGATCAGGGGGAGGAAGTGGGGGTTTTTTCTATCATAACATCAGAGGGAGATTTATCCACGGATGCATCTGGCAGTCTTCTTTTTGTGGAAACACAGAAAAAAAAATCACATGACGACGATTTTCGCTAACTTTGAAACTTTCCTTTTTAATTCCTTTTTCCATAATTTTTTTTTTTTTTTAACGAAAAAGAAAACATCCTATTCGCGAACAATGCAAGTACCGCCGTGCATATGGTGATCATCAAGGCAATTTATTTTGCATGTAAATTCGCTGAGCCCGGCTAAACCCCACGCTCGCCGATGGTGACTGGCATTTAAACCCTTTCTCGACTGTTTTTTGTGTTGGGTATAGTCGAGTTTTTACATGAAATTCGACGGAAGGTTACCCCTCCCACATTTTACAACAGGAACCTTTTCCGGGAAGGTTGTTCCAGAGCTCTGGAATTAACTCAATGAAAATGAAGTGAGGTCTTGATTACGCTTAGTTAGCAATTTACTAGAAATTTTTTAACACGTTCCTGTTCGCGGCAAAATACTTACACGTCCTTTTAAGGGACTTTATATTGTAATTCTTGTAATAAGTAAAAATGAAGTATAAGCAATATTTTCTAAGAAATTACTGGAAAACTTATTGCGAACTAATTTTTAAAATAATACCGAAAGGTCGTTCAATTTTAGAGCATAGTTTTAACTGACATACTTTACCACAATAATAATTTGTAGCAAACATCTTTTTAAAAACTTTTAAATTAAATAGCGCCTCATTTGTCTAATGGTATGTGGATTTTATAGCGATTGCAGAACAATCTCCCCACAAATGAAACTCACAGTATTTTAATAAACTTAATTTCTAACTATATTTCTTCTAAATTTAAATTTATTTTAATATTTCTTTTTTAAATTAAGAATTGGCAAAGAAAACTTATATTACTAAACTGGCTTTAATAAAGTAAAATCTAAAAATTGCAAAATTGCCAAATGTTTGAAAATTCCAAAAGTATATATAAAATTATATAATTTTAAAATAAATCTGTAGCTTGGTAAAAATGTTAAATTTGGGTTATTTAGTTTCGGGAAGAACTTAATTTGTTCCATTTATTTAAAGAAAGGTAGCAAAATAACTTCTCTGAAACTACTTGTTCCTAAATTTGGAAACAAATAATACACAAGATCAAAATTAAAAAGTAAAAGCAATTTTCTGTTTAAAAAAGTTCACATTTCTACGTATTTTAATTTTGAACACGATTATACATTGATATTTAAAAATTATAATTTGAGTAGTAAATTTAGTATCCATCTTTTTTAATTATATTTTTTTGTATTTTAAATTTACTTTACAATTAAGGTAATTAGTTATACTTAATAAATAAGAAATTGTTAAAATTTTGAATCTATCAAAGTAAGTATAAAAGAGTACGACTGAAGGTACTCTAGCAGTCTAATTAATAATTTAGTCGTAGTCCTGTTTTACGAATTTGTCTTTAAGAAACGTCTTATTTTTAGTGTTCAGGTAAAAAAATGGATCATAGTAGTGTTATTTTTAAATCACTCTATAAAATTTCTAAGTTAAAAGGATACTTTTTATTTTTAGGATACTCAGCAGCAGCTCTTCTAGCGATAGTCTTTGCAATTCCTTTCGGGATTCGGATGCTGGTTCATCAGGATAAAGGAAGGTGGCAGGACTTTGGACCAGCTTTCTATTCAGCACATTTGGAGCTTTTCCTCGGGAATGGTTGCCTGGGTAAGGACTAAAGCATGGTGCAAAAGCTCAGGACTTTTTCCAGGGTTCCACAAAACTGTGTGCCTATCCTGGGATAAAGTTCCGATAAAGCTCATTTTCGACAAAAGGTTGTAAATCCATGAAAGTTAAAATCCCTTTTTTCGTGTACCACTAGATTCGTTCAGTAAAAGCTCTTATACCGAAATGTAGGATCTTATCCAACCCTTTTGCAGGTGTCGGTGTGATGATGCTCCTGGTTTTGACGATAGAAAGGTACGTCTCCGTTTGCCATCCGGGATACGTTCGACCGGTTATGGGACCACCAAGGTGTGAGTTTTTAAACAACTATAAAAGCTTTCAATATAGGCCTAAACATTTTAAAAAGCGCGTAATTTAAATTTTATTTTAAACTATTGCAGGATGACTGTTATTTTAATTCCATTAGCAACATTTATCGTTTACTTGCCAAGTATTTTTCGCGGAGAAATAATTAAATGTATATTAAAATCCGATGGAAGCCACTTTTATTACAGAAAAGACAATGATGAATTTCTTAGGACTGTATTTTATTCGGTAAGATCATATGAAAAGATAAAATAAAAGTATTTATAACACTATATTAACATTATTAAACAAATTTCAGTTTTGGATATCAATTTTCAGTGCTACATTTACTTTAAGACTTTCAGAAAATTAAAATAGATTTTATATGATAAAAAACGAACGTAAACACTATTTTGAATTTTCTCTTTTTCCCATCACTCGAGAGATATGCTTATTAAAAGAAAAATCCCTGTGTTTTGATTTTGATATCAATTGCCGCAAAAATATTTACCTTAAAGCAATGTTAAGATGCAAGAAAACATATCAAGTTAAGAACACCGTTAGTTTAAGTATTAAAGCTACTTAAAATCTTCAATTTTATATAAAATACATAAAAGTTAGATTTGAACAGCTCCCCATTTGCACCTAACGTGGAAAAGTTTATCTAAGGAAACCAAATATCTGAACTGAAGATTAAATCTTTTTAGAAATAAGCATTTGATTTTTTTCCAAGAAGTATTCAGAAGCCCCTTATATTAAAATATTAACAATGGTTGCCACAACATAGACATTAATTAAGGAAAATAAATCATGGCTTTTCCTCTAATTAACAATTTTAAACTAAAATATTGCAACTTTGCCAGAAATTGCTTATATACGTATTAATAAAAAATCAGGATAAAAAAAAATTTTCGCAAGAATAGGATTAAACATTTTTATCGAAAGGACTCCAACTTCGAAAGTTCTTCATATTTCACATAAGTTAATATAATAATATAAAAGAAAATAAAATCTTCATAAAATTTCGTTTTGATTGTTCAGAGCATTGTTTATAGTTATATAAAAAAATTGTCACCATAAAATTCAAATATTAAAATAGTTTTCGTTAAGGATTTTGAGGACTTTTAGTTCTCTCTACTGAATTCGTTAAAAATGTTTCGTGTGTTATAGTTTTAATGTCTGCATCACCGAAAAGAGATTTAGAGCTTTCAAACTTTGAGTTGTTTAGTCTAAAAATCTATAGCCATTACTATCATAGAATAATTCAATCCCAAACTTCACTGAGTTGAATGAAAACTAATTTAGCTATATAAATTTAAAATTCTTTCGTTTAAACACCTTTCACTTTGTGCAATTGTACATTATAAATTATTTTTTGTAAAACTATTAAAATTTAAGAATTTTCATTCATTTTTTAACAATAAGATAAAAGCGGTAGTCAGTCATATCAATATGAAATTTATTTTTGTAAAAAAATAATAGTAATGCATCTATTAGAAGTAAACATATTAAAATGTCACTATTTGAAATGCATCACAATATCATAGATCTGAGGTTATTCTGCTAATCCGTCTTACAAATTCATTACACTCATGCCTACTTCGTCTTTATACCCTTTCACATTAAATTACGCCAATGCGACCCAAACCGAATTTACAACTTTAATGTTTAATACTATTCCTTGGCTCAAAAATTTTCCCGCATCCGTAAAGACTAGGAGAACATAAACCCGAGCCGATGCTTCCATAAAACATGAGCATACACTCCCCTAAATACGCCATCGATTTATCATGATGGAGTGAATCCATTCAATTTTATTATTCCCGTACGAAAACCCTCTTGAATCTCTAGAATCCTCCCGCAAAGTCTAATCTCCATAATAAGAGAGCAACAAAAGAAGCTAATTTCAGGCATGAGACGGTTATCCTTAGCAAGGACCATGCATTCATGAAAATCCCTGCAACTGATGAAACTGTTTTTCGTTCCTGTGCCACCTTTCAGGTGTACAAAGTCATCCTGGAGGTGATATTCAAACTTATCCCGACCGTCCTGATAGCCGGCTTCAACCTGAGGATAATGATTGTGTACAGACGAACGTGTGAACGGCGCCGTCGAATGACGTTATCCCGCAATTCATGCTTTAAGGACGATGATCCCCGGAAGTTCGCCGAGGAGCGTCGTCTAATCCTGCTTTTAGGTAAGTACAAAATGGGGTCATAAAGCTACGCATGTAATCAGTCACATATCGCGATAGCAACAGGATGCCAGGTATATGAAAGATATCGAAAACACATCAAAACATTTAAAGTTCGCTGAAATTTAAGCCGTTTAAAATTACGTTACAAATTTTGAATGGAAATTTCTTTTCGATTCTACAATTTTTTTTTTAGATTGACCTCAGAGTTTGATAAGTACTTTAATTCATTACAAATGAAGTTTCTTTTTATTTCATTTCATTCCTGTGTAATGTTTGTAGAGGTTTGCAATAAATCTCTTGTTTTTGTGTTCTCTGTACAACTTTTGGAAGAAATAAGACATTTCACGTACTTAATGACTTTACTCTACGTTACTGTACAAACCTATTTTGTCTAAAATGTTTTTTCTTAACTTTAATCTTGAAAATCTTCCCTTCTTTCTCAGGTAGTACATCGATTCTTTTCCTGGTCTGTGTATCCCCAATGGCAATTTTGCATATGACGTTATCCCAAGAAAATCTATCAAGCTTCTCTTTCCAAGTAAGTAAATGTCCTGTTAAGAAGGGACTAAGGGTCGGACATATCTGGCGGTTATCCAGGTACTTGTCCGACGCTGATAACCGATGATGACCTCACACCTCTAAAACCATTTTCAGGTCTTTCGGGCGCTGGCGAACCTACTGGAGCTCACCAACTACTCCATTACCTTTTATATCTACTGCCTTTTCAGCGAGGACTTCCGCAACACCCTGATGAGAACCTTCAAATGGCCCTGGTGCTCGGGCCCCATTTGGCACCGGACGAATGACGTAAGTACAGCTATGGCCATTCCAAATTCCCGGTCCTAGCCCCAGTTCTAGTTCTAGTACCAAGGGAGTAATGGCTCTTTTCCCCGTTTCTTCTCCTGACAGATGGCTCTAAAGTCGAAGCCCCTCATCAAGATGGACAAGCTGGCGCTCCGGAATCACATCCACAACACGACGACCTCGGGCCTCTGCACGGTCGGCGGCCGTTCCAGCAGCATCTGATACAAGGAGTGCGCGGCCCAGACGGCCGTATGAGACCGGGAGCTCGCCTCGTTCGGGGGCGCTCCGTGACCACTTCATCTTCTTCTGCTCAAACTTTTTATTGCGTATTATTTTCGAAGTGACAATATTTTTCGATTACTCGAGGGTTCCCATCCCTCCTTCTCCCATGTTGCTTTCCAACTGGCCAGCCGATGTGGCCAGATGGAGTGCCACTCACGCTGAGTAATTAGATTTTTTGAGGCAGACCCAGAGGTCTACATACGAAAGGTATTTTATTAAAATGTGTTATTAAGTTGTTCGCAAACTACGGGGGACCGGTGCGCAGATGCGACGCTAGAAATTATCATAAAACGTGCCTTTATATTTTATGGAGATATTTTAGAAGTTTTGTAATTATTCCGACTCGTTTACTTCCGCTTTGTAGGTTTTGATTGCGTGAATGAATTGTGATATTTTTCAATTTAATCTAATGAAATTGTTAAGGCTTAAATAGTCGGGCGTAGTTCGGTTTGTGAACAATTTAATATTATAGACCAGTCGGCAGGTGCAACTAGAAATCCAATCAAAATGCATTAAATTCCATTGATCGGTACTGGGATAGGTCATGCAGATTAAGGTCCTAAGTGATTTATACCTGAAAATGGTTTAAACAAAAGGAGTTTTTTTTTTAAGATAGCCTTCCTTTGATCTGTAATTTTTTTAAGGATCAAACGGTAGCACCTTATAATTTTAAAATGAACATTATTCCTACATTAACATTTTAATTGACGGAAATATTGAAGAAATGTTAATTAGTAAAAATGTTTTTAATTGTCAGAAAAAAAATAACAACGTCCTAATGAATTTTACGTCTACTATGGAGCTTTCTCTTAAGAAATCCAAACCAATGAACTTAAAAATCGAACTAGGATTGAATCCAAAGTTCCTAGAGATCCAGTTCTCTGAATAGAACGTTCTATTCTTATGGAAAATCAATTTAATCAATATACCGAAGAATATTCAAGAATCAATATTTATAGAATCACTTAATGTATCTACCGAAACATGATATGAATGAGATGCGTTCCTTCTAATTAAATTGAATTTATATAATTCTGTTTTCAAATTGGTAGAATATACAAAATTTCGGATTGCAAAACAACTGAGCTCTTCAGAAAAAACAATATCATGTGAACTACTTCTCTATATTAATAGATTATTTTAATTTGGCAGAGAATTTCTGTTTTTATAAATGTTCACGGTTTCCTAAAAACCTTAAAAGGTAAGTTGTATTGAATAATCATTAAACACATTTTTTTTCAGTATAGTTTAAAATAAAAACTATAAGATTTGTATAAAATGATATACATTATATGTGTGTAATATTAAAATTTGTATATACTAATAGAATTTTTTAAACGTAATTCAGAAAAATAATATATGATTTTGTACAAATAACGTGTACTCCTTCTTGTAATCTTTAAGGCAGCATTTTTCTACTATTTATAAGAAAATTTTATAAATTTTGTATAGATAATTCAAAAAAATTCATGAAATTCAGGAAATTCAGTTCAAAAACAAATTTCGTTATTATTCATATAAGAAATTCTCACAAAAAGCATTCGTTATTAATACGAGGAACATTTTTTACCAATAGCTTCATGTTTCCTTATTTATTTTTCGAATTTGATCAATTTTGCATTCAAACATTGCTGACACTTTTTTTAATAATAACACATTAAAATTAATTACACCTGACTGAATATTTTATGAGCTTAATATCATTTTATATTTCTGTAATTTTCAACGTAAATACTTAGAAAATTACAAAAGTCTAATACTAATGGAATAAAATTCTGTAAATTATTCAGAAACCTTTTCTGCATGACGACTTCAGGTATCAATTTTATGTTCTTTTTTAAAAATTATCTGACGACTGGAGTAACAAAAATTCAATAGAGCTCCCCAGGAGCGACCAGGGCAACCAGAACCTATCCAGCACTCATTAAGGTAAAATGCACTTGTAGCAGTTCAAACATCAATGGTTCACTAGCTGTTCATAGTAAAATAAAAATAATTAAGAAAAAAAAAAAGAAAATACACACCGAAGATGATTAAGATCAAAACTGCGCACTCTTACAGCTTTTAGAATTTTACAGACCCATAGGCTAAATCCAAGCGGAGTGCACTCTCGGTGGACTACGAGTACCTACAGCCTCTTGCAGATTTAATAGACTAAGGATTCAATGAAGTTAGATTCTTGCTCAAACGGAAGTTTATCTTGTATAAGTAAATATTATGAATAAAATCATCACGAATTCATGGACCCCGATGCGGTACAGGATAAACGACTCCCTTCGTCTCCTATAACACGTTCAATGATTGATGGCCCTTGTGTCCGCCCTATTCCCTAAAAGCACTTTGGTAGGATGACTTGATGCCGGTGTTTTTACATTCCATTTGTTATGCGTGAGAAAACAATTATTACGCATTCTTTCCACACTTCGTTGAACTTTATCTATTTGGAGTGGCGGTAAAATCATTTTATTTTATCGCAACACGTTTTTTTTTTGATATATACATTCATATGGATTTGGATATATTTGTTTTATTCTGTTAAGCTGTATACACAATTTATTTTTCTTCATTCAATGGTTTGAGGTTGTTTTTCAATTAAAATTCTTAATTGAAAAGGCTAAACAAATTACGATATGGGTCAGAAGATTTTGAAGTCACAAAAATCAATAAATCATAGCGAATTTAGCTTCCCAAAAGCAAAATGAAAACCATTCTACTAGAAAGTTAATAACCAAATTTAAAATTTCTGACACTACAGTATTTAGTATTTAAATTGTCTATTAAAATTGTATATGCTGTATTAAAATTTATGATATTCGTATTTTACACGTAAATCCAATTTCCATTGCAAGTACAATTTCCTTTTAAGACGTGAATTCAATTTCACTGTAAATAAATTCCAGAACAAATACACTTAATTTCATTACGACTATAATTCTTTCGTAATTAATTCGTTGAATTCTTTAGAAATCTTAAATTTTATTATACTTCTCAATTCAATCACAAAACTCTAAAGTTTCTAATTACCTTAATGATTTATTTCAAAAAAGTTTAAAGAAAAAAATACACATAAATATTGGAAAATAAGTAATTTGTTATTGTAATTTGACCTATTAAAAAGTAATTGATTAACGAAATATCAATTGTAATTCTTTGTAATTTAACTGTGGATTGCTTCAAATCTACTATAAATCGACGACCGATAATTATAAATCCAAAGAATATAAATTGGATGTAATTCAATTCCTTAAATAATGACTACTATTCTACTCAGGTTAAATATATACTTCCTTTAAAGTATTTACCAATTTGTTACTAAAACTTAAATTAATAATCCCATGTTCTTGTTAAACTTAATATCCAACTGAAAATTGTTGTTCGGCGGGAAAGTTAAAAAAAATTCCATAATTCTCCGATAAACTTCACAAGCCATTTACTTTAATCGAAGCTATAAATATAGCAACTAATCCTAAGTTAAAACCATTATCCGTATAATCTTCTTATCAGTTTAATTTGACAAGAAATTAGCTTACATCTTTACTCATGCAGAAGTTTCCTAGAATCTACTTAATAGAAAATTGTCCAAAATAACTTTCAGTATTTCTTATTTAATCAGCGTGACTTAATGAATATTTTACCACTACGTGGGATGAGATTCGTGAATTTTTAAATCGAGTTGTTCTATCCATAGGTAAAGAAAAAAAATATTTTCTATAACATATTTTCATCGACTAAAACAAAGGCAAAAACCAAATTACTCAAATTCGTGCATGAGCAAATGAAAGAAACTTTTTCTCGGAGAAATCCTTTTATGCAAATCACTTAGAAAACATGAACAGATCAAAACCTAAAATGTAAACGAGATGTATCTGGGTGAGTCGTCAAATCTAGTGGAAAATTCTTAAACAAATCTCCTGCAGTCTGATCGGGGAAAAGTGCACAAATTTAATCAAGTTTTCGGGTATTATGTCTCTTGTTGGCTTTACGACGACTACGATGAGATTTCCTTCAAATAGTGTGATTTTACAAACAAATTCTCTAACGTTTGCAAGAATGTTTACGAAAATGTTTGTGAAAATGTTTGTGAAAATGTTTGCAAAATTGTTTGCGAAATTGTTTGCGAAAATAATTATGAAAATGTTTACGGGGAGTTTTTTAACTTGTATCGCATCATTCACAATACCCATCCTATTTAAAACTGCCCTAAAAATAAGTTGTCTATTGTTGTCATATTGCTAAATCAAAAAAAAAAAAAAAAACAAAAAACAGAAAAAAAACTTATAACGCTCTCTGTGTAAACTGCCAATAATAAAATTTTAAGATAAGTAATTAAATTTAAACTTTAAATTTAACAAAACAAGAAAAAAAAACATGATGAAATGTAAATTATTCCTTGAAAGCAACATGTCTAAATTAAATTCTGAAGATATAAGAAGAAACAACAAACAGAACGTCGATGTTTTCGTTGTAAATATTTCGAAACATTTACATAAGTGTTAAGTTTGGGGAACGAAGAGAACATTTGATGATCTTGGGGATTTTTTTCGAAAGGAGTGTCCTAGTCAATACGGATATACTGAAAAACAGCGGTCTAACGAACATGATATAGTAAGTAAGGGTTGTATATATTTTACAATACTATTACTATTATACATGTAAAAAGTTTGAATATATATAAATAATATATTGATCGATTGTATAGAGAAATTTGAATAAATTTGTCGTTTATTTTATTAACGGTATTTGGCGTTTTATTTTTAATTGTTATTTTTTTTTTTTTTGTAGTAATTATTTATTGACGAGTAGCAACAAAAGCCCAAGTATGAAAATAGTTAGTATTAGTTCAATAAGAAGTTATAGTTATTTTTCTTACTTACGTAAGTGTATTTGAGCATACTTGGTGAAATATTTTTTGTAAGAAAATATGTTAATTTTCATTTAGACATTCTTAAATTTTTTTCTAGATATAGAACTCTACTATCTAAACCTAATTTTAATTGATTAACAACAAGTTTATAATAAATTCTACTATTAGTTTTCTATTCTTTTTTATTTGAAACAAGTAAAAATAAAGTGAATTTCTCACACCTTAAGTGCGAAAGTGTTGCAACTAAAAATTGATTTATTTCTTTTAGTATTTAGCAAAAAACTCAACTTCTTAATTATTATCATAATTCTTTTAAAAAAGGAGATATTTTGCATAGTTTTTATATTACAGACAAATAAATTTTGTCGAGCAAAGAGAATTTTGAAAATATGTTAGAAAAATATTTGAAATTTAATTTTTCATACAAAATCTAAATCAAATTTTAAAATGTTTACATGTAAAAGAAATGTAGAAAAATTAAAGAAAAACTACACTTTTGAGATCAAATGTTGAATTCATTGCGTTTAATTTTTTATATATTTTTCAACCAAAATCTTAAAAACTATAACACTCAATACAACAACGAATTTAACATAATGCTACTATTTTTTTGTACGTGATATAAAAGTAAATATACCTTTTACAAATATAAAATTCGTCTATTTGTAAAAATGAAACTAATGAATGACTTAATTTATTCCTTGCATTTAGAAGCATTGGAATTTTATTTTCGTAGTTTTGCCATTAAAATAAGTGATCACACTTGTCCTATTGAACATTAATCAAGGAATAATTTTTTTTATGTTGGAGGTTGCTAAGTATTGCAAATATACCATATTTACAGAAACATTTTTACGGTGTGGCTAATTACACAAGCATTCAATAAATCTAAAGAAGGAATGATAGTCCTACGCCAGGAAGTCTTCTAGTACTGAAGTCAGAAAAACAAAAAGTGTAGGTAGGTACCTGGCATTTATCTACGTTCTAAATTTACAATGTTTCAGATTTCCTTCTAAAGAAACCCTTTACTCTTAACGAACGTTTCTTCAAAACATTTAATCTTTAATTAGCAAGTGAATGTAGATAAGGACTGGCTAAAACTTTAAGAGAGAACTTCACTTTCTGTCCGATAGCCCTCTTACTTTGAATTAAGCATAAGCAACTTGAGTTCTTTTCTGAGAAATTTGCTTTCTTTTCCTCAGAAGAAGTGTAAAAGACCTCCAAGTACCGTGGGGCGTCATACAAAAAAAAAAATTCTGAAAATAAATCCAGAAAAAAAAACCTAGAGAAGTATGCAAAATGCGAAAATTCTTAAAATGCCGTTTTTTTTTTGGCAAAAAGAAAAAATACAATGGAAGAAAAAAATATTTGGCAAACTATGAAGACAGAAATTACTTTAGGGCAAGAAAGTACATAAGTTCTCACTTTTAGCGGGAATATAGGCCAATACGAATACAAATAATGCTGTTGGTCGTAAATGCAGTAGCCAGGGAGTTGAAGGTGGATTCTAATTAAACATTTCAAGGAACTATCCCAGATGAAATTTTTGTTGGCTAGACGAAGGTCCTTGACAGTCGTGAGCTCGTATCTTGGCATTAAGTCTAATTACGACCTGTTGGGACATTTAATTAATATAATTTGTCCACGCTGGTGTCTTCTGATAATAATATTGTGTCGAAATTTCAATACAGTATTGCTGTTTCGAGCAAAGTTACGATTGCCGGGCAAATTTCGCGTCTTCGTGTCTACGGACGCTATTCCGGGTGTTTATTAACGTGGCCCATAAGACCAAGTTGCGAAAATGAATAACCATTAATTAAGCTTACTTGTACACTTGAAGAGCTAATAAATTGCAGAATTAGTCGGCCTAGATTTATCTGGGTACCCGGAGTGTCCCGATCCGTGGGAAGCCGTGCCGACGCGGCAGTCCAGCAGTAGGGCGGTAGGTGTTCAACGTGTAAATGTTGCCCCGTGGATGATGTATGTGCAGCGTACAACGGACGTAGAAGTAAAATAGAAGACAGCAATAAAAACGAAATATAGCCCCATTTCGTGGACCTTTATTTCACCATTTTTCCCCTAGGGCTCTTCCGCCGGATAAATCTTGCTATAAAATCGAGAATGTATTTTAGTATCATTCGTGTATAAAGTAACCAGCAGGTCCTAATTTATCTTGTTTGTTAGCGAAATTGGATTTGTCCTTAATTTGATTAAAATGTGCAGTAAATCTATAAATATTAGTTATAAGTAAATTACAATTTTTAAGCAATGGTTTCTAAGTCTGAACTACTTAACTCAAACTTTACTCATCGCAAAAAGCTATTTAAGTAAATGTGACCTGGTCCTCAAACAATTCTATTTACTGAGACCCATTAGACTAAGGTAGCACCAACTACTTGGAAGCTTCCACTAAAGGGGCTTAGTTATCGTAGTAGTTATTACCATAGTATTATTATAGTAGTAGAGGCGGTACTGATAATTCCAATTTGTTCTTGTATATTTCAGTGGCTAGAAATAACTAAGTTTTAGACTTTCGAATCTTTATCTTCAACCACTTTTTATTTTATTTTCAGACTTACGTTCTTGTTGTTGGTCAGTTTTTCTATTTGCCTGGATATTATTTCGATTATCTTTAATATTTAATAAGGTTTAAAACCCTTTTTAGATTTTGGTTTTAGATGAATCAAGCCGAAGATATTTTTCTATTTGAAAATCTTACTTGATCTAGAGGATCGTGGGCAAAGTGCCGTAGAGTGGAATTATTCATTCCTATAAGATAGAGGATACAAAGTTGTGATCCGATATTTTACACATTTTACACAAAAAAAACATGTAGCAAACTTTTTGTCCAATCGACTACTCCATCATCGTAATTTTCACAAAGAAAATTTTTCAAATTTACATACCATCGACCTAAATTCCGGTAAATTTGAGTGAACGCCCGCGTCGGCGATTTATGTAATACTCCAACAAGAGTGAAATCATTCATATCAAACGATTGCTCATGCCTTTACAAATTTTATATTTTGGGATATGCTTCCATTGTGCTAAGCCCACATACGCCGGAGAGGTCTCCTGAAAGTTTTTAAACAGATTGGTCAATAAATTAAATTCGATGATCCTTGACCAACAGCAAGGGCCCGTCAACAAATGAGTTCCACGTATTCAACCCACCCACATCTTCAGTACCCATTAAAAGGACAATCCCCTTCCATGTCCCAGAAAAATTCCTTCGAAATACTTAAGATATCAGCGAAATGAAAGTTAAGGAGACTCGGCTGGAAACTTTAACAAAACATGCGACGTGGTTGAACTATATTTTCTTTCTTTGGTTGCTTCTTTTAACATTCGGGCCCTTCGAAGAAGTTATATAAGTTTTATTGGCTTGTTTTTCTCGGAGATAAAGCATTCTAGTAGTAGACGAGGGAACGGGCCGCCTGCTGGTACCATAGGCACACTGTGGTTTTATCAAATAAACATTCCGGAGGACTGGGACACCCTTTCATATTTCCCAAACAGCCAAATCTTCTGGAGACGGGCGACATTAGAATTCGGAGGAGTCTTGCTTCGTTGTCAGGGAGCTATAAGGGAGTCCTCATGTAACACAATGCGGTTGGTATTAATTCGAGCATCCTGGGGCGGAGACGCCTTGCAAGTTTTCTTGTTAGTTCCAGACCCTAAACTGCCTTCTTAGGACGCTCTGTTGTGTTGGAATTTACGGCCCGATCGAGTTCTTAATATACAAAAGAGGTGAACTCGCTGTTTTCGAACGATTTTATTACTCATATCCTCGGAGATTGTGCTTAGAAGTTGATGTAACCCCACATCCATTCCTGTGGCTCGTGGCTAACATTTACCCCAGAAGCCAGAAAGAATGAGTGTGGTTTTCAATGTGGTTTCGATTTAACACATTGGCTTTGGGGAAACATTAGTTTTTTTTTTTTCTATATATTTTATTTACCTTTTTTATTTTACCCCTAGCACATATGATTATAGAAATTTGTTCATCTTTCACAATAAATAAAAATTTTATATAAAAATATATTAAAATAACTACAAAACTCTTGTTGGATGTCCATCCACTACTTAAAATAAGTCGGATTAAAAAGTTCACAAGACAAGAATAATAAGCCTTATTATTTAGCTTTTATAAAATGTTTTTTTCGAGTAATGTCTTCCTTTAAAGTACAGAGAAAAGTAAATTGAATGAATGAAATTTCTCACAGAAATTTTTTTTAGTTCAACCTCCACGTCAACAGCTTTGATGAAAAAATTAAGGAAATTTCATTTATCCTTTCGCCATTTGGGTTACGTAAAATATGCTATCTCAATTTGACGCGATTCGTATGGAGAAGATTGTCACCAAACTAATTTAGAAATCGCCTAAGTAGCCGAATGAAGGGGAATCCCTAAAATTCCTTAAATCCTGAATTTAAAAGTAATTGGGGGTGTTTTAATGGGAACCTTTTCAGTCTGTCTCTAGAGGCGACAGGACGAAATATAATTGTTCCTCTAGAGTCCTTCATCTGATTCCTGTTCAGAGAAGCGACGGGTCTCTTTTTTTTTCATTTCACTAACAAAATAATTTCAGTTCTGGAATTAAACGGCGACGATGGTGTAGCCCTCTTCTGTACACCACATAACAAAGAAATATCAAAGTGTGTCGTTGCGAATTATTCCATTAAACTTGCACGAAAACAGGTAATTTGCATAATTAAGATGTTACCTTTGTCTAAAAATTTCCAAACAATTTAACCAATGGTAAGGTACACTGAACCCGAAGTAATTGTAGGGTAACCTTTTGACCTGGACGATGCCATAAGTTTTGCCAATTTTGTCTAGACATATTATTTTTAATTATGCACATATTATTAAATTAAAAATCGTTGGAAAATACCAAAAGACATTGCGATAGACTAAACAGACACAGGATTTTCTATAAAAGGTTTACGTCAAAATTTAGAATGGTATTTTTAATGTAAGCAATTTGAAGAGGGCTTTTAATTAATTAATATGTTTAAGTACAATATTTAAGATGGTACCAGAAAGAACTTCAAGACTTTATAAGGAATCTATACCCTTACATACACCGAAAGCGAAACAGAATTCTCTTGGAATTCTTTGATTCTCCTGTATTTATATGATCTTTATTGTGCTTTTTAAAAACAATTTCCAATGATACAATTTTCCATCTCCCACAAAAGATTTAAGTCTTTCTCTTTCAATGACTTCTGCTATTAAGAATTTTTCTCAATCTATACTTAGAAACCCTCTGAATTAAAGAACAACTTTGGTAACAAAAGTCTATACTGAATCTTACTAACTACAATGAAATACAAGCAAAAGAAAAGTATAATGTGGTTAAAAAGAAAACTTATACTTTCTTTTACTTCCTGGATAAATCCTGATTTTGAAGGACTTAAAGATTAGAATGTAAAACTTGAAAAATAATGTTGACTACAACAACAACTTGAAAAATAATGTTGACTACATCAACAATCTCAGCGTAATGTAAATGGTAAAAATTGTGAGATAACCCCATTAAAACTGTGAGTAATTTCTAAAGATTAAAAAAGTTATCTGGGATTAACTACTTTATCTATTTAAAAATCTAATCTAATCTAGAGTTCTAAAATAAATCTCCAGTATTGTATAATAAAACAGTAATTATAGCACTGATATTTAAGGCTAAGATATTCTATTTACGGATGGATGTCTTGACTTAAGATAGCAATAGAAGGATACTGAAAGAACAAAGGAATTTTAAAAGCTTAGTTTTAAGCTTAGGTGTTTCTATAAAATCAATGTTCCAAGGGGTTAGTGCGAATATCAATTTAATATTTCGAGCTTCGAACTTTTCAGCCGTTCATTTTGTTATTTCATATCATGAAAAAAAACAACAATTTGAAATTGCAAAAAAACACGACCACTGTTTTCTTCCTAAAATATTAAGGAAAAAAATTGCAGAGTAAATATACATTCTAGGCTTATCCCAACAATCCTTTTTTTTGTTTTTAGAATGTATTCCTCAATGTTCGGCAAAAAATCGGCTTTTATTAACTATACCTTAGTACAACGAGCTATACTATTTTGATTATTTATTATTCAGTTCGCATGTGCCAGAATTAAGGCAATTCAAGTTGTGGCAGAATTTTAGAATCATGCTCGTAAATTCTTGTTTGTGAAAGTTTACCCTGTAAAGGGGGTGGAGGCCCCATCCACCAGCAGACATCGATAGCATTTCACTGTTCTGAACGTCCATCATAAATTCTTCACGAGAAAGTCCCGGACGTTTTATGTAGACAGCACACCACATATCCACTAATCCTGAGCCCGGCTGACTTCTTTCGTTCGTTTATTAATTTATACCTTTTCCACTATGCCCTGTTTACCACTTTTAAATTTGGAAAAAGAAAAAAACAAATTTATAGATGTTTTTATGGCATAGTGTACAATGACTTGTACCAGCCTGTGTTTCATTCCCCCAAACAACAGAGGATTAAAGGGCGATAGGGCATTTAAGTGATTAGCAGTGTTGCTGCAATCAACTTGTAATTTGCTTTCTACCCCGGGGATTTGGTCTATCCAGGCTGGATTTGTTAATTTGATAATAATTACATTTTTGTTTATCGTTATCATAGATTTTCACTAGCTTTTTGTTCAAACTGTGCCAAATGTACTGAATTAAAATTGTATTTCCCATTTATACGGAGCATATGGAGAAAGGTATGCAATCGGGAAGTGAGAAAAATAGCTTTTAATAATTAAATTTATTATTAAATTAGTTTTAAGTATTTTGAGTTATTTATAAACTACTAATTTTAAGTATACAAGTCTAAATTTTTGGTCTTAAATGAAGATTGAAATTTTACTGTAACATTCAAAATTTTGATTTAAAACTTTCCTCGTAAAAAGAACATAAGAACACTAGCGAAGGATACAGACGTCTATAGGTTGGTTTTCGTGGTTATTTTATTTATTTGTTAGTTATTGGATATACATAGAAGTTTTTTGCTAAAATTGACGATTACATTGACTATGTAAATTAACAGGCTGTAGCTCTGACTTTAGTAATGTCCTATACTAGATAACACTAGTAGGTATCAAATACGAATCACTCGACACAATTAACGAACAAATATAATAAAAAAATGCTATACTATTGCTGAATTAATTTAGACTATGGAATATACTGCCTTGTCAAAACATTATTACATATTTTACTTTTTTTAAAGACTATTGATCAGGAAAGATTTAAAAATAAAAACAGAGTACTTAATACTTTCACGGGATTCGATCTTCTGTTCATAAATTTTGTGCAATATTCGTTACGCCAACAAATCCGTAGTGGCAGGTGTGAATTTAAGTTACAAATTCGTACTAGTTGCAAACCAGTCTTTAAAAAAAGTTTGTTCTAATTAATTTTATAAATTTCGATAGGTCTCAAATTAACGTCAACTGTGTTTAGAAACATACAGAAATTAGTACAAGTAGGTGACATTCTAAGGTGACTAGGAGTATTCATATATTAATTTTCAACTACAATCGATTTAGGCATTCGTATAAATATTCAGATAAAAAAAAATTTAATTTGCGTCAGTTAAATAAATTTTATCCAACTGTTCAATGAGACGGAATTAAAAATTAAAACTTTAAGAAATGCATTACTCCACTGAAATTGTGATTAATTTCCTATGAATTATTTTCTAAATTATTCAACAAGATTCAGTTTTAAGTATAAAAAATAATTCGATTAAAGGCATGCATGCGAATTTGAGCTAAATACGCGTATAACACTATAGCAAGATTTAATTTTAATTGATTACAAAATTATTCCTCTTCATCCTTAAATTTGAATTTTCAAGGAAATAAATTATAGGTATTTACACCTGTTTAAAACTAACGCTACTTACTAATTTCAATGCTTAAATTGTTCACACTAAGTCGAAAAAATGTAAAGCATTTTGAAAACTACTTTGGGAATTAACGAAAACAAACCTCTAAATTCCTTTTTATGTATGGCTTATAGTTTTTGATGTTACTCTTATGTCATAGACGATATCTGATGATGCTAGTTCTAGCCCTCCCAAGAGTGTCTGGTTAGCCGGTTTATCTTCTGAATGCGTACATTTTGTGACGTACGTATTAATCCCGTGATCGATTGTCTATAGAACTTACGTAAGGAACTTCTGTATGATCTTCAAAAATCTTACGCTAGACAAGGTTTCATATTTGCGATGAGTCACATTACGTTGACGTGTATTTTCTCACGGAGATAAGCCATCGCGTCCAAATGAAATTCATGGGAGTTTTACGTATAATACAAAAATTACAATGTAGATGACAACTAATCCAAAAGATCGTGTAATTTCCATTTCAGAGGGAAAACGCAACAGGTAAGGCGCTTCAAGAAACCCCAGTATCATCCCACATTTTTCACATCGCATAGCAAAGAACGCTAAGCAAAAACTTTCGTATTTAGTTCGTCGGTTGAATGAATTTCCACCTCCTTTCAGTAGGGAACTTTGAAACACCTCCGTTTGTAGTTGAAATTTGGACTTACTCGTAATTCAGCTATACCATCTAGACTAAATGCACCCATTTCACTTAAATTAATTCAAATGCATGCGGGGAGTATTATAATTATTTAAGACCCCAGGGGAAAGGGATTAAAAATTCCATTTGTTTAGTGGTATGCAGATGATGGACATGAGATGTTAATTAATACATACCCCAGGATTTATTTGGCTTTAATTAGCGGTCGTTTTAATAAATGTAAACTAATTTGTTTTTGCTACGTAAATTTATGGACATAATCTAGGTTATATCACATACACTAAACTTTAAAATTTGCTGCGAAAATGTGTTGTAATCAAAAAATAAAAAGGCGTGTTATTATCATAAGTTCGAATTCGGAACTAAATGAATTTTCTAGGTTTTTCAAAAAAATTTTAATAATTCAATATTCGTTTTCTCCCTACATTTCAAAATTAATAAAAAATCAATTAAATATCATAGAAATTCGTTTCACGTTTTGTATTAAACACTTCGGTAGAAGATTGCAAAGGATTTGTTTAAATTTTTAAACTTCTCTTAAAAACAAAAACAAATACTCATTTTACAAAATTATCTAAATTTTTATTTGTATTAAAAATTTTTCGGAATAATAGCCACTATACTTTTAGATAGATTTGGAAGAAAGGAAAAGTGTCTATATTTTTCTAGAAGTATTCACTATTGCTTGTTATTCATGTGCAGATTTTTTAAGGCTTTAGAAAAACGTCCATGCGAGGCATTTTCACGACATACACTGCTTCTAACAGACCTCACGTACTCCAGAAAATTGAAACTTTCCTCTATCGGGATGATTTTAGAATAAGAGAAGCTACTCCTTACTATGGATTTTAAGGTATAATATGATACAAGTAAGCGCTTAAAATTGCTCTTAGAAATCTTCGAAAAAAAAAAACATCTTATCTAGCAACCGCCGAAAGGGTGATTTTAACAGAGGGAGGCATAAAATAGGAATAAAATTCGTGTGTACAATTTTGGTTTAAAGGCTTAAAATATGAGAAAATTGATAATAATACCTTTGAGTTTCTAGTATAGTTTCAAGTCTCGTTGAGACTACAAAGACGTAATTTTGCTTTTCGATTACGGACTTGGTGATACTAGTTTTAGTAACATATTGAGTTTTTAAAAAATTTCATTATTTTGTATGGTACGAACATAAAAGACGTCCATAAACTAAAACTCACGTACACGATTTTGACGCTCATGTGGCCACAGCCGTGATTCCACCATCTTGCGCCCAATGCACAAACACATGTTGCGTATTCCTAAATTGTTATCAACGTAATGCTGGTTTTGATGACGTAATTTAACGAACGCTTATATTAAACAATATAAAATTTGAGGTAATTAAAGAACAATAACAATGTTCAATTGTGTACGAAATTACGTTATTCTGACATCTGTTGAAATGTAAGAAGAATGGAATTCACTTGCCTATCAAAACATTGATTGTGTCTCATTTGAGGCGTTGTTGATGTCTTTCCAACAGATGTGACGCAAATTAAAAAATATATGACGTATAATGAAATACAATCCTCATTTAGTGTTTCAAACTTGGTTAAAAAAATAAATAAAAATAAAAAATCGATTTTCCTTTTTTTGATGATCAAAAGATCTAAATAAAGTACTAGGACTTATATCCCTTGAAAAAAAAGAAAACTAGAACATTGTACCTTTTTGTATACCTTCATTCCGCAAATTTTTTTACGTTCTACGCATGAAATTTTTCTGGGTTTAAATACATATTCATTATTAAGGTTTTTAAATTCTTTTAAATTTTTAAAATCTTTTCTAGGAATCGCACATTCGTATAAGACACGTTATACATTTTTAACACGTAACACGAATTTCATAATGTCGCAAAGTTGATGTATTTCGTCAATATTTAAATGAAAATCGGATAAAATACAAAAGATATGAGTATTTGAAATTCATGCAGATTTCTTAAGTTTATTTTATTTATTCTCGAAAATGTTCTTATTCCTACAAAGGGAAAGACCGAAATTTAAAATAAATATTTTTCAGAAACTCTTTTAAATAATCGAGTACATATGTTTTTCGACATATGTATCTTATGTAAATATAACTACAAATGAGCCGAATGTTTCCCAAAAACAAAAACCATTTTTAAGGTATTTTGCTATATGAAAACTGGTGCTTAACATTTTCATTCCCAAACCAAAAATTTTTAAGTTCATCTACTTTTCTCGAGAATTAAAAATTTCTGTCGTCGGTTCAGTGTTGTTTAAAGAGTGAGCAGATCCAAAAATTAAACAATATCGACTCAGTGCATTGTTAAAGACAAGTTTTTATTATTGATTTGCGTCTTCATTTAAGTAAAATATTGAATCGGCCGAACGTTCGTCAAGTAGAAACAATAGCTCATTCGGCGGTCTGGTTTTTCTAGAATATTTCAAACTGCTGATAATGCTAATAATGCTAGGTGCGCTAGTTTCAATTGAAATTAATAAATCTTTACACAAGTGGAATAGGCTAATGAAAATTAAACGTATATATTGCATTCTATTCTGGAATATAACTAGAAAATTGTCGTAGGATAGAGAAATAGTATAGTATATATTTAAAATGCAGAAAACTAAGACTACTATCCGTTTTGTAAGAAAAAAAAAAGACAAAGAAAAGAAACATATTCTCATGCATAAATTAATTAAATAAAAATTGAAATAAATGAATTTATTGAATACTCTTTCCATGTCTTAATTTATGATTTAATAATTAACAAAATATGAATATTCTAAAGTATTGCGTTTAGAATTTTTGTTTTATGTATTCAATTAAGTATGCATTGATCTGGTATCTTATGCATATAACTCACAATAAGGTTCGAATGTATAGCATACATTATTAAGTCCCAAATTTTGATGGGACTCTAGGTATCACAGTTTATAGTGTTTGTTGAATCAAGTCGAATCGGGTCACGTAAGATCAGAATCAAACCATAACGAATCAAGCTTAGCTGAACCGAGCCACATCGAGTCGAATCGAGTTAAGATAGATCAAGTGAGCAAGATAGATCTCAAGTCAAGTCAAATTGAGGTGATCTGAACCAAATAAAAGTATCTTTGTTTGTTTTGGAAGACTTTATCTACTAAATTTTTAGTTTTATTTAAAAATTACATGGGTGTACAATTCTTATAAAATTGTTCCATATCAAATTAATAAAGTAAAAAATCAAATCTATTTAAAAATAATTCGCTCAAAAGAATAGATACTTAACAAATTCAACGTTATTTAAACACTAATTTACAATTTGCATTTGCCACAATCATGTAAATAAATATTTTAATATTTAATTTTAATTTGTAGACACAAAATTTCCCAGTGAGTATCAAGGGTATCAACATATTATATGTGCTTTTTGCTGCTAGAATTTAAAATCTTCCACCGTAGTAATTTAGAGTTTTCCTGTCAAAGTGTAAAACCCTTTTAGGTGTATTCTAGGTTGTATGTGGTATTGCCAACGAACCTTATCAAATGTTTCTCATTTGCATATGAGGGTACTCATTTAACGCACATGAAATAATCGCGGAACACTTAGCTGCGCCTGACCATAAATTACACTTAAATACAAATTAAAATATACATTTGCAGTTTCTGGTTGCTGGCCTTTTAGTCTTTTTGAGATGAACTTATCCCATCACGTAATGAGGCAAGCTGTGGCCAGAGGGGTTCAACTTGAATTTAGTTTTGAAAGTTTTACATTCAGTTGAAAACATCTGTGGGATTTCAGAAAGGCACTGCTATGGGAATTGTTGTACAATGAACACTCGTCCACATTAGCTCCATTGGATATGATCTTCGAAAAACTAATTTGCTTCTGGTTACTGAGACAACATCTGGACTTCGGCAAACAACTTCATTAACCCATGCCAAGACCAATGACACTAACTAGGGATCTCCTTTAGGTTCTAAGTGATTGATCCAGGGATGTGTCTAATTAGGTTCATAGGATTAGGGATAAGTGCACTAGCAGCATCGTTTTGATTAGTATCGATAATACTGGTCTGGTACAAAAGGTACAGAATCTTTAAATTAAAACCAATTTCTTATGCTGTTAAATTGCTCTATATAAAGCTAAAGTGAATAATTCGTCGAAAAATCTTTCCAATAACCAATCGACTTTTACTGGCGTTTATTTCATATTAAAATAATTTTCCTTTAATACAAAAACGACTCTTCTAAACTCCAAATTGTTTAAAAAATTTGACATAAAAATTGATCATAGTGAGAAAATTATTGACGAAAGATGATAATATAAAAAATAATTGATCGCAACACAAATCTAAGCTTAAACAAAATTAATAATAGATTTCAAAAGGCAAAAATAAAATTAAAGAGATTTAAGTGGTTTTATATGTCTTAACTTTAAATATACAACATACCTATGCAGATATAAAATAGCTTTTAATAAATAAAAAACCAAAATTGCTATTATATCATCGAAATATACACAATAAGAAGTTTTATCAATAATTTGGTATTATTGACAGCTAAATTGCATTTCCAGGAATTTTAAAATTAAGAAATTATAGTCCAACAAATTTTTTTGAAACTAGCATGCAATTTAATTTTCTGTAGAGCTTTTTACCTTTGAGTAAGTGTGTAAAAAAAGTAGGTTTCGCTAGATGAAAGAAACTCTCTCTGGTATCAGAAATTTTACGCCAAAATTGAATACATTTGTCAAATTGTGAATATCGTCTTGAAAGCTTTTTATTTCGTAAAAGTTGTTCATACAAATGAATTATCGTATTAATTTAGTGCAATCCAATCTAACTCATGGTAATGTAAAAACTATGTTACTAATTAAAGTTAACCTGAATAGAGTCCGTGAAGGAATCAACTAGAATTCAGTATGACTGGTCGACTCGGTCGAATCAATAATTTTTATTAGATATTTACACAGGCTCCCCTAATTACCGTCCACATCCTTAGATTCACGAAAGTCACGCATTCAGTAGAAAATTACTCGATTGGGGTAAGAGCTGTGGGTTAGAACATTTTCGAGCCGTACAGCCATTCCGAATAGGGGCTCCAGAATCCTCTGAGCACGCAAGAAACCCTCGTAATTAATTGCGTGGAAATCAAGTAATTTATGGAAATGATTTCGTTTTGCGAAGAATTACCCGTAGAGTTCGGCTGATAACGACTTGAGGCGCAGATACTGAAGTTTGTTCAGGGATTATCCTGGTACCGGTTACCGCCACAAGAATACACTCTTATACTTCTTAGGTTAGCCTTCGGGGCTTAATTTCTGGAGAGCAAGCAGTCGAAGGTGGAAAAGTTATCGCAGATTTTCACACATCAGGACGAAAGAGCTGGGATAACTATCCCGGGAAGGATATCCGCAAGTGTGATAGGAAAATCCAGATACGAACTCAAAATGTTAAATAAAGCTACTTAATGTAACAACTCCCTTAAGAAATCGATCCTTTTTTCCAAGAATATAGACACGCACAGGGAAAATGGCCAGCACATGGGGCCATAAAGTGCTATGGCCTATGTGCTCCTGATTCTAGAGTTGGACATTTGAGAAATATCTCACAGTCTCACAGTCAGGCAAAGATTTTCTTCTCCTTCTAGACTACTTAAGTACACCTCTTAAGTTTAAAGGACCGTTCGGACGAGATTTCGAGCAATTCGAAATGCTCTAAGTGTTTTCGGTCCTCCTCCTAGAAGCTACTCCTGATGCAGAGGTGCAGTGAGGGCAAAGCAAACACAAATCTGGAGCATATAAGCAACTGAAGTGTGGTGTATGTGATGCTATGGGTGCATTTATTCATTACTTGTATCGAGAGGTTTTATCTCCTTACTTTAAAATGTAATAATGCAATTAAAGTTTGCTTGTTTTTTTTTCATCGTAACATAAAATTATTTAAATTAGTAAAAGCTAAAAACTTTACTTTCATTTTGGTTTAATCTTTCAGTGCCTTAAATCATGCTGGGTCTAAAATTACAAGATTAACTTTAGATATATTCATAAGAAATCAAAATGTGACAATTTTCGAATATGGTGAAAGTAAAAAGTTAATCGAAATATGTTTTAAAATCTTCGCATACTTATACAGAAAATGGCAGAATAAATCTAGTGTATTTAAAGTGGGGAGTCAAATTTATTGAATATACTAATATAAATTATTTAGGGTCCTTTAATGAATAAACTTGTCCAAATCAAGACTGGCTAGAGAGGCTGTCTGATTCAGCTATTCAAATTGTTTATATACGATTGACGCAAACCAGCCGTAGAAAAGTAGAATGAAGAATGTAAAGCGAAACGCTTATTGGATTTTCCAATGGGCGTAAGTCTCACTATTGCGTTGTCTCCAAAAAAATTTTAATATTATATTGTTGCCACGGGTTGAATTTCACCTGCAGTCGTTGACAAATCGAATTTAGATATTAATTTTGAAATGTGAAAGGAAAGTTTATCTTTTTCTTAAAAAAAAATAAAAATATGTGTTCACATTTATTGCTGCGTAGAGCGCAGTTGTCTACTGAATAATGCCTAATACATGTTTTCTTATGATATATATAAAATTATGGATCATTTAAAAATTAATGTGATAATTGTAAGCAAACATGCGGAAATCTTGATCTAAAAAACAAAATTCTAGGAAATTGACTACAGCATGTTCAGACATTTGAAGGTATAAAATTATGCGCCTGCAGAAAAACTCTCTATCACTATCTATTAATTATTATTACCACTATAACACCTTTCAAGTAATGATCCTCAAAATTATAGCGTTCAACAACTACTGCAGTGTTGCAAAATTTAATTGTGTAGGTACTAACATTTTTCAGTTCTTGTTCGTTTACAAAATGAAAATTCTACAAGTTTTTGTTAAAAATGTTTCTTAAGGGATTGCAAATTCTTAAATTTTCGAAGTGCAATAATTTTTCTTTAGAGGTTCCGAAACAACCGGAACTGTAATCTTTCAATAATTCTGTGAACTTCAGGGCATTGCTTCGATAGAGAATCCATTAAAAATTCACCTGAGGTAATAAATAGTTAAGTAATAGTTTCGCGGGAGCGGGTTTTCCTATGTCGCAAAAAAAGTAAGAACACGAAGACAACGTACCGCGCCGGTGCTGCCATGCCCTGGTATGCAAATTCCAACCGTGTGAACTGCTAAAAATGATCATCCCATCACCTGGTTATCGTCGGTATCATTTCGCTATTAAATATGTAAGAGGTGTTGCTGCTCCCAAGATAATTGTTTAAAAAACAACTCAATTAGGAGCAATCTCTTATCTAATTCGCATGCTCTCAAGACGACGCGATGTGCGGTAGCGTCTTGATCCCCTCTAGTTGGTAGCAATCTGAGAAATCAATCCAAATCGATATACCCACGGGGATATCGTTTCAAGGCATCTCTCGCCGGCAAACAACGTCGTTGTCGTAGTCGTCTTCGTCATCATACTCGTGGCGCTCACGTTACCTCCATTTGTCTTGTATGTTTCTTATTCTTCGTTCCAATTGAGACCGTGCCGAGATCGCCAAGACGTTAGAGCTCTAAGTCGTATGGCAGTAGCTTTTAGCTCACGGGTCCCACTCTTCGTGCGACTGGCTTCAAGTCCAATAAAATTTATAAGCCAACGATGGGTGCCTAGCAAGGCCACTTCAAAGCTGATCGTCAGTAGCTAGACAACGTGTAATTTGGAGCATTCACCGGAGATTGTCTCTTTTTAATTAACAAGTGCTAACCTAGAACTGATCGAAAGAAATTAGAAAATTTCTTAAGATGTCTCCCAACCAAAGCTTTCTTTTAAATCATGTACCGATGGAGCCAATGTCGCGCACCTATCAGTACAGAAAGATCATGAAGCCACTGCTGGAGCGAAAACGTCGGGCGAGGATCAACAAGTGCCTTGACGAACTGAAAGTCCTATTAGCTTCTGCATTACAATCTGTAAGTTTTAATTAATATTTTATTTCCTTATACCTACCATAATCCAAAAATTTACTTAAATCTAGGCTATCAACTAATGTAATATATTTTTTTCGTATATTTTTTAGGAAGGTGATAACGTGGCAAAGTTGGAAAAAGCAGATATATTAGAATTGACTGTTCGTCATCTTCACAACTTGCGACAAAGGAATGCGTTGCATCTGCGACAGGATCGTTCAAAAACTGAAAGTTTCTGGGAAGGATTCCGGCAATGTGCAACAGAAGTTACACACTACCTTTCCAAATTCGACCCTAAAGTAGGAGCAGATGTGATAAGACATGTAAATCGGTGTGTCCAGGCTGATCACTCCAGAACACCTCGCCAAACTCTACAATTGCGATCGGAAGCGTATCTTTTTGGCGCTTTTCGATATAATAACCAGGCGGTGAAACAACCTCCAGCAATTCGACAGGAACTAAACAATATCCCGAACACTCCCAGGATTGTGGAAGTTATAGAAATAGATGATTCAGTGAGCCTGTGGAGACCGTGGTAGATCCTACAGTCTTCAATCCAAAGTTTATTTTTCGTATTCCTCAACTGTGTTGTGCTTAGTGTAATGAGCTTTAAATTCTTCGATAATATTTATTGAAGGACTTAGACTGTGATCTTGCAATTATTTTATAGTGTTCGGGTTAAGTTACTGTACAATCACTTGATAAATAATTTAAAAGTGAGTGTTGTGTGTTTAAATAATACTGTTTTATTTTTTCTCTTCGGGGAAACATTTTTTTTTTTTGTAATTTATAAATTTAATGTTACGATTTATTTCATAATGTTCCGAAAATTTGTGTAACACTTTAAGAAAAATTTTGTACAAAGACCTTGACTTATAATATATGTACACTCCATAGTCAAAACATATGATCATGTTTCAGAACTAATGGATATTTTAAAATATTAATAAATAATCAAATAATGTAAAATTTTCGTTTTATTTTTTAATACCTTTCGTCGATAAGATGGCAAATAGGTAATCCAATATTTCATGAGAAATTTCATATACATTTTGAAATCGTGCACTTAAACTATATCCAAATATTCAAAAAAATAGAAACTTTTGTAAAGACACAAAATTTTCCTTTTATAATAACTTAATTTTTACTTAAATATATGTAAAAGATATCAGATGTGTGGTTAGTGTGATCCACATGATGAAAAGATTTATTCAATTTCTTGGCATGTGCATTCCTACTATAAAAAAAAAAAAAACTATCAGAAAGGAAAAATACTGAGAACTAGTTTTCTATTTTTAATTTTTGAGCAACAAAATTATGAATAGTTTTTTTTCGACACAAAAATGGGGCAGTTTCACACGGTTTCGTTAAGTAAGTGGTATATGTTTCTAAAATCTACCTCACCTTATATTCGTTGAATTATTACACCTGACATATTATCTAGAAAATGATATTTAAGTTTATAAACTACATTCATTTTTCAGAGAGACAGTCATTTTTTGAGATTGAATTGAATTTGCCATTCATCAGATAATGGAATTATTGATTTCAATAGAATTCTATTCAATTAGTTTATTGCACACTGGGATAAAGCCATACAAAGTTTTCCGAATTAATAAATTCATTAATGCATCCAACAACGTACTCAAAAATTCAATAGATAAAATTGACAGAGTTGTCAAGAGCATGAGTTTCTATTCCATACATTAGAATGAAAATTCGAATGGAATGGAAATTCGAATGGGATATCAAATTGCAAACGCACTAATTATACTGAAAAGAAAAGATCTGGGGCAACCCGTACGACTGTAAATATTTCGTGATTAGAATTGAACAGATTTAAAGACACCGTCGGGTTTAAATTGACACATGTTCTTAAAGTTACATACCAAAATGCGAATGTAAACCGACCCGAAGTAGTAGTATCATTTTATTTGAAGCAATGAAGTGTTGTTCTTTTATTGGCCACTGAATTATCTATAGAAGTCAATTTTGTATTTCGACAAACTCCATAGCTTACACTTCAATATTGACGAGCTCCTTTTGACTCTACGCCTCCCAATTTTGGGACAAAATGCTGCCTATTAAATTAAAAAGTTTATAAATGTTTCTTCGAACCGTACATCCACAGATTTTAAAAACATGAATGTTTAAATACCTTTTTCAGGCAATTTATGTACACTTGTATGTAGACTTACTGCATATAAAAAGAATTGTGGCGTAAATTTACTCCGTTAAAAATACTACTGTAGAAATAGGTGCTGATTGTGAATTGCATTGATATAGGAATTTTTCGAGTTCCAATATTATTTCAGACAAAAATAAAAGTATGTACATCCATAAAAGGAATTCGAGTCGAGTATTAACTTTAAAGTAGACATGTATATGCAAATTGTATATGAAATATATTTCAATATGCTTGGGTTATAGTTTTTTATAATATTCTAAGCTATTTTATTTATTTATCTATTTTATTATATTGTAACCCTCAAACTATTTCAGTAAATTTAGCGTCTAAGTAATTACAATTACAATTAGACGTGATTTGTTTGATGATTCATTTTAATGTAGTCCATTTTATCCTCTCAGGAGTTTGAAATTTTTAATTGTATTAATTGTTTTTCTTATATTAAAATTTGCATAAAGAAATTTTTTAGGTATATATTTTAATGTTACATTATGATCTAAAAAAAAAAATTTAATAGAAAGGACCTCTGACTTGTATGACCACGTATATTTTAAAACACAACTTTGTCGATTTGAAATTTCGAAATGTACAATGTGCAATGTTAAATTTGAACCCGTGAATTTTATAATTGGTCCACTATTTGTTGTAAGAAAACTGATTTTAAGTTAATATCACTTGCGTTGCCAAGCCCCTTTACATAATTTTTGACCATGAACCTCAACATCTGTGAGGATGCATCTTGGAGCGAAGGCCACATGTTCACCTGTGGAAACAATTTGAAATTTAGCCATAACTTTCTGTACTCTCATAAAACAATTGAAATTCATTGAACCGCTTAGCAATAAATTCACAATTACCTGGTAATCACCAAATAATGCGACGAAGGTGTAACAAAAAATCGAAATATGATTTGGCTTTGTGGTCTCTGATTGGACAAATAAGACTTTGTGATGATTTTTGTTTGGCACCGATTGGACACTTCCATTTTTTCAGAGAGGAATTACACCTGTTTATACGGCAGAAACTAAAAGAAAGAGTTCGCAGGTGTTTATAAAAAATCAATAAGATAACAGTTAAGTAAATTTTCGAAGGAGGTCATTTATTCGAAAATCTTGCGATCAGACGCGTTAGAAATTATGCAATTCGTAACAATTGAAAGAAAAACAATAACAAATTATAAAAAATTGTGATACGGATGCTTTGACTTAATGTCGTTATTTTTTAGAAAAAGAGTAAAGCCTTTTAGGGACTGCGGAGAAAGTATTTTTTTCTTTTCTCCCAAACAAAATTTTGCTTTTTATTCCAAAAATCTCACTAAGTATTTTTATTTAATAAGAGAGTGATAGTTGAACTTTTCCTGAATTGCATACAGTAGATTAATTATATTTTTATTAGTAGTGTAAATTTTTCTATAGTTAACAACCAGTCACCGATTGGTACGTGTTTTCTCTATCAAAATCAAAAATTAGATTAGAAAGTGACCTGCAGTTATAAAGTTCAATATTAAGAAACGATAAACTAAAGTAATTATGGCGCAATTAATTTTATTATTTATAATAATAATTAGCTTTCACGAAAGGTTCTATACAATGTATTTAAATACATTTTTTTATTACTTAATCGTCTCTGAATTCTTTAGATGTTGAAGTAATTTTTTCTAGACAGACATTTCCCGGACCATGAACTTTTTAAAAAAATAAAATTTACATACGAAATGTTGTAATACTCTGTTTAAATTTTTCTCATAGTTGCCATTAACTACTTAATAAAATGCACTAATACATATAAAGAAATAATTTAAATATATTTTTAAAAAAATATGAAATTCGGAAACTTAAGCTTTAAATAAAAATGCCGTGAATTATTTTCACGAGTAAATAACAAGTCAAATGAAATTTTAATAATACCTTTTAAAGATTCTTCTACTTCGTGAATATTTTAAATTACACAAAGTCTCTTTTGTGCGCGGAACTTTAAAAATGAAATTAATATAAATTTTGCTTTTGGTATACAAAAATGTTGACAGTCAAGAATTATGAAAGCAAACTAACACTAATTAAAGTACCTTTTGAGAGATTTGCAATTTTTCTCGTTATTCATTTGTTAAAAGTATTTCGAGGTAAGTCGTCAGTAAGGGATGATGTGGATACCGTCGGGAATTTACTGGCAAAAAAGGGTACGTGCTCTGTTTTAAGGTTATATGCCCGTTGTTCTTGTACTCGAGCCAAAACTTAGTTCTGCGGCAATGTGGGCTCACCCTAATCAACTCTGTTGTCTTTTGCACCACTTGTTCAAACAAAAGACTGCTTAAGTATCGCAACTAGCCGCGATGTAAACAATAAAGCGCCTTGATTTTCTCTAGTTCATGTGAAAAAACTTTCCCGCGGGCTCCTGATCTAATTAGACCATTTTGGCAAACATCGATCCAATCCCCAAAATTCGAAAATTTTATATTTACCAAAACTTTTTATTTACCAATTAAGGGTAAATGATTTTGTATCCAACTTGCTTCAACCTAGAAATTCACTTAAATATTTAAGACCTTTTTTAAATTTATGGCTTTTGTAGAAACTTAAAATTTGTAGTATAGTGACATTGATATTTCTGACTATAGGACTAATTTTACTATTAATGAAGGATCAAACTTTTGTTGTTATAAGGGGATTTGGACCTAATTTATAACAGAACTAAATTTCATAAATATAAAAGAGCTAACCTTTTAAAACGTAGTGGATATATTTACTTAATACTTCAATAATAGCTTTCTCTCATTTAAAGATATACTTTAATACAAATTTTTAGACTTTAGAATCGAATTGTGAATGTTATACTTGTTAATTACGTCAACACATTCAAGAGATCATAGTTAGAATACTCATAAAAGTTTAGTGCTATTTAAAGTAGATTATAATGAAGGATTTCATGTACGTCTAGATTATTTTTTGTATCAAGTTTTACTTTTTGCAATATTAAGAAATATGTCTTTTTCAGTATTAAAGTTAATTTAGAAGTCCTACTTTAAAAGTCACACTGAAGTAAGTGGATTTTAATATAAAGGACTATTTCAAGTTTTTGATGAGTATAAGACTTCTCAAAATAAGGAAATAAACTGACCAAGGAAGAATGGAATTCGCATGAAAAGTGTTTCGTAGTAAAACTTACGAGTGCATGCTCTTAGAATTTTATGAGTATTTATTTCAGAACTTTAGGGAAGGATTAGAACTTTTTAAATTCTTTTGAAGTTTTGTTGAACATGAGTTCATTCTTACGCAATATTCACTTTGGAAAATAAAGTCATCTTTTAATGCCAATATATAATATACTCAATTCCTCTCTTCAATGTTATTGTTTTAATATAACTATTTTCCTTATCTAACGTTGGTAAATCTGACGATATGGATATAACACCTAACACAAATTTTACATTTTTACATTAACTCGTTTGGATCTCTGTGACAGATTCCCCGGAGGGATGGATAAGAAAATGAATCTCTATGTTTTCCGTTTTTATCTAATCCAGTAGAAAATATTTAATAAAACTGAAATTAAATGGTGTTATTTTGATGTATTTCCAAAACCAAAAAAACTAGTTAGGTAGCAAAGTACCAACACCTTATCTTCCTGAAAGGAAACACTAGAAAAAGTAATGCCCATTACTGAAATAGAGTCTCCCCATTATTGCTCTGAATTAAAGTTTATAACCTTTCCCACCCGGCGAAATGCCTGATTTATGAAGCCACCTAGCCACTGCCGCTGTCGGATAGTTTTTGCAGTAGCCGGATACCCTTGGCTTGAGATCCATGTGAAAATCAGGAGTTTACTCATCAGTCTAGTACGCGGTTCTCTAAACAAAACCAAAGTAAAAATTGTATCTGAAGACAAGCAGCTCACCGAGGAGGGCAAAAAAGTGGATCGACCATCATCTCGGAACGATTTGCTCAAATTGAGCTTTATACGGGTGCGACAAAAAGCAACTGAGAGGTCTGAGAATGAGTAGCATAACTTTGTTTGTAAATAAGACGATAACGACTATGGACGTCTTCAGGTCTTCGGAAGCTGCTACCGAAACCCCAATAGCCGTCTCTTATGATTACACGCCGATTTGAGTTCTTGAGCCTTTCTTGCCTTCTATCCGACACAAGTCTCAAGACCCGAGACGGCTTCCTTCTCAGCCACTTAAGATGCCAGCCAGCGAGCGTGTTTAATGGCCTCCGCTGACTTGTGTCAGATCGCGTACGTTCCAACTCGTGCGAGTATCATGCCTGCGATCGACGTCTTGAATCTTATGAACCTCGTCTTGGGTACCGTGGGAACGTAAAACAGGTGCTCTGCGGTCCCAGCACACTAGTGCTGCAATACCGTATCCCAGTCGTCGTGGACGACGAACGTCTTGGGTGAGATCGGTGATCCCGCTCTATGCCGCGGACTTAGTGCGGCATCTATCTCGGACGTGTAATCTTATTCTTGGCACTCGGCGATCCCAATAAACGGTAATTACGTGCCTTTAAGTCAACGGAAAACACACCTTTCCGCGCCCCCAATTTGCGCTGAACCGTGGACACGATTGCGCTGTATCAGATTCAACTGATTCTATCATTGGACCCCAAAAACTTCACTTTCCCCTCCATAGACATGGTGGGATTTTCTTGGGGAGCGGGGGCCTGGTTCATTCATAAAGTCTTGGAACTGATCGCGCCTCCGAGCCAATCTGTTGAACTGGGGCTCTCGAGCGTGCCCGCGGTCTCGGTGATTCAATCAAGTTCTTGGTGGAGCCGCTGCCACCCGACACCGCGGGCTCTAAATTCGCCGATCTGCGACTTCCGATTGGACCGAGCGGAGTTTAGCTCTCAAGATTTGCTACGGCCGCATGTAATTTGGAACCCCGGGTACCACCCAGGTCGATCGATCTGACGGTGGGACTGACTCGTTATTGATTTTTGTAAATACCTTCGCTTTTACAACTTTTCTTATATTAAAAATGAGAATTTCAAAAAATTTCCAGAAAAATAATTGAAATAAGGAATCGAATTCTAATCTTTAGATATATACTTTTTTTCAAATGTTAAAGTGTTTTCAAATGTTAAAATATTGTTCTACAATAAGCGAAAATTCAATTATTAACCTCCTTAGAGGAGGCATTTCACATAAGAATAAGTCAATATCGTTTTTTTTAAACTACCTTTTCCAACTTCAACTCTAGTAAATTGATTACTACTTATCTTTTATTTGCTTTTAAACGCTAAATCATTGTCAGCATTTCAAAAAGTCTAATTTCGATCATCATAGGAACCACATCAGTATAATTTGACTTTATAAAGTAAATAAAAACATAATATAATAAAAACATTGCAAATTAATCCAATCAAAACTGGGCTGGTTGGCTTCTTTGATCTATTTTATTAAAAATACATTCCAATAATTAAAAAGAAATTATATAATTACCAGGTATTGTTGAATTTGTTTTTTGAAGAGTTTATTAATTTTTTAATAATTAAATTTTAAAATTCGTTGAAGATTGCATTGTTACTAGAGTAAATAAAAGAAGTTTTAAAGTTGAGGGAAATTCTATACTTACTTCTTGGATGTGTCTTTTTAAAAATCTGAGAAATCCATTAAGTTTGATGAAGAATTATATTGAAAGCGGTGTTCTGTTTAACAAAATAAAATAAGCTTCCTTTGTTAAATATCAAAACATTTCGTCTGAATCTGAAAACAATAGTGATACATGCAATTTCCCATTTCTGCTCATATTCTTTCTATCGCCTATTGAAGACAATAAATTTTGTCCGACATTTGTATAGACAGGTACACCTTAAAACGCATATTTACCTGACCTAAAATTTCCACAACAAGAACTGAAAAAAAAACAAATATTTAGGTGTGTCAGGCAATTTATTTATTTTTGCATTCAATTCTGATAAGAGAACATTTTTAAAAACAAACCTTAGATACTCCTTGTAATAAAAATTATATTTAGTTAATTCGTTTATGTATAAAAATATAAATAATTTTTAATTGTAATTAATAGAGCGATGAACGCGTATGGTTTTCAAGGATTTTTTTTTAAAGAATTGCGATTTTAATTAAATTTTTCTAGGATACATTTCCTAATTTCTTAACAACCTTAGTTGGTTAACAATTTGTATTACCAAAAACCCTTTTTTATACTGATCTATTAATTATACATATATTAGAAATTTTTACCATCAACTTTAGAGGATTATGTTGAAATTATCATAGGATTCCAAGAAAATTATGATGAATTAAAATTGTAGATCTAAAGTAATAGAGCCTTTTGTTTAAACAGTATGATAAACGAACATCTACAGTATTTCAATTAAATTTGGGTCGTCTAGAGGACAGAATTACAAGTGAATAAATTTTTCAGAAGGAAACGACACAGCATCGCAACGGAACGATATCTCCCAATATTTGTTCATGTAAACATTCCTCTACGACAAAATGTTCATACATAATTTCATTGAACAACTCAGGTCCCTTCTATAACACCAGAAGGTTCTATTTTGCTTACTTTGTATTTAAATTGCTTTTTTTCTTCTTTCTTTTAAATTTACTCATTATTTCTAATTCTCACTAATTTTTTACTTATTTTACTATTCGTATTTTATTTACTACTATATTTCCTTTAATGACAAATCTTTTTCCGAAATATGATTAACACCTATTACTAAACGAAGCGAAAGAAAATTGCTGCAAGTGGGGTAAAATTAAAAGTTATAGCACAAAATATTTAAATGTATTTTATCAATATATATTTTTTTTTTGTAAAAACAATAACGACTAGAAGCTATAGTAGAAACATACTTTTCAAAAAAAAAAAAACCTATACATTGCTTTCCCTCTTTATACATATAAAAGGTAACTAAAATTTGGATCGTTATGTCTTGTTAAAGTTTAGATATAGGAAAGAGTCGCCTTTAACCCTACCATCTCACTATCGGTTTCCTTTTCGAGAAGTTCCTTCAGCACTTGAATTATAATCAAGCACTTTAACAAATGCCATAAAATCGAAACTTTATTGAAAACCATGTGCCCAGGTGTGGTCACTGCAGAAATCTTAATTAAAAATTAAATTCTTCTTAGTTCTAAAGAAGCAATACATGCACAGTAACCATTGTTAACATACACAAAGTGGAAAACTTTAAAATATACCTCAAAGTCAAAGGGAGATTAATTGTGCTAAAAACTTTCGCCTACATAATTCGTTAGCAAAAGGCCTTATTAAGGGATTAATTTGACAAGATTTATAACTAAAACCTTCTAAGCCCCCTTCCCCTTTCGGTATTTGGGCATCTTCAAAATCTACGTCCAAAGTAAAGTTGTGCCGCCCCTTTTACAGTTCCCTAATTGTTTCACGATTTAGGAAAATTTCCTCATTCCGCGACACTTTTAACCCCGTCAGAATATGAAATTTTTCTTTTTTTTTTTTGTCCTACCTTTGTTGAACCTACAAAACAGCCCAAAGACCGCTGACGAACGGATAGAGTATTCTACCGCCACCAATGCAAACTGAGATTTCTTTGGGTTTCATTAACTTTTCAGTGCATCTAAAAGGATGTAGGGATTCTACTTAGGAGATCGATTCCCAAGGAGGCTGTGGTACCCACATTGTCAAGAGATTATTTCGGCTGAAGCGAGGGAATTAAATGGAAACTGAAAACTTTTCATTACTTATCTTTCATTCCCGACTAAAATCCTCCTGGAAGAAGATTTTCTTTTGCCCGTCCCGCTATAAGAAGAAAAGCTGGATTAATTACGTAAAGTGGGGCAATGAGACGCGTAATCCACGGCTGTCTCACTCATTTGAAATTCAATTAATATCGGTCTTACCGATGTGAGCCCGTCTGACCGTGTTAAATAGGTAAATCGGTAAGACCTGTCCCAAAAAAAATTTTAATTTATCACCTTTAAGCATCCGAACGTTGTCCTATATTAAATTTATTGATTTTTTTCGCTAGTGCGACATGGTGGCAGCAAATCGACGTGCAGTTTGCAATTTTGCTCAAAATTACGTTCTGTTTGCCTCCGTACTAATTCTCCTGCCCGTGCTGTCCGTGACGCCCTGAATGTGTTTACCAAACATTCGGACGAGTCCACTTGTTGTTGGTGATTTTCACTGTTGAAAAATTGGAGAGAATGCTGGCCGGGTAAATTAGAGCGAAGTTTCCAATTACCAGACGAATAGTCCGCACTTTATTTATTTGTTTCTCCGATATTTACGTTTTAGCTAATACTAGAATTCCCTGGATTAGCTCGTATTTAGTTAAACACTTTACATAAACGCGAAATTGGAGTTGGAATTCGGTAATAATTTGCTAGAGCTAGTTTATTATTTTTTTCTTTTTTTTTTTAAGTTACATTTTAAGCGTATGTCGAAAGTGAATTGAATGGAACAAGAATGAAATAAATCAAAAGGAATTTACACATCTAAATCTACTCTACTTTAATTGGAATTCCACCGAGTCATCTTCTAATTCTTAATGATTTTGTAATCATATTTACAGCATTAAAACTGCTTTAGTTTAGCCTTGATAAAGAAAAAACTAAATTAAAAAATAACTGACTTAAATTAATAAATAAGCGAATTCAAAAACAATTTAAAAGTAGATGTAGTAATAAAAAATAATTTTACATTAGCCCCAGTTTCCAGAGCAAACTCAATCAAATTGAAATAAGGAAATTTTTAAAATTCTACGGTTTAAAAAATTCAAATTTGATGTAGTAACCTTTTTTTATTTAAAATTGAAATTCTGAAAGTTATAAAATAAGAACCGTATAAAGAGAAATAATAAACCACGTCAATAAAGCTTTAACTTTCAAATTAAATATAAAATTTTTAATATGAATATCAAATTCCTTTGTAATTGATTTCCGAATAAATTACCTTATTTTTCCTCTAATAAACATGAAATAATTTAATCACGGGATTTTTATACGAATTTTTTGTGAAGAGGTATTTATTGCGTCTACACACATTGGTGAACGGGTTCTGCACATGAAGCACTTTCGCTTTTCTACAACTTTCCTTTAATTTTAATTACAGGTCTCTTTTTCATGTTGACGTCATGAGTGTGTTTTCGCGGTCTTAAAGTAAAATGTATCAAAAGGCTCGTGTCTGACTGACGTGATTTCATCTCTTAAATTGAAATTTATTAAATTAATAGCACTTATATCAACACCAAAAAAAAAAAAAAATTCAGACCATTCACAAACGTGTTAAATCAAAATTCACCAATAATGTCTCTAAATTGTTTCAAATTAAATTAAAATTAAACAATTGTGTTATGTATTTTAGTCCAAGATTCAATGTTAACTAATTTCTTTGAGCATTTCTGCCTTTTTTTCTTTATTATTTAATAGTACTTTAATATGACATAAAAAAAAATACAAACTAATTAAAATACAGGAAAAGACAAAGTACTTAGAGACAAAATTGTATAGATTTATTGGTGATCTATGTACGAAATTTTATTGCATCAAAATGTTTACGAAAAAATCATTGATTTCATCTAAATAAATTCACATCAAACTCATTTGAGCCCAAAATAGAGGATTTCAAAAAGTTACATTCAAATTAATCAAACTGCTCCCAATATTTTTATACCACTTTGCATCAGGAACCCAGTACAGGTCAAATTCTAATAAATGGAATTAAGGCTAATTATTTGATTATAAAGTGATCCGATCTCTTTAAATTTAAGACACAAATTTGTTCAAATAAGAACGGATCACATTCCTCTTGATCCACTTGCTGTTGATAAGCGAATTTAAAATTTTAATAATACAACAGAATGCATGCTTAACTTGTGGATGTTCTACGTGTTCGACAAGATCTAAGAAGTCGCCGCTGGTCTCGTTAAGTTCCCTTGAGATTAAGACGCACTCATAGTGTCACCCGGAGGACAGTTGAGCCAACACGGCAACGGACATTGTTGCTGCGTGCACAGGCCGCGCTCGCAATCATGTCGGCTTTCACCATTTCCATTTGGCGGCAGGGCAACATTATGATTACGCTACCATGTGGACAGGGAGCTCCACGAAGCCCCCGCAGCTGCACATGGTCGACCCAGGTCCTGTAGAGCCCCGCGTATGTGCCGAAAAGCCAGTTCTCATTAAGCGAGATGAATTATTCATTTTCGCCGACGGCAGCTCTAACGCTCCGCTGGCCAACCTCGTTCAAACTTCCTATTTTGGATAGAAGCCACTGCTGGAGCTCCGCTCTAGACCAGATTTGGAGCCCCATGCACCTCAGCCGAGGGTTACCGTTTTTCTTCGGTCAAAATCAAAAGCACTACTTTTGTCATACCTGCTGGGGACATCGCTGTCTTTAAAAATAAAAAACAAATAAACTTGCGCGTAAAAAAAGAAATGTACAATGACCATGTTTCTGTCAGTCATTCTGTTGTTCTGTCAGAGTCAATTATCCACAAAGCGATTAAAGTTATTGACATCGAAGTCCCGCATTCACATTGAAAGTGATTATGCAAAACGGATTTCCAAAATTTTGGATTCCTTCCGCAAAGGTTCAGAACAAGCTTGAGTTTACTCAGTTAGCTTTTTGTGAATTTATTTGCTTAGCATCTTTAAGATATTCAAATTCTATTTGTATATGCTTTGAGAAATTCGCGATTTTGATAAGTCAGTCAAATCTTGTCCAGTCAATTTCATATTTTTATATTACTTTAATTATTTTTCATCAACCTTATAAGTGGCTATAAAAATACGGCACTTCGTAGAAAACAATAGGCTTTTTTTTTATGAAAGAAAAGTATTCCATAGAATTCTCATCAATTTTTGAAAAACTGCTCGAACAGGTAAGTTTTATGTTTGAAGGGAAAAAATGTTGCAAATATTTTTGCTCCTCCACTTCAACCTTTAAGTGGGGTCGTCGTTTACCACCATCTCAAAACCTAGAGTCCATCATTAACCTCATGAGGTGTATAGAAGATACTTTTGTTCATTAAAATCGGTGGTTTAGTTCCTTTGAAAGTAAACTTTTGCAAAAAAGCTCCGTTCAAAGTAAGATTTCGATTTTGATTTCAAACCTTAATAATTTCTACAATTTTTAGGTTTTCGAAAAAAGAAAATCGTTCACGAGCACATTCTTAAAAGATCATAGAAAAATATAATTCTTGACCCCAAACATTGGAACACGTATTTAACCTCTCCACGTTCCCGTACGTGGACATGGGCGTCAAGAGACTTGGATTTGATTGACTCTGTGCCATGCTTGAACCCTTTAAAGGCCGTATGCTTCATTAAATTTGCAAATTTCGGAAAATTCTTCTACAGATGCAGGAAAATGCAAGAATAAAATCAATTTCTTCGACTCAGCACATTAAAATACCGCTGAAAGGCACATACGAGTGTGTGTGACACCGGGCCAGCAGTGGCTTATGCATGTGTCTAATTGTTCCTACTGCGAAAAGGGCTGCTCGGATCAGCGCCGGTATATTAAGTGGTTAAGCGGATGAAAAGTGCTCCCATCGATTATCCGACACGGTAACCCTGCCGATGATGATCCCAAGAAGTCCGCAAACGGTTCAAGCGCGAACTTAACTGAAATTAGTAAGACGTGCGAACACAAGACCGTCTCAAGATAATGCTCATGGTTTGCACGGATTATAGCGTGCATGCGCCTAACCGTGTTAAATGGGAAACGCGATGAAACAAAAAGACGACGACAAGACAAGACAAGACACTGAAGCCGCAGAAAAGGAAAAATGGCCCCGGCTGCCGAGAGGTGGAAAGATGATCGGCGCAGCGCGGCAGCACCAAGACAAGATAAAAAATAAGTAAGAAATGAGTTGCGCACGAGCGCGGGGAAAACAAGAAGTTAGCAATCGCGCGTGCACTTAGTAACCGTGGGAACCACTTGCCTGACGCGATCCCAAAACATTTGAATCACTCAAGCGGGGCTCCACTGGGACGGAGACGGGGCTCCGGCGCGGCCGCAGCAATCCCCTCTGGACAACCACCGGGCCCATCCGCGGAGTCATCATAGCAGCGTCATAATTTATGGGGAGCCGCGTAAGAAATGGGGCACCGGCGCGGGCATCAACCGGGGCTCCTCCGGGCGATACTTGAAAAGTCAATGACAGAAAACAAAGGCGGACGCAGAATGGTCGCGTGTTAATTGCCGCAGATTTACGGACCTTACACCTCGCGAGTTACCTTTTCTTGCGCGGCTCACCTGCGCACTCACCTTGCCTGGGAAGACGCTGTGGTCATTGGATCGGTGTGAACACCTAGATAGGTGCCACCAACTGTCACCATGGGAAAATCTCGTGGCTATTGTGTCCGTCGCGCGATATGCAATAACAGAGAAGGCCTATAATTTTTAATTGAGTGATAGCAAGTGTAATTGCTATCTCGGCGAACAGGTGGATACCCAGGTGAAACACACATCCCTCTCGTTGTTTACTTTTCACGCGAATTTCACGTCGGCGGCAGCAGGAAGCCCCACTGGAGCCTATCGTCACTCGCCGGTCACCAGGGTCCAATTTAGGGGCAAATTAAGGACAATTTGCGATGATGAGAGTTAATTCGGATTAAGTCGAATTTTGAGTAGCTTTAGGGTGAAAATTTCCCGTACTTGAATTTTTGTGGATGTTCCCGCCACTTCCCCTCGCTCAATTAGAGAGAGGTCGTGCGGTCACCTTGCGCTTTTACGTAATGAGTGGGAATGCAAAACAGTGTGTCTCCTCTTAAAGTTAATGGTCAAAAATTACTAAGATTTCCATGATTTTTAAATAAACTTTTCTTGTGACAAAATCAAGCATGTTGAGGATTGCATACTTAGTTTTAGTGTTTTCGTAACTCTAACTTTCAAATATGAAATTATAAATTAAGAAAATATTTTATGCCTTGTATTAATACCTTATTATTTATCAACTTCGTCACTTTCTATCTTTATATATTTTTATTTCAAATGTACTATGGCAGCTCTAAGGGGTTCATTAAGCAAATAGACAATTTAAAAACATTGTCGCACAAATATTGCTTACGCGTTAGATAAAATCAGTAACGAGGTTGGAAAGGAAACTAACCACGTTTGAGATTTTTAAATTCAAAAGTCAGCGTACTTCTAAAATAATAATTTAGCATATGGTCTTATGTAAATATTGAATCAGGAGATGTGCCTACATAAAAAAAATATATATTTTTTAAGTTTTCCAACGAATTGTTTTTCCTTTTTAAATCTTTTTATAATTTTTTTGTAATTCCTTTTCTTGTAAACCTTTTTTTTAAATTTTGGCCATAATACTACCAAAGACAAAGAAAGAGTTCAAGGAAATTTTTATACAAGAAAAGAAAGGGATTTTTATGGAAACAATTAAAAAAAGATTAAAAACATCTAAAACATTCAAATGTTTCATTGTTTAGATAAAAAAAACTTGAGGTCCTCAAATTTTACGCGAATATTGAGGCAAAGGAATCCAACTAAAAAAAAAGTCTTATCGAATACTTTCCTAAAATTTATTTGCACAGAACCATCACATTCAAAATAACTTAGAAGATAAACATTTCTTAAACAGTACATGGACAAAAACATCAAAAGCTAACACCAAGGTCGCCAAACACTTTCTCGTTGTAGTCGTAAGCCAGCCAGTTTTTGCCGCCTTCTTTCGAAGATTCGTCTTCTGATTTTGTCCATGATTTCTCTCTTACAACAAGACGATTTCACGTTCCTTCTAGTCCTGCTGCAGGAGCAGTTACTGTCTTGTTCCACATCCTCCAAGTGACCTGTTGAATTCTTATCCATGGAAAAGATTCGCATGGAAACTCCGTTGGCGAGCAAGAATCTCTTAGTCTCTAGGGCGCACAATTTGTACCCTATCACAAATTTGTCGATCACCTGCCTTTCGTCAGGTGAATTACTGCCCGACTGTGCACCTGATTCCGTCTTTACCTGAAGAATTCGAAGAATTTTCTACAGTAAAATTAAAAAAAGTGAAAATTCAAAACACGCTTTTACCTGTTCTGAGCAGCCGACAACCAACTCGTACAACTTTAAGACATCCTCTTTGGGCAATTTCTTTAAGGCGATGCCTGATGCCGACTCCTTCATGGTAGCTCCTTCCAAGACGTATTCAGGCATTCTCGAAACGCTTCCGCGCGCTAGTAAAAATGCCTCCAGACTGATTGGGCATACACAAAAGTGTACGATATTTGAGTTAAAAACTAATAGTGGTCCTAAGATGTTATCGGGACCCGAGCTATCTGCCACCTAAAAATAGATCATGGGAAGGCACTTGGTTCATATTTTCTTTTTATAGACGCAACTGAACACATGTTGACTTTTGGAGTCCCGCCGTATCAGCAGCTATTTGCCCTTTTGGGAAATTGTTTTCCCACAGTCCGAGCCAGCTTAAAAATAGAAACGATATCTAGCGAACGAGTTTTGTCAATGAGTCGTGCACATGGCTTAGCCATAGCATAGGTCACTATTTTTTTGCTTAACCATCCCTCGTCTCGTGTTAGAAAAATTCGGCACCTGTTTGATTAGGGAAAGATCTCGAGTTTCGTGACACTACTTATCTCTTAATTGGCACTATTCTGGGTAACTTAAGGTTAAGTACAGTAATAGACATTTTAAAAGTTAGACTTACTAAAACGTGTTTTCTACTTTGTAAAGATGCAATACACCTTGTTAAGGTCATACTTTTGATACCATAGCATTGCTTAGTATTTGTTTTCAAAAAATTTGAATCCATGAAAAAACTAGTTAAAACGTTTGTTTCTTTTAAGAAATAAATTATGAGTTAAGACAATTTTTATAAGAAACTGTTAAGAAAAAGAGTAATTCTTTTAATAGTTTTATGTTTTTATTGTACGAAGGTAAGTAAGCATTTTCTTATCAAAATATAGGCCTTTTGTAGTAACATTCTATACGAAATCCGCAATATATTATAAAACATAAAAAGAACAAACAAATAATCTTAAGTGGCAAGTGGAATAAGCAAAAACCAAGGTATATTTGTTTGTGTAAATTCTTATTATTAATTTTTTTATTGTTATCACTCAACAACTAAAAAACTAATTTACTTTTGCAAATTTAAAAAAAAATGAAAATTCTAATTTGAAGATTTATAACCAAATAATTTTGTTGTTAATATTCCTGGAGTAAGATGCCGTCTAAAATGCAAAATTCAAAGAATCGTGGTGTGCTTTCTAAACATGATCAAAATTATTCACAAAATTTCATATGATTCGAATCGGTATATTTATAAAAATATTTTATATTGTTTTTATTATTGTTAATATTTTAACCCAGCTTTTTGTCGTTTAATAAGTTTTAATTTCATTAAAAGAGTTACGAGTATGCAGAAGAAATATTTCAGCAAATTTAGCTTAACTTAAAGTGGAAATCATAAAAGCTAAAGTAATTTAAGGTTATAAATTAAATTCTCTTCCTGCGTTCCTATGAGGGAACACTCAAAGGGGAAATAAATTTACGTTGATGACACTTTATATTAAACATTCCACTAATTTCATGGTATTACCGAGAAAAATTCCTAACATGTGGCGAATGGTCAAATTGGATGTCCTATTTAATTAAAACAAACGACATTTCTGGGAACTTGTAGTCAACCAGGAGCGTGAAATATGCAACGCAAAAAATCCATACCTGTCCGTACCAGTTAGGTTCAGTCCAGGATCTGAAGGTTACACCAAGATAAAAGAATTCCTTTTAGAATATTTTACTGGAATTTCTACTTCAACCCTAGATAATAAAAGAGCCAATCAAAAAAGTCTGTGGCAATATTCGAAATATTTATTTTATATAATTAAATATAATTAATTACAAAAAATAATTATTCTGTTAACTGTCATTTATTAATAAATATCTTCATACAATTTACAATTTCTCGGCGTCGTTCAATAAAACAAGTTTAGCGGTAGATTTCTGTTTATAGATAAAAATATATTGTTGAAGTTAATATAAAATAGACTAGGCTTACACCTAAGCTTAGTGTTACTCCACTCCATTCTTCAACTGGGCTGTTTTTATTTTGCTTCCTTACTATTATTATTTATATTAACTCTGTTTTTTTTTTTTGAAGATATTATTGCGCGTTCTCAGTTATTTTATTTTACATGCAATTTTCTTTCAGAAACGATTTAGTTTTATTAATTACTTTTACCTCCTTCGAACTTATCAAGTTAGTACTTTTTGGGATATCACTATAACATTGCTTAAAATAGGAATTTATTCGTCTCTAGCTGTTTGTGACTCCTTCCTTTAGATATCAATACTCTTCGAATACTAAAACGATTGTAATTTTTATCATCTATAATTTGAATTTTATTTTATTTTTTTTATTTTTATAATAGTCAATCGCTGTGTATAAAATATTTTAATAACTTTCTTTTACGTTTAACAATTTAAAAAGAAATCGAAAGTATTTGCAATAGGACAAATTTGTTTATTATTTATTTATTTATTTTTTTTTACAGTACTACAGTACTATTTACAAATTATTTTACAATATTTTAAGCAATCTCACGCTATGGTTTCTTTTTATTTATTTTTAATTAATTAACGTTAGCCTAAGTATTGTGAAGAATATCTGTGAGGGTTAATTTAAAGTCGTGTGCATAGTGTAAAATTATTAACAGTGACTTTTAAAATATTATTATTATTTTTTTTCACATTTTTGTTTTACTTTCTTTTTGTAAACTTTAATTCTATACCTTCATTTGTTTTATTCATTTGCTCGTTCTGTTTTTTTTTTTTTTTATTAAATTTTAAAGCGTTTAATTACAATAGGGAAGGTAATTTATAAAATGATACATATGAGGTTATAAGGCGTGCATGTATGAAAGTAAGCATAGATTAACAATTAATAATTGATCATTAGATAATACATTCAAAATAAAATTTAGCAGATGTGCACAGCATAGGTTTTTTTTTATATCAATTCAATATCTTTAATTTAGCTTTAAAATTTAGTGCTTTAGCTTTTGCACTTTATAAGGTACTTATGTTTATTAATCTTAACTATGTGATGAGTTTTGTGAGTAATGCTTTTTTTCTGTTTAATTTGTAACAAATTTTAAGCTGCTAAAAATATCTTTGTTGTGGTAAATAATAGAATCCAATTTGAAAACGAAAAAGGGTATGAATTCCTTTGCAATCTTTTTCACTGTGTTTCAAGTTATATCACATCTGTTAAATCTTATATTTTGGATTGGATTTTTTTTTCAGTCAATACTATTCGTTTTCTCTTTTAAATATTTAGTACATTTTTTTTTTTTGAAAATCTGGATAACATTTAACATTGTCAGGATAATTTAAAAATACCTTGAACTATGCTATCAATAAAATTAGCTATGCATGATCAATTCCAAATTGATATCCGACAAATTTTTATCTATCAATCTTAGACAAGGTCCACCAAAAGTTTTGGGAATTCAATATATTTGAACTTTTTCGATTTTCATATTCTAGCACCAAAAGGATCCGAAAATTTAACATTCGTTGATGCATTCCCATCCGCAAAAGTGACACATTTTTCAAATCAACGAAAATTCCACATGGATAAAAACTTACATTTGTTGGACAATCAAATTTTCTTTGGAAAATTTAGCATGTATAACCGTAGGTGTCAAATACATACATAAAATATTAAAGTGTCATCCGGAATTACATTGCATACTCTGCAAAATTGTCTGGTGCATACTTTCCACGTATGTGGAATATGTGCTATAACAGATGAATCCTCGCATTGCCGGAAATTGCAAAAGTTTTTTACACGTTGTTCGTGGAAGTTTAATCAGTTGTTTGGCACTTTAACATTAAATAATTTAGCAACAGATTTTTCAGTACCCTTAGGGATAATGTTAATTAAATTAAAGTATTTTGTTTTTTTATCTTTTTATATAATGAATGAAATTTAATCGGGTTTGAATGATTACAATTTTAGCATGTTTATGATGATTTAATATTTTCTATTTAATCTTATTAAATCATCGTTAAAGCCGGCTATCTACTTTACTAAATTTCGATTGTAGAAGCAACTCTTTTCTCAGAAAACTTTTAATAATTTATTAATTTTAAAATTTATTAATTGAAAAAGTTTTTAATTTATAAATAAATTTGCATAACGTTTAATTTATAATATTAATATTTTTTATTATTGTTAAATATTATAGATTTGCATAATAATGAAACCGGTCATATTAACAGTCGTTTATCCATTAAAACATTTTATAAAAGTGAGTTTTGGAAGCCATCATATTTAGCAGTTACTTAAATCGATCTTGTGTGAGTACAGCTGATATGAATATTTTGTTTTTTTTTCTTTTTTTTAATTTTATATTGTGCGATTGATTTAAATTTTGTAGCAGTTTTAATGTAAACAAAAAAACATTTAGTGTTTTTATTTATTAGTTCATGGTGACTTTGAGTTTTGTAAAAGTAATGATTTTATTTAGCAAAGCTCTATCGCCTTGAACGTGTACGATTTTTCTGTTACACTCAGTCTCGATACTTAGTGTCGACATTCAACTGAGAGTGCTATGAGAGTTAAGTGTCGTGTAAGTAGGCTCATTCTATGACAATATAGTATGCAAGAAAGCAAAAAAATGATGTCAGGAGTCGATTTGTAATATTTTCTTTTTAAAATTCGATTATATTACTTCTTGGTGTTTTGTCCAAAATACTCTCAGGAGACTTGCTGTCGAGACACTACTTTCAGAACCTCGTACACGACGATATTGAATGTCAATACCAAGTCTCTCAAACAAATGTCATTGCTTACGAGTTGTTTTATAAAATTCAAACAGCAAACACCTATTTTTATTATTATGTCTTTTTCAATTCTTCATAAACGATTTAAATTGCATTTACAACACTGTAAAGTATTAATTTTTGGAAATGTTTTCATGTTCTTCCTTCTGCTCTTTATTTAATAACAACTTACACCTTGCGTTTTGAAGGCATAGTGTTTATCATTAAAAAACCTTGGCAATTTTTCTTAAAATTCAAACTAACATTTCTCCAAAATTGTTCTCTGTTCTTTTTATTATATTCTTTTTCTAAATTTATTTCTACTACAATTTACTTTGTCCTTTTCAATTCTTTATTTATAGTTAGTATGTTTTGAGGCTGAATGTAAGTGTAAAGATTTAATTTTAGTTGCACTATATATTCAATATTTTGAATAATAATATATTTTAAATTGCAGAAAGCAATAGAAGCCATTTAATTTGACCAATTAATACGTTCCCCACAAAACTCATCACCAAAAATATCTGAAGCTTTAACAAACTTATTGCAATATAAAAAGCTACAGAAAAATGAACGTACCTTTATTTGAATTAATATTATTTTTCTTTTTTCATTCTTACAAAACGTAGTTTTATATTTAATTCCTAAAATTATTATTTTCTTTTACACCAATTGAATTATAATGCTGTTTTCTTACCATTTAGTAATTGTAGTAAATATTTCTTAAGTTATTTTCTTTTTTAGTTCATCATATCATTTTTCCATTTTATTGTTTTTTTTTTTTACTGATTGTTGCTATTTATCACAGAAAAGTTAAAAACAATTAAAACATTGAACAAGAAAAATATTGAAAAACATAAAGCTGAACCACATATAGAAGAGAAATTAAATTAGAATGATGATAAGCAGGTTTTTAGTTGTATAATTTTAAAACACTGTTCGGGAAGATAGTTCACGGTATACGTTCACAGGTATTTTTTTTTTTTTTATATATATATAATATCAATCCAATTGCTTTAATTTTGACAGCGGGGTGTGATGCATTTAAGGCTCCGTCAAACAAACACGGGATTACTGTGGGCTTTTGTGCAAACTCAATAGAATCATGATAAATCAACCTATACTATAAATTTTCCTCTTTCCTATTCGAACAATAGAAGTATTGATATTTAGAAGATTTTTGTAGCCGAATGTGAGTCAATTTTATGTCTATAGTATTCAATCTATTTCAAGAGGACTGCCATAAAATTTGCATTAAAGTCCAATTCAAGTTTCCTTCAATTGTTTGGACATGGCGAGTCTATTTGAACTAGCAGTTACCAGTTCCTTTAATTCAATTGTCGGTGTGTCCTAAATTTGTTACAGTGACACAATTCTCCTTTTTAACTCTATGGAGTAAAAATTTTCTCGGAAGATTTCCATTTGACCTTCTTTAAAAGAGTTTTAAGTATGCAAATTTATGCAAAGATCAAGCATGAGCGAAACAAGGTGGAAGGTATAACTATTTAAGGAAAGGGTACATACCCACAGTCTATAAAATGATGAGATACTTTTAAATGCTTACTTCCATTTCCGTCGCGAGTTAACTACTTCTGAGTAAAGAGAATTAGCATTTTGTATTGCATTAATTGGTCGCTCATTAGGACCAACAGGAAACGTGATGATTATTGTTCCAATTAAGGTTTGAGGATAGTACTTAAGGTTCGTTTAATTATTGTTTCTTCAAGACGTTTTATACAAAAACCCACAGCATGAAATTAAAGAAATTTTGGAAAATATGTGATAGCATACAAAATGCACATCGGTCATTAAAATACAGAGTTACAAAATAACAAACATACAACATGCAGTACTAAAACTATAAGCTATATTTCAAACAAACAGACAGACATACGCGAACCATTTAAAAAACTAGGACGGCTCAGTTTCAGCGTTTTGGTTGCAACTATTTCATGCTTTGCATTGCTCTTTTGTATTAAACATACAAAATATCCACAAAATGCAGGTGAAAAGCAGCAAATGTGAAAAAGTATGATCGAATTTGGACCAGTGCAACTAACGATCGATATTCATAAATATTTAGTACTTCATTTTTCTTTAACGTTTTTTTTTTTTTTTTTAATTTTATTTAAATTTATTAATATTACTAACTTCTCTAGATCAATGGCAAAAATTAATAAACCTCTAACTACTACTCTAGAATAATTCTAATGCTAATTCTAAGTAATTTCTATGCATTTTCTTAAAGAAAAAAAAGAAAAACAGCCAAAAGTTCTACTAATACTGTCAGAAACTTATCTTCTACTAAATTTCCGCTGCATCTAATTTAAGCGTTTTCCTCTCATTGTTTTTTCTTTTTTTCGTTTCAAACTTTGTCCAGTTGAACAATGCAAAAGTTATAAACTTTATCGACCCATTCATTCGTTCGTATTAATTTCATTGCTTCTAATCAAAAATTTATTTATTTTCTTCGTTAAAAACTTTTAGGCCATTTACCCACTATTCTTTACGTGAGTAGAAAATTTTGATTTTGATATATTTACATTTATATACTGTGCTACAATTGTTGGTTAAATGAGAGAAATTAGGTATTTTTAATTAACCTGGAAGGAGTATATAAACATAGTTTTTTTTTTTACTGAAATTATATGTAATAATTTTGTCAGTAAAACTGCTGCTATTAACCAAAAATAAAAATTCTATTTTATATAAATTTAAGCACAAAAGTCGAATAAATTTAAGATAATTTTTAAGTACACGTGAAACAGTCTGTTTAAAAAATTCAATTTTAAATTCAATAAAGAATTTTTATAGGAAAGAGCAATAAAAAATCAATACCCCTTTGCTAAGCCACCGTCGTAGAATTTTTCGTTTTTTCTTCAAATTCTATAGAAAATAGACTCTCAACTTAAGAAAATTAAACAAATTACAGTCTATTAATTGTAATTTTAATTTTTGATTTACAATTTATATAATTTCTGAGTAGGAACCAAAAACGGAATATTTTAAAAGATAATGGTATAAAACTTTTAAATGAATGAAAAGAGAAAGCCCTTTTTTGATTTTGATTTATTTTAGTGTTCTTTTAAAATGAGCAGAATATTTTTGTGCATGTTTATCCGTTTAAAAATTTCATTAACTTAAAACTGATACCGAAAATTTCAACATATACCATAGAAAATTTATGACCCTGGTTTTGGCAATTAAAATTAAATTAAGTAAGAAGAATTTGAAGAAAAAAACAAATTTTTACATTTCATTGGTCATTTTAAAATGTTTAATGTCAAGTCAATTGAATTACAAAACAAAAATCCATACGAAAAATGGATTCAATTTCAAATTTTCATATTTTCATTTGATTTCTCTGGACTATTTGCCCAATGATTTCCTTACGTTCGTCCTCTTAACTTCATTCAAAGAATCCTGGCGTTTGAATTAAAAAGGGAAAACTTCAATTTTCGATACGCCAATTGTTTTTCAATAAGCAAAAAATCAATATTTAAATTCGGAAAACAAAAACGCGCGAGAAGAACAACGGAGTCTGAAAATGTTCCATTTAAAATAGAATGGCCCAATTTGGCGAAGGACTATAAATTGAAAACAGAAGCAGAAATGGCGTTTTCGGGCGCAGGTGGTTCCTTCAATTGATTACATGCTTTTGGTGAATGCTAAGTGGATTTCCTTTATAATTCCTGGCCAGATAAGTTTGCGATGGATTTGGCCATATTCCGCAAAAAGCGTCCTAAAGGCGGATAATTCATAAGCTGAATTGATTTAATTTCCTGCCTTAAACTCGAAACAGAAATTGCCGGATTTCGAGGTTTGCATGTAAGAAGTCAATTAGTTTGAAAATCTTGTTCAACCTGCTTTGCATTTTAAACTACTTCCCTACCAAATGGAGGTTCCTAAATTATAAAACATTCAACATAGGAACAGGACAGGTAACCAACGAATGAAGCACAGTACGACAGTTACAGTCTATTCTAGTCAGTGTAGAAATTCTAGTGATAAAATTGTCTTAATTTCAAGAAAATACAAGTAAGAAAAGTGCATGAAAGCTGAAGCCGATAAAAGCAGATAAAATAAAAGATTTAAATAAAACTAAATGACTTAAATCTTAAGTGTTCTTTGTAGTAAGTACTTAAATTTACTTACTACATGAGCCTTAGTTTTGCTGCTTTAATTAATTCCTTAAAATCTAGTTATTTCCATTTAAATTGAATTGGAATTATCTAATAAACATTCGTTTAACTAGAGTAATTTAAATATTGACATTATCTTTACTGTTATTTATACCTTTATACAAATTTATTAAATTATCGTTATTGGTGTTTTTTTGTGTGATTTTAGTTTTTGAAATCGAATTGGATAATTTAGATTATGATCATGTTTTCAATTAATTGATTTTTTTCTTTTTAATTTAAAGGGCTTTGTTATGTTTTCTTTTGTTAAAACAGGGTTTAGTGTTTGTTATTTTATTTTAAAGTGTGATCGAATTAAAAATTTCCTCCAAACGAATTTTAAATTTTTGTTTTTATATGTCAAAGGCCTTTCCGTAATAGAAATTTTTTTTATAGGCAAAAAGAGGTATATTCCAATTAAATAAGGCATGTGGGTGTAATTTCTACATGAATACACTTTTTCCCCGTTACCCATTTATCCTTCCTAAAATACAATTTTATTGTCTAATAAAATAATTAATTTATCATCGTATATCCCTTCTAGGAGAAAAAATACATTAATTAATTAATTCCATTGAAATCACTCGTCTTTTTTCAGCATTAATTTAACTTCTGCTGCTCCCATCGTCTTTCACCTACTTTTAGATGTTCCACAACTTGAAATAGGAAAAAAAAGCTAAAATGATAAAAAAGTAGATCACATTGAAAAAGTCACTTGAAGTCACCAAAGTGCCCTTTTAGCCTTGCCCTGCTTTTCCCTTTTGAAGCCACACCAACCAAGCCTACTTCTTCCATGGTTTAACAATTTTAAAGGAATTGCGCCCAAAGCTGGAACAAAGGGAGCAATTTCAATGGTGGACGCTCAATGAGAAGCAAATGGACATTTGCCCTCGAAAAAGTATCAACAAAGTAAAAAATGAAGTCCTTTTGTTTTTCCGGGTCGTGGCCTCCCAAATTATGGGGGATGGTATATTTTGTCAAGTTCGCAAAAAGGCCTTTGACTATTTTATTAATTATGTTCTCAAAAAAAAAAAAAAAAAAAAACAAAAAAAACAACAAATACATACATATAACTTTTTTTCCAATTAAATTATTTGTTTGTGAATTCTTTAGTCGCAGAGAAAGGGCATTTTGTTTGTTTGTTTGTCTTTTTAATGAGCCGTGGTGGGCATGGATCGAAATCCTACAGGTATATAAATAACAATAATTCATTAATTAATAATTGCAGTTTGTCTTGCTTTTTTTTTACATTATACAAAAAATTTAACAACAATTTATTCGTATTTGCTCTTGTAAAAATGTGCTACTGGTTATTCGTTTCTTTTTTGTTTTTTTTTTGTATCTTTACCTTTTATATCATCTTTTTTTTTAACCGGCGCTGTTGCCGCAATTTGTTGCAGACGCAGCCGGTTCTTGATGTTGATATTCCCTAGTACGAACAGAACGGGCTGCGTCCAAAAATCAATATGTCCCCACACCGCCGGCTTCTTCTAATTCAAGACTCAACGAATTGAAAAGAAATTTCCTTTTTCCTCCATAAATACCTCTTTCATATACAGACTTGTTAATTTTCGTAATCCTGCTATATATACCTAACTTTATATATGAGAACCATATTTGTTTATTTATTTTTTATTTTCCTTTTTTGTTTTTTTTTTATAATTATTATTATTACGCTTCTCGTTAGTTTATAAAACAGTTTAGGATTGCATATGGTTTTATGTATCGTTAGGTTAATCACCACCTAAACTTAATGCCTGTACTATACGTGGATCAGCTTTACTACCCTCACGGAATTCTTCTAACGTTAATCGATCATCGTGGTTTTTATCCATCTGATCAAATATCTTATCGACTCTCTTCTGTGGTGTATTGTCGTCTTCTGTCTGGGGCTGTTGACCCTATACGAATAAAATATTATATAAACAAAAGTGAACACTGACTCAAATAATATGGAAAATAAAACAAAAAACAAAAATATTAGCAAATATTTGAATAAGTATACATTTTTAGCCTGAAAGAAATATTTTTTATTATGATAATTAAAGACCAGATATTTTTTATAATACTTTCATGGCAGCAATCATAATATAAATAATAAAGTTTAATTAATCTTCTCTTGCTAAACATCTACATTACTTTAAATAATTATTACTTTAATTTAGATAAATTTAGATTTAATTCTACATTTAGATTTAGAATAAACTTTAAGGACAAGACCCAAATATAAATAGATCAATTTCAAAATACAAAAGCAAAAATCTGGCATAAAAAATAATACTAAATAGTGTTTTAAGGAAAATCTATTTTTAACGTATCAGCTAAAATACCAATAAACAAAATTTTATGTTAAACTTGATGTACGCAAAAACTAAAAACATAACTAAAGATCCTTTTAAATTTATTAAGCATAATTTTCATTTCATACAAATTTAATTACATTAATGGAACAAATTTCAGAAATTATTCAATTAACAAAAGGCAGAATAAGACAAAAGACTGAAGAATTTAGTAAAATAAAAATTAAAATTTAACATAAAAAAATAAAATAAAGCAAATTAAATAAAAAAACGATAAATAAAATGGGAAAAATTATGACATAAATTTTAAAAAAGGTTATAAAACTTCCAGAAGGGAACAAACAAAAAAAGTGTTTACAAAATTGAGATATTAAAGAAATACTACTGATAAAAAATTGCATAGTCGATATTTTGTACGATGATTTTTCTCATACGTAATTTTCAAAAAGAAAGACCTCCCAAAACACAATAGCATTATAAGATATACTTAGCATAATGAAACACACTATAAAGCAAAGTAGATGCGAACAAAGCAAAAAATACATTCTTTTTAATTTAGTTTTTATTTAAGCTTATGAGTTCATATTAAAGACAATGGTTATTGTTCCAAAAGTTTAATCAAAACCAAATATCCTTAGTCTGTGAATAAGAAGCAAATTTTTTTTTATTTATGTTTATATTTCATTAATTGATGAACAGTCATCGTCTCTCAAGAACTTTAAAATTATTTCACACCTGCCGAAAAATATATTCACGCTTTTGCGTGTTTCAAGTATCCAAATATAAAATTTCTTTAAGAATTGCTTATTCTAAAATAACATGAAGATCACAAGTCCATTAACCCGGTGACATATGGAAATTGAATATACCTATAATTTTTATATACGTGAAGAAATAAATAGTTTCATAAAATCACTGCAGAATTATTCAAATTTTAATCAATGTTATATATTAAAACAATAATTATATAAAATTCACCATTCGTGCAAATTAATCAAATTAAATAATTTATGGTACAAATTCCTAAATGAGTGAGGTGTCACAGAGGGATTACAGCAGCATAAAGCAAATCTCAGTGGATTAAATCAATTTACTTACCACCATCTGGTAAATGGCATCTACAATATTGTACATTTCCTCTCGTGTAATGTAGCCGTCGTTATCAACATCGTACAGTCTAAATGCCCCTGTAATGAACAATGAATTCACGCTAGTGGGACAAAATTAACATTAATTATAAAATTGCACAACAACCCCTGGTATTTTTATATGTACTTTTATTTTTTAAAAAATTATTCAATTAAACTGGAGCTCGTTGTTGCTTCGAACGGGTATAAGATTATATGATTAACAAGGAACAGGGTATTGGTAAACAATAGTACTCACAATGTAATTTTTCATCCAAATTACCCCTAGATGTAATCGACAGCGCTCTGATAAATTCTTCGAATTCTATTGAGCCATCCTGTTGAAGAGAAGATTTCTTGTTTCGTTCAAAAATATTATTTTTTTTTAAAGAAGGGACACTATGGACACATTTACATAATGGCCCTAATTTTGGGAAAACCAGTGGGTTGCTACATTTACGAAAACCTTTACGTAAGATAAATAGTTCTTAATATTAAAAAAATATGTTCACGCTTGGCTGAATTTCGTGGTTCACTTTAAAACGTTATTTTTTATGTTATATTATTTAATGACAACTTTTGGCACGTTTAAAATAGAATACGACGAAATTTTATAAACGTTTTACAATTGTACATCACTCAAAACTAAAACTAAAACTTCAAATTTAAGACATCTGAAAACAAACTTTTCAAAAAAAGAAAACACTTAAACTGCTTTTAGGTCGTTAAATTACATTTAGAAAGTAGAATATAATTTTTCGTCATGGTATTTATTGTATCTGAATCCTTGTAGCAATTGGTGAACAATCATTTTAATTGTAAATTATTGAAATTCCAGGTAATCGTTGAAATATATGGAAAAAGCATCGAAAATCAGAATTAAAATAATAAGGAAAGTTGCACATATAAAACTGCTAAAAAAAAAGGTTTTATTGAACAATTTTAAACTTCTTGTTTATTTCTGCATTGAAATATTTAAAGAACGTTTAGGAGTTCAAATTTTAAATAGAAAAACTATAACTAAGTTTACTTTCATCTAGCACGTTGAAAAGATTCAAGATATTTATCAAATTGACGAAGACTAGCTTTCTATAGTTAAAACGCTATTGCAAAATGTAAAGATTTTTTTTTTTTTTTTTAAAAACAATGTTATAAAATATTTGAAAAAAACTAATAAGATTTCTCCCTGGCGATGTTTCAGGTAAAGGCTTACATCCAAGATATCATGTTTTGTCTTATATCCATTTTAATATGATAAAATTACAAACAGGAAATTTTTCTTGAATCTCCTTTATCTCCTGAGTTACTCCGTATTAACAATTTCAAGATTCCAAGGAATAGATTAAACAATAGATAAAACTTATGATATTTAATACTTGAACTTTTCTCGGAATTTAATAGAAAAGATGAAAATAATCCTGTTTAAGGTAAAATTCACAGATTAAAAGGGTCCTTCTATGTAAAATTCGAGTACGCAGACAGTTCGGGATTTTGATCATCCTCAAAAATCTAGAGATAACGATCGAAATTCGATACAACTAAGAATTTATTTGCTGACATTCGAAAATGCCCTTTTTACTCGAAGCGTCACGAAAATGAGCGTAGCGAGATTAATGGATTAAATCGCTAAATTGCCTACATAGGATCAGAACGGATTTTATAGACAAAAATAGGAATTTCCACGAAAAACTTCGACAACACGTGGAGCTCAGGTAAAACCCCGTGTCAGGCAGCGTACCCTTTTACCTGAACAGTAACAGCAGCTCATGAATAATGTGAAGAATATTAAAAAGAGAAAAAATGAAAATGCCACTCGGGCTATAAATAATACCGACTCTTTAGTAGTGATAAATCTGGCGATGTATCAGGCCGCGTCTAACCTGTCAACGTGGCAGCACTCAATTAGAGTTAGACTAGTCAAGTCAGAGCCCATTAATTCGGCGGAATGGCTTCGCGTCGCGACGCGCTTAAAAGGTAAAAAGTCAGAAGAGAACTCGACTAGCCTTGGCTAATTTTTCACGTTGCACCTGGAAAGGTAAGCGACTCAAGGGGGTTCTGCAATTACCCGGAGATAACAGCTAAAGTTGGAGCTGCGAATACCGTCGAGTGTCACGTGGGTCCAATTAACCTGCGTACGGTATGTAAAGGGGTCTAGAAGCTCTAGCTCTAGCACGGTCGTTGCATGTTTACTGAGAAAAAATGCCCGCTCGAGGTCTGAACATTTCAAGCACATTCAAATTAAGGATCGTGACCCACTGGTTTAAGGTTTAGGATTTCGAGGGTCAAGGCTACTCGTGCAGCACCATCTGCTACTGGACCCCGAACTGGTGACTGCAGGTGAGCGTATATTACTTACATTGTTTTCATCGAATACCCTAAACACCAGCGACGCAAATTTGCTGGGATCTCCTTGCGGGAAAAACTGTTTGTAAATTTTTATAAACCCCTGATGCGTGTCACGTTGGTGGCATCAACGTTTTGTGAAGCATGAAATGAAAGAAGTAATAGAATAGTTTGCATTAGACGGAATTTTGTGACACGCTAATTTTAAAAGGAAATTAAACTTACCTGCTCCGTCAGTAATCCATTCGGGCAGTCTTTTAAAAAACCTTTGTGCCTGTAAACAGAAAGTAATTTTGGTTCTAATCGAAATTTCGTAGATTTTTTTTTAATGAAATTTTAATTATTTTTTGTTTTTGTTTAAATTGCATGCCTTCCGCTATATTTTGTAAGTAAAAAACCTGAAGACGTTAGAAATCTTTATACATTCAAAATTGCTATTTAAAACTTTAAAATGTTTGGGAATTTCACTAAAAATAAATTAAATAATAATTCCCAAAATGCAGAGAGGAATCGAATGAAATATAAACAATTAAACAATTCATAAAATGAAATAAATTATTTTAGGCATATTTCACAATTATCCTATTCTCTCTGTTAAAAGATACCCCTTTCTCACCTTGTTTAGATAATACAGAGTTAACTTGATACCCGGGATATTCCCAACGAGGCACAAATATTAATAAAAATTTACTAAAACCGCATTCGCGTTTCAAAACAAAGCACTTCATTCCCTGAAGCCGTGCTCACTTAATTGAATGACAAAGTGGAAATATGAAAGCACTGCATTCCCGGATCACCCCCGGGAGCCACTCCAAAGGCAGTGAATGCGATTTTGGTATTCAAAATAATGTTGCCAGCTGGCAGCTTGACATCGCGTAATCGCGTTATAAAAGCGTTTGCTGCGGAATATTCCTTTGATACGTCTTCAACCGAGAACGAGTAAGGTTTTGTCGTTTACATCGCGTGGGAGGCGGTGGGTCCTCATTCTTGTGCTATCCTACCGTTTGATGTTGATGAAATTGTTATTCGTTTCCCGGAGCTCATCCTCCTCCTCATTTGGACGTCATTACTTCTTTTATGACGGAGCTGTTCTGTTATACACCGGCATTATGTACTGAATCCCATTTAACCAGAATAAGGTACTCAGGATGTTTTAATGCGCTATTTATTCGAGCTCTTCAATCGGCTAAACAAAAGCAATATTACTTACTAGGAGTAGCAAGTCAATTGAAATCTTTCTATACTCTTATCTTATATTTTAGGATTTAAATCAATTTAATTTTACTTCGATATTTATAGATAATTGAATAACTAGTGGAATTTCTTTATGGTTTCTGAATCTTAATTCATTCAAAGTGTTGCATCGCTTCCTTGGAAATAAACCCTTGATAATTCGAAGCCGACTTTAATAGACTTAACTAATACAAAACTAGCTAACATTGTTAAAATAGTATTTGAAGTTTCACTGTTTATAACTAAAATGATAGCAATTATTAATTCAAAGGCAAATATTATGTCTAATGCTATTGAACACTCTGTGTATGAGTCACACTCTCACTTGACTGATTGCTTTATGTTGGTAAACTTTATGCAAAAACCTTAATTTACAAATTGAAAATCTAGTCGACTATGATCAAGTTTGTTTTATAATTAAATATAAAAACAAAAAAAAAATATAGATTTTCCGAAAATACTTGTTAGACATTTTTATGTTTTTGTTGTGATTCAACAAAGAAGCTAGAATTTTATAAACTCTCCTCATACTTACTCAACATTTATTTTCAGTTGATGTTATTTGTATACTTACCTAGAAATATAAAAACAAAGCAATCTCACTTACCACTGTCTGATTTCCTTTTCTGTGACTGTAACAAAAATAAAGAAAAGATTATTCAAGTTAATGAGTCAAATATTGAAAATCGTAAAGCTGGCTATCCTAAATCAAATATCAATTGGCAAGAAGGACTTTCTAGCAAAGCCCAGGCTCTAATTCACATTCAAATTGGCAGTCTGGTGTATTTGTAACAATTTATTTACCCTCGGGGCCATCGTGAGAATACTAATGAATTCGATTAAAGTTCGACTGCACGTGAACCTTGTGTTAGGAAACGATTTTCCACTTGTAATATTCCGAAAACACGAGAGATCCGAAAGGGCCTAAATGGTAAAGGCATCGCCACACCCCACCTTCCAATCCGCCCCAAAAAACTTAGACACATTTTCGAGCGCTAGAATCGTTCCTTGTTGTGGGAGCATTGATGGAATATGTTGATCATAACTAAGGCTTTGTGTTTGCTCACGGCTATGCCGTACAGATATTGTAAATTATGTGGATTCGACGCACGGGCGTTGCTTATTTTCTGCCTGAATTACAATACTCTTGCGTGATTCCAGGTGACCTACAACTAAACCGATAAGACATTATTTAAATTAATGAAAGTGGTAGTTTGGTGTGAAGTCAATTTTCTGATATCGCCATATACACATGAATAAGTCTTTTTTTCGCAGTAATGACCAGTTATTAAAAGAAATTTTAACATTTGTTATTTATTGCCTCAGTTTATGTGGTTACATCTAAATTTCCAACTCACGGATACTATAGATAATAAACATCGGTTTCTAATAGTCTATACCTTAAAAAAAAAGTGAAAAGTCAGATAGAAATATTCATCTATAAAAAAAAAACAATAGATGAAATTTCAAAATATGGAATACTCGGTGTGCGTGTCCAACTCGTAGTTAACGAAGTTCAAAATGTACTGATATAAATTCCACCCACTTTTCGTTAAACACTTGGAACACTTTTTTTGTAATATAAGTAAATATTCCCAGAAATTTTCAGAAAGAAACTCTTCTTATAAAATTCAAACTGCACTATGTGAAACATTTGAGCTCTCTATACGTTTTCATTATTCTATACCTTAAAGGTGTTGTTATTATGAACCAATTCGATAAGATGTGTTAATAAATCTGTGCGCAATAATTCTATATTATATAAATATTAAACGTTGAGATAAGAACCTCTCGTATTCATAGAAAAAATAAATGAAAAAAATTCATGTTTATTTATTAACACATTTAGATTAGACGTGCCAGTATGTTAATTTGAATTTTCCCTTTTTTTTGTTTTATCAGTGCAAAAAGAGCAAGAGATTGAGTCCCAATTAGAAACTAGTTTATCGCGAGGTTTTCGTTAATAAACTTGCAAACTTCATTATACTTCACCAAATGGCATAAAAGAACTCACGAAGACGCTCTTTGATCAGTCGAGATTAAAATGTCGCGATTTATCGTTGCTATTCTTGGAATACTATTGCTGCAAGCAGTCAGCATCTCAGCTGGACCGACTAGTTCTAAACAAAGTAACGAAAGTGAAAAACGAGCCGCAAAAGCAGATCCATGCACGGATTTTTACACTTATGTGTGTGGAGAAGGTGTTTCAACAAAGGATCCTATAACACTCGTGAAGAACTCTGATAATTTCGATGTTATAATTGAAAATTATCCCTCGAAGGACCTGAACTTAACTGAACCTGAGAAAAAATTTTACAATTACAAATCGCATTGTAATGCAGGATCATCCGTGGAATATAAGAAGCAATTTATAAAGGGCTTCCTCAGTAATTCACTTCCGGATGAAAAATTTGATTTGGATGATGCAATCGCCGGAATAAACAGCTATGACATACCAATTCTTATTTCAATGAAAATGCAACCAGATTTTGATACCTTGAGCAAAGTTGTATTATTTGAACCAATGATTGGCTCTGATAATGACCTACGAGATGAGCAAGTGAAAAATAAAATTAAGAATAAACTTTCGTCAGTGCTAGACAACGTGGATGAGATCATCACCGATAGTGTTGTTGTTGAAAAAATGTTCTATAATGCTTTATCTGAAAACAAAGACAAAAGTGGTCTTAAAACAGATTTTAAAGGACTGAAAAATGAAATACCAGAAATTAAATGGGATAAATATTGTAAGGCAATATTCCTTTCGGAGGTAGTTCCTCAAGATTATCCAGTGGAGGTCAAGAACGTCGAACTATTAAAAAAGTTACTTTCAGACGCCTCCAAACTGGATCCTAAAACAATAACAAATTACATTATTTATCGATTTGCAATTACCCTTCCCGATCTGAGCAAGGAAACGACAGACAGTTTGTTTGGATCTGTAATATCTCAAATACTGATTAAAAATTACCACAATGACTTCAAAGAAGTGGAACAACTACAAACTATGATTTGGGCGCTTGTAAACAATTTGTACAAGTCTGGCATGATCTTTAAAAATGTGGACGAGAATGAAGCTAAATATGTTCTACAGGAATTTAGTAGTATCATAGTACCATTTACTAACAACTCGCATTGGGATTACATATATGCTTTTTATGACACTTTGCATCATGAGAAGGGTTATGAAGTAAAATGCTACTTGAATTCGCTGCAAATGAGATATGTAAACACCCTCGAAAAAATGATAAGAATCGCTTCTGGTGGGCCATTGTATGCTATAGAACCTAAATTGGCAGATGTATTAATTAATATACTGCCCAAGTATTCTGACGCTTCTCTGGCTTTTAAATTTTGGATCTTGTTGTGGAGTCCTTTACAACTGTACATAAAAAATCAAATCGAGTTTCAGACCGTGAAGGAGGAGGCCACGGAGGGGAAAGACTTAGCAGAGGTTACTGCATCGGTTGGAATTCCCTTGATGATTGAAAGCTACTTCGACTGGCATGACAGCCACAAAAGTCTAGTAGAAGCAGATGAAGCAAAGCACGGCGTAGACGGTAGAAGTACATTTTTGGAGCTACTTATGCGCAACTACTGCAGGTCAAGTGTTACTAAGAAGAACCCTATTTTCCCTTCTTCACATTTCGTAAAAGTGAAGCAGTTTAGGGATTATTATAATTGCCCATCACCTCCAGAAAATTAAATCTTAATTAAAAAGAAAAACATTTTACACATTGCAAACAAATAAATAAAATAAATAAAAATAAATTCCTCTTCGCAAGAGGTTTTATCTTTTTAAGATTTTTCATGTTTTGTATTAATGTACCTATGGTAATTGCTTAAATAATTAGCAGAAGTAAATTAGTAAAAGGATTGCTATAATTTAGAAACTACCACGAGAACAGAAAAATAAATTTACAAATTACACATTTCCTGGAGATTTTCAATTACTTGAGAAAGTACAAATACTTCTTTATTGGATTAATAATTTTTGCGAAAAATAAAAAATTGCTCCTGAAACTTTCGGAATTAATTTTTCATTAAGGTTACTCATCCTCCATGCTGCATAAATGAATGTTTTTTTTTCCAATTAAATATTTTGCTTCATAAATTTTTTCTAAATAGAAAGAAATTCATAAATATCGGTTTATAAAAATTGCCTAATTTAATAAGTGAACGTTGCTTTCAAAAATAACTAAAAAACTATAAATTGTTTTAAGCAATACTCCAGATAGATCAAAGATATCTTTTAATAAAGTTATAAACTTTAAAAAGGGCATAATGAAATCCGTTCTTGAACCCCTGTATCCATGTCAATAGCTTGCTTGAAACAGATGCATTTTATCTTTGCATACAACCCCAGGGTAAAATTTGTATCTGCGATTTCAACAAATTTATGGGAAATCTCCCCAAAATACGAGTAGTCTACAGTTCTTCAAATAAGACCAATTAAGGTTCATATCGTATCTAATTCCCACCTATATTAGAGGCAAAATGGGGACATGTTGTCTCCATGAGATAGAACGCATTTATCCGTACAGTTCCCAATTCTGAAATACAAGAACATGGGAAGGCTGCAATTTTGTTTTCAGACGATTCGCATATTTTGCTTACTCGAAATAGGATTATTCGAAACGACGGCACAGTTTATATAGTCATGATTATTTGAAAACAATTCAAATCTTGGAAACTTTGTACAGACGAAAGTGTCTACCTCAGTGTGCAGGAAACTTCCTTAGGACTGTAAATCCACAATTGGTGAATACTGTTGAAATTGTCAGGATTCTCTTGTCTAAAAATTCGGTTCAATGTAATAGTAAGGTTTTGTGGGAAACGTATTTTAGTTTAGTTTGATTATATAGACAACTAATTGAAAAGCATTCTAGAAAATTATTAATTAGATCTATAGAATTATTTTGCTAAGTCAAATTGTTATAAATCCGAGAAGCATATACAAGTTGTGTCTAATGCCATAGTATTATAATACCGATTTCGCGTACTCCTAGTGTACTGCCTTAATTTTAAATCACTAGCAATAGTATGTTTTATTTAAAACTGGGATCTAAACCACTCTTATAAATTATAGTTATATTTTCAAATTAATCCGTTTTAATAAAATAAGTGATTGGTAAGTCATCCACCTGAATAAGAAATTTTATACAAAAAAATTTATTTTCCCATCCCAAAAATCAATACTTCTATTATTCTGATAAATTTAAAAAGAAAATTTTGTGTTTTACCAATCAAAGGAAACAATAAAATTGTCAAGGAGCCTAAGTTTACTTGACGGTAAAAATTACTACCTACCCTATAGGCGTAATTAACAAATTTTGTACCCTTAAGTACCCTTGAAGGAAACCCATTTAACAAAATAATTTCTCCAATTTCCAGAGATTACCCGTAAAATTAGAAGGAGCAATCAACGAATCGATTTCTTTTATATTTCCTCATTCACGCTCAATTGCCCCTGCATCTTTGGCGTTAATCACAGAAACAGAAACACTGTCGGTGATGGAGTTCATAAATTCTCCTAGATGATTCATGACCCTCTATATTGTCTTCAATTCTATTGATTCTGCGAACGGCCAATCAACAACAACCCCTGAGAACAAAGGCCTCAGCCCTTAAAATCGTTCAATAACAAGTTCAAAGATATTTTTTCCCAAATTGTATATAACTCTTATCCTAAGCAGTTCAAAGTTAGCAACGCACCTCCGCCTCCAGATTGTACACTGTTTTCTAGTTTCATAGCGAAATTTATTTTCTTTGGGAAAACTTCCATTCCAGAACAAGAGAACACTATAGGGGGATTTAACGACTATTGCTGTTTGAATAAGGACCCTAGATTTCTGCTACCTGTGTAAAATTTCTGGAGAGCAAGTTAGAAGTAGCAGACCACCGGAGGAACTAAATCATTGTGCACAACGTTTTCACTGCAGGATGCTGGGATGTTGTGTTCCTGGAAAAGATAAGACACTCTTTGTACTCGGTTTCCAGCACTTTAAGAGGAACACCATTATCACAATTTTGCGAGTAAAAATTTGCGACGACAACAGCGGTAGCAAACGTCGTCAGTGTGGAAGTCGAGGTGCATTAGAGTTGAATTTATAGCGACCACAACGGGCAGTGAGTCGGAACTGGCCTCTCTACAGTTGCCACCAACATAACCAGCAAGTTCAGGTTTCACATCTTTTACGGTTTTTGTGCTTAGTCAGGGCAGTAACGATCTTGCGCTGTTACATTTTCATTTTGATTTTTGTCTTATTTCTAACTCACAATAAAGTCAAGGTGTTCATAAAATGCGCTTATGCCATGTTAGCCTTGCGAATTTTTCATCTATTGCACCCGAATGTTCTCACAGTAACATTTAATTCAGAATACCGAAGAGGACATGACATTCTTGACCGACGTTTATAAGTTACTAGAAAGCATGAGTTATATTACTCGAAAAGAAATTTCGTAAGTCGAATTTGTTAGACCTAGAAAATGTTTCACTAGTAGACCATTGGACCAAAACATGGAACATTGTTTCCCAAAGAATTTATTAAATGAAGTAACTTCGGGATATAAAATACTTATTTTTTATTTTCTTGTTAAAATTAGAAAACATAAAAACCCCTAGGAGCGAATACGATTAAATATGAGCTGGTCTAGTTGTTGCTGGCGTCATTCTCGGTCTTCGGTGAAAAATAAGAGACCAAGTCAGATACCGACTGTCTGCGTGTTTTTAACAGACCAGTCTGTCAAATCTGACTGTGGAGGCGCAACTATTCCCAACTCCTTATATAGTTGTCTATCCCGGAATTTGCCGGTTATTGGCATATACAAGTTTGCCCTCTCTGCAAAATAACGTGATCAGGAAATGGATTGAAATACTAGCAGAGATTTCTGACTAGATTATATTCTTTCGGTGTTAGCACCTAAGTGAATTTGATGTTATATGCAGAGAAAGGTGACGGCAAGAATAACATGCATTATCATTACTTATTATTTATTATTTTTATGGTGTTATCTTGTTATCTAAAATGTCCCTTTTATCTTTATATATTTCCTTTATTTTACGCATCGTCAAAAATTCTAAACAATCGGAAAATTTCCTAGAAGCATCAGAAACAGGAAATCTTTGCTACTGTCATTGTTTTTGTCCTGGTTTTCTACTTCGTTAGAAAGGAACCTTTTATCGACCGACAAATCTTGGCGTATAAAGTTTTTCCGCAATCCAGCGGCGGCACGGGGGCGGAGGTGGACCTCTAAGAATTTTTCTCATCCCTTACACGGCCATTGATTCCGTTCGCTACTGGCATCTTCTCGCAATCAGGCAATCTTCGCTCAATTCAAGATTTAGAAAAATAAATAGACACGTCTAGTGTGCTATGCCAACATCGTCTCAACGGTGCCCTTCGGTGCCTTCTTTATTTTAAGAAGTTTTTTCAAGTTCGGCATCTTTTCGTCACGATGTCGAATAAAAAATGCCGATGGGTATCAGGCAAAATCATATCGACAACAAGGCGGGCTACAAGTGATATATAGGGACGTTAACTGCCTTTATATTGTAGTAATCGCAGCCACCGATCGCTCATCAAAATCCCTCTCAACAGGAGCCGCGAGGAACCTCACAAAAACCTTCTAAGGACTGTACCTCATTCTTACCGGGGATTTGGAGCACGTAAAACGAGTAAACGTACAGAGTTTACCCCTCGGAAGGCTTTAAAAGTGTCGCCCTGGGTTGATGATTATCAGAGCCTTTTTCACCGTTTGTGTGAGTTATGAGGGCGTATCAGCTAAGATGTTGCCTTTTATAAGACGCCGATTAAGATTTCAGCAAGGATTACGATTTCTGGGTCGCGCCGTTGGCTGTCGTCGCAGGATCTAGCGGCTTTTATGAACTTCTCGCAAGGGCATCATACTTGTTTTTACCATTAACTTTTATTCAAAAACAAATTTAGCGAAAACATAAATCAAGAAGTTAATGCGACACTCCGGGCCATTCAGTCGTTAATCATGATTTCAAGTATGGGTGCGAACCTGATTATTTCATTTCAATAAATTTCAGGGTGTCTCATCACACCCCTGTGTGGATCCCCCAAAAAATCGATTTTCTTTCGGTTAGATGGCACGGAAAGGAAACCACTTAGATTTTTCGTAATGTTAAAATACAATAGCGTTGAGAAATTTAATTACATTAATTACATTAATTCTGTAATCCACTTCCTGGGATGAAGTTTTTCAAACACTTCGTTCACATAAAAGTGTAACACATTTATTTTAAAAAGTTACTGTGAGATAAGACGCAGCCGAAAATTCGTTTTATTATAAGTTAATTGCTTGTTGAAAAAACCCTGAAGATTTGTACAATTTCCGACAGTATTAGTTTTGAAAAGAACATCCAATCCCTTTTTGTATTGAAGTCATGAAAAAAACTAAATAATTAAACTGTATTGAAGGACAATATCAATTTATTAAGACTTCAAACCGATAACAAAATACTTTGACTGTGCTTAGATAAAAATTTAATTCAAAATTTATTATCTAGCACTTTTTTTTATTATCAATTCCTTCAGTTTCTTAAATAAATATGATTTTTTATTAATATAATAAAAATTATGTTGACAGAAATGGACTCATATATTTTACCCTTGCAATAAAAAAGTCATGAATTTTTAAAAACACAATAAACTCCTTCTTGATCTTTTGTTTTCTCATAAAAAATCATTCGATTTCCTTCTTATTTAACACTGAAATAACAAGAACATCTCTATAATAATTTTTACCCAGATTTTAAGGCTATAAAAAAGTAAAGCTTTAAAAAATACTTTCGTTTTAAAAATGTTTCAAACAATTGATTCTTGTATTACACATTTTCATCACATAATTTTTCAAAAATTTTGTATTCAAAAATTTATTTTATAAAAATTGATACATTTTAATTTAACCCATTATCAAAATTGGCCAAATTTATCCCACTAATCATACAAAATTTCAATAATGAATCAAATACAAAATTTTAAAATTTTAAATTAATTCAAAATTTAGCATTAATTAGGTCAATAAGAGTTTGCATTCTCCAGTGCAAAGCACTACAGAGCTCAAATGCTGCCACAGTGCTCCACTATCGGGAAGGACTGCAATAATTTGCATAAAGCGTATTAATTTGCGTTTTAAAAGCTAGCAATATATCGCCCATACTGGGAGAGAGATCATTATCACAAAACTGCTGGCCATTACGGACCATTCCAGACTATTCCTATACGCAAGGAAGAGTAGTAATATCGGGCTAACGTTAGTGGCCTTATTCGTCCCGGATTTTAATTATACAAACGTCTAGTGAGCATTTGCATGAGAACGTAAATAAGCGATATAAAAGTTTATTCAGCGAGAGGCCAGCCCAAAATTACTCCCCATTTAATCCACCCATTCGAAAGTGGTCATTTCGGGGTGAAAGGGTTTTATTACTTTCCTGCTGGCGGCAGCGGGATCCCTCAGGGTTTTACTCTTGTGCCGAGAGTGTTGACTGTTTATTTTATTCTGAAAATTTTTAAAATTCTCCTTGTGGCAGGCGCGAAAATTCCTAGAACAAAGTCTGCTTCTGAATACCTTACCCGAAAGTTTTACCCAAGAAAATCATCTTTGTAAATAATTCAAGCTTCTCTTCATATAGCCCTTTCCAAAGTTTGTCTTAGAAGCATTCTTGAAACTAATTAGGACAGCAGGTATGAGAAAGGTGCTCCTAATGGAAAAAATAGTGAGCCACTAAGCGTTCTAAGCCATAAGAATACTTCGGAAAAAAATGTGCCTTCTTTCCGAAAATAATATGTTTTTTTTTCAACTGAATTTTACCATCTCCGCTTTTAAAATTTTATCCCGAAGAATTATTCCATTGGGGCATTTTATTTGAAGAGCTCTGGCGAGGGTCGCTCATTAGAGTAGCATTATTTACTTTACAAGAACTGCCGGGTATCCCAAGAGTGCAATGCAAATAAGTAAAGTATCCTACCCATCTTCGAATTATTTTAAGACGGTAGCTTCTGTATATTCTATGGGTGTTAAAAAGTAACCACCACGGAAGGAAGTACCACTTCGGTCCAACTAGCCAGCCATCGATGTTGAACTTTCGAAATGTAAAATTGGTGCAGTGGGACCTTGTGCGTCTGAATAGTTCTCGAATGGAGTGAATTCAACTTTTGATTTCCTTGCTATTTCAACAGAATTCCAAGTTACGAGCAAATCAGAATCTTAAGGGTATCTTGTCTAAAAGACAAAATTTTAATGAAATCGAAAATAATTGTATCCATAGAATGGCGCAGTGGTAAACTGAAATGCAAAACATTGTTAGCTGCGGCAATAAACACCAAAAACTTATTACATTAATTTATGCAGTTTGTTATTTTTGTATTAGCATATGCTGCATAAGAAAACATAGTACCACAAAGTTTCTTGAGATCTGGCATTTGTCTAGAACTTCTACTTTTAGTTTTGAGGGGAAAATTACGAAACTGGGTATAAATTAGGTTTCATTATAGAAATATCCTGAATTTCTTTAGAATGTTTTATAATTTTGTAAAATTACCACACTTTGTTCAATTTTTTCATCAATAAAATGTGATTTTGTAGAGTTTTTTTAATAAGGCAACAACAATTTTTATCTAATAAATACACAGAGCTTCGTAATCGAATAATTTTTTAATAAGGAAATTTCCCATATTCTTTTTATTAATAGATAAAAATATTTTTATTTCTTCATTCTAATTTATATCATAAGGATTTAATGAAGTATTAAATTAGAATGCAGACAGCCATGAGGAATATTTAGGCCTAATTTTTTAATGGTATGAACATATTTTTTTATGATTTCACAGACCACTTTTTCGAAGTGGCAATATTTTTCAATTTTGAAATACCTTCCAACTTACAATTTAGAAGCAAATAAACGGAAAACTGAAACCAGGCATCTTTCGCAAGGCCTAATTCACATTGCCGGGTGAGACGGTAAGTAAGTTCATTTAATGTAAATTTAGTGCTTATTACGATAATACAATTTTGAAAAAGTTCTGGAATGGTGCCATTAGTGTAGAACCATTAGCCATGGACGATTCACCAGTAGAATTTTAAAAGTCCCTTTGTCTGAGCCTATGTTGGTATTGTGGGGTTTCATTTTTGATGATTATGCGACAGCAGATTGGCTGTAGGCATGGGATCTGGAATTGTACAATGAGGAAGTACCATAAAATGCAATAATCGTTATGCTTAACGAACCTCTGAAATTCCATTTGAAAGAAGAACTTAAGCTGGAGGATATAAAAATCGCTCCGTTGTATTTCCTTTTTTGTATTTATTTATTTTTCGTTTCCTCCAAATCTCTGAAGGATTCCCTTTTCGTGCTTATTGTCAAAAAAATGCCTCCTTTCTGCAGACAATCTGTTCGTATTGGTCCCTTTAGGATCTCAGTGTCATTCTTCGCAATTCTCAGGCAATTTTGGTATTCCGGATTGTGGATTCAGAATTCTGGGTCTCCTAGTGGATGTAGTATTACAACTGTATTGCCACACTGCCTCTGGTATTATTTCCAATACGAAAGGCCTAAACGTATTTGCCAAGAGACTCCCACGTTCTTTCATTATGCGGCAGATGTTGCAAAGTACTTTCATCCCCGTATTTTTGCCTATATGGTAGATTGAGAACCAGCCAGAGACGATGACGACGACCAAGATTCTGTTAGCATACTTCGCACGTGGGATCGAGTACTCCAACGATCTACCTTCCCTTATTATATCCTTAAGATATTTACTTTGTAAAAGTGGAGGTAATTTTGGCCACCCAAGAAAAGTGCAAAAACTTAGAGCACCTCAGCTGCGGTATCATATGCTAGAAATTATCGCAACAAGACAGGCCACTTAAACATTACCAAGAAATACGTCAAGACAGTTTTCTTACGTTGATCTGCTACACCCACCACCCGTCGTCAAAATGCTTATCAAATTGCCATATCTCCAGAGGAATAGGAGTTTCAGTTTCGACCAGAACATGCGAAAATATTCCAAAGGTATCTCCGAAGAACTGTGGTGTATGAAGTGTACGGAAAACGTAAAACGCTAAAAACCTCCTTCTTTAGTTTGCGCCTTATCCAGAGGGAAGCTCATATCTGGTTTTATTTTAGCATTCCGTCGCAGACACGTTCACACCATCCTGGACCGACTTGCCTTCCGTTCTAAGTCTGCGACATCCTCGCACGGAGTCCTGGTTTCATTTGACCTGGATAAGGGTAATCGGATGAATCAAGTAGTCATACGGGGAACATTCACCTCGGTGGCGATGACGAGCCACTCTCACCTTCTTGGTTCAACATTTTTCTATGGAATCGGCCCCATCCCTTCCAACTCTGACGAGTTCCAAGGGAATAGATTTTATTTGATGAAGGTTAAATTTAAACCTCTGTTGAGATTGAAAAAAAAAGGAAATAAATTATGTTTTTGCACTTCACAAGAGGCTTTTTTTCTGTAAGACGCCTGGTAAAAGTCTCTTTTTTCGTGTTCTATTCTGATCCCAGTCTATATCAAATCCAGTAATCGGGGCTCTGGGGCACATGACTTGGTAAGTAGGGCAAAAGAATGTCACTACTACCCAAAAGCGTGTTTTCTATTGGATATAAGGGATTTCATACGAATGGTCGTAGGTATATTTTGTGATAAGCTGTTGGAGGGAAAGGTTTCTTTTAAAAGAACGATTCATCTAAGTCAAGTAGGCATAGTAGGGAATAAATAAAATTCATGCAATGCTTCTACAAAAAGAGTGGAGGAAGGGAGCTAAGAATCATTAAAAAGAAACTTAAGTAACATCAGCAAAAACCATTCTACACAAGTCACACAACTATGAAATGTTTTAAATTCATTTTCTCTCTTTAAAAATGTACTTTAATTAAAAATGTATGTAAGAATTTAAGTTAAATTTCTATCCTTTTCTCTTTTAATAGTATTTCTGATAATAAAAAATAAATTAATTAAGGAATCACCCAATTTAACACGTGACTTATATTTCTAATTTAAAAATTCGTAATTTCTAGTTTAAAGTTTCGTAATACACTCAGTTATAGAAAAGTCAATGCATAAATTTTAACTAGATCTCAAAACATCACATTTTAAAATCCAAGACTCTCAAGTCCTGGATTCTAAGAAAGCATTATTACTACGTTAATGAACAATTTTCACGTACTTTTTAGAGTGTGTTACTTCTTTTTTAGAATACTTCCTAAAGGTTTTAAATTCTCCCACAAAGATCTAGAAAACCTAGTGCAATCAACTTAAACACCGTGTTCTTACAGCTTCACAGCAAATTCAAATACAAGTAGCCTCTTAACCTCCATGGCACAACATTCCCTATTTCACCTTAGAAAATTCTAACTCATTGGCAAGTTCTCTGACACAATTAAATTAAAAGGACTCTATATCCCCATTAGGACTATTCTTTTATCATACCTACTTCGAATATAATCCTAAGTCATTTCAGGTGGACAAACAAGGTAGCTAAACGAACTTTTCCCTGAAGGGTTTGCCCATACATCAAAGAAAGTGTCTTACCCTTTAAGAAAAAACTTTGTATATAGGCACAAAAAAACAAGAAAATCTAAAAGGCTTTTACAAAGTTTTACATTGTAGAAGTTTTGTTTAATCTTACGGTCAGGAAAAAGCCTTCTAGCTCATTTTTGAAATTTTCTTCAAAGTTTTAACATTTGTATATTATTTATGAAATGTTGCTGCCTGTGACGTAAACAATTTAAACAATTTAAAAAGGGTTAAAGGAAGAACTAGTTAAGATTTTATGGGAAGTTTTTTTTTTTGCAGTATTATAAACAAGGAAAAACATTTTTTATTGTAGGTAGTAAATAGGTAGGTGAATAAATTAATAAATTCATATATAATATTATTTTAGCGAGATTTCTAAGCTTTATTATAATTATATTATTATCGGCTATACTAGCCATTCTCGCTCGCTCTTAACAATGGTCCAAATTTTGATGTTGCTAATAAAAATTTGATGTTCACAAATTGGCTAAAATATACTCTTCGAAGATTTCGAAAAATTTCCAAAATTCTGCAGTTTCGAAGAATCAAATTAAGATTACGTAAAATCGATTGCACGATTCAAAGAAAGGTAATATTAGCAATTTCTAGTTTGAGAAATAAAATTATATAAAAATATTTTTTTAATAAAAACATACTTTTTACTGCTAAAATTAATTTTTTTTCTTAAATGAATATTACTAGTATGAAAAATTATTTGAATTCTATTTGTAGTAGTAGTGTTACAAAACACCTCTAGTGTGGATCTGTATAGACACCGTTTAAAGAATCCAACACAGGATTTTCTACAGGCTACATTCTAAAAAAAAAGTCGGTGTTAAATTCTACCGTGAACGTTCTATATACATGGAAGAAGATCCACACGTAGTTGCTTAAGGTGTGTCGTTCAAACAAATCCTTCTATTTAATTAACGCGATTTTTGAAATATCACTCCGAGAATATACTCCCACAATTGAAAAATTTGTTTCTCGGCAAAATTTGCGTAAACATCAATTTTATAAGAGAAAATGAAAGTTTTTTTATACTGCCAACCGCATCTCGTCTTTTTGACTTATTAAAACGCAAAAGTCATTCAGAAATCCGAACTTCGCATCCCCCACGTTTCCCTCCTCCGTGCACATTTTACAAACTTCACAGAAGTTAATTCTTGTAACCCTTTTCAAATGTGTCCGCAGCTCATCATCACATGCTCGTGAAAACATTCCGTAGGTAGCGTTGTCTTGAGAATTGAGCCATGTATTCCAAACCCTTTTGTTCGAAAGCCATTGTAATTAGAGTGTGACATCAGAGCGTAATTATGGCTGATGTTATCAACAATTAACGAGAACGACTCCCTGTTTAGCCCTTAAGGCAAAAATCCCCTGGGCCGACAGGTAAACCCTCCGTATACACGTCCGTCAGATATATCCAAGGTATGTGAGAGGATGTGTTGAATAATGCCAGTGTGCAATTAGAACTTGCTGGACTTTGCCCAACAAATCAGAAAATTTTAATCGACATCTCATTTGCATAAGTACATGTGGATTATGGACTGTGGTGTCATGGCCCGTGGATTTCCTGGGTTCCTGAAGGGTAGAATGCTTCTGGGCACGTCCTCTTCGTGACAAGCGTTAAAAATAGCCTCACAAACTTGGCGACTCCCCGAAGTTCCGTCCCAGCTATGCCTATGCGTGTTAAGTCGGGAAATAGTCGTCGCCCGCAGTCTCATCCTTCACAATACCCGAAGGTTCTGTCACACAAATCCAGGAATCCGGGAAAGTTGGCCGAGTGTTTTCGCCAGTCCTTCGAATTGACAGCGACATTCCTTTCAGATCGAAATCAATGAGTCGTGCAATTTGGCCGCTGTCGCTATCTGCTTACGTAAACAGAAATTGATAGGAAATCATCGAAGAGTGAAACAGAGGCTGCAAATCATCCTAAGACGTGGCTCGTTCGTCCACCTGCCCCGCCACCGGGTTCAGAAGATCCCAAGCCCCTTAGACGTGCCTGGCCAAGTTTCGCCCCGTCACGGTTTTTGATAAACCACTCAAATATGAGTTTTTCTTTTCTGGCATTGATTTTTCTTATTCGGTTATTCTTATCTGCAACAAAGCGCTGCGGCACAGCATGTCATAAACGTCGGACTAGAGCCGGGGTTTATAAATCAAAATTCAGTAGAACGCCCGACTGACAGGCTGCGGAGATTCTATCTACGAAATTAGATTGCTAGATAAATCCTGGGTTAAGGGCTTATGAACTGAATTCCGAAGGAGGAGGTGACTAAGTGTCTTTCGCTCCATAGAAAACGGAAGAGGGGGGCATAAATTCTTGCGGTGGATGTTTGTGCAAGTGACGAATCAGAAAGTTTTTCGGCGCCTTGATGGCATTTTGGTTCATATTTTTTTCTCTTATATCTATCGAATACCCCGGGTTTCTCCAAAACCCGAAAAAATGTGACTCAGCTCTAGGGTGCCTTCATATCCCCTTGGTAACACACGTAAGTGATAGGGTGGAACTAACCAAAAGAGTTTTGCATGAACGAAAACCGCTGAAATAAAGAAGGCGACAGACAAAACAAAGTGCCTAGAAGAGATATGGACGCTATTCCAACTTTTGTACTCAATAAGACGCATATTGTTCAACGAATTCCGGAGCTGCTGCGGAATTTTCGTTAAAGTTCTTATAGTGTAACAACTTCTGGATGTGCCTGGAAAGTTATACTCGCATTTTCTGTCTTGCAGAGCACCTATTCCTCTTATTGCGTCTTAAACGGGTTTTATTGATCTCCGAAGCATGAAGAGTTTTAAACAGTTTCCCGATGCGAATACGTCTAGATATTTAACTATCTTTTCTATCGGCTGAAGATTTTAATCAAATTGCACTAGTGAATGTATTAGAAATACCATTTGGTTCGAAATAGCATTCAGAATAACTTTTTAATTATTTTATTTGCGTCTCGGATTTAACAAGATTAAAAATCATTACCTAGCGATTTATACACGCTTAGGTAGGTAAAAAATCAATACACAACTTTTAATCTATGCTCCCATAAAGATCTATTTCAAAATTTCTAAACTTGGAAAATTACTAAATTGCTCTCGTAGTCGAGATCTTTTTAGCACTACTTTTTTATAGTTAGAAAGTAAATTATATAAATTAGAAAAAATGTATATCCACTAAAAATTTACAAATCTGGTCTGCTCTTCTATATTCTACTACCTTAAGGTACCAATGCGTTCACATTGGGAATGTAATATAAAATCACTCCAATTTATTCTACTATTGTAAACTGCTTCATACAACTAAAACTGGTATTAAAAAATTTTTTTACCTCAATTATCTATTCAATAAAAACTTTCTAAATTGTCCACTATTAGAATGGCTTTAAAATTTAATGACCCGAAATGACTAAAATTATAGTTACATCAAAATTACACTTTGCAGACCATGTATGTCCCCCCATCCTTTGACCATCTTAACTTGCCATAGTACACCATTCGTGTAATTGGCCATAAGAGGCCACTATGGCGAGAAAGCTATAAGGCCATACCAAGGAGCACTTCAGTGGATGTGGAATATTTTATGAAATATATATCGAGTCGATTACCCAGAAACCTAGTAAATCTTCAGCCTCATAACTTATTTCGCTCCACTCGAATGACAGAGAACCTAATAACGCTTGCGGCCAAGCACCTGCCGACCAATCCCCGACGGGGTAAACGGAGCTACATCGGGCATAAATCCTCCCTGGCGTCCACTCTTTCGAAAGACCTATGATCAGTGGAGTATTGCTCGCAAAAGGCGGATAGGTCAACTGGCTACAGTCAACCCCGACGCACTGACCATGGCTGGCTATACCCGCCTGTGCTTCAGCTGATCCGAATTAAGAAATTAAGGCGATACATCATTGAATTCAAAAGGCACAGAAAGCGATTACATGGTGCCCGCTTCCGATGAAGTATGGACTGGAGAGGGATCGAACAACTGCTCACCTCACTTACTCTAATTTATGGCCAAAAATAAATGCGGAATTTATGGCGATTAAAAGAAGAAAGCTCCGACTTTTCGTAATTAAAACAAAACCGGCCAAATACGAGTCAGACTCGAGCACCGAGGGTTCCATAGGATATTAAAACGGAAACTATAAATGTAAATTTCGAAGATAAGGGGAAAATGGTATTTTTTCGCACATTTTTGGACATAAGTTAAAGAATAATGCGGTTTAAAATTTAAAAAAATTTTTTTTTAATCCTTAAAACCTTTCAAATGATACCTCACACGGTATAGAAAACAAAAACTCTGTTTCGAGTTCTCAATTTCTGAAATTCTTTCATTGGGAATATATGCGGGCAAATGACTTCTACAACTAAACGTCTCTGATGACCTTTTATTTCAATTCATTCAACAAAATAATCCGAAAATTATTTTTTTTTAAATAAATAAAAATTATTTTTACCTATAAAAATTCTCATGCATGTCTCAAGTCAGTTCTTGGCATTATCGCTTAATTTTCACGATATTTTCGCGTAATTTGTTCGTAGAGTGTAATATGAAAGAAACATAATTGCAAAATATCCACTGTTTTTTTTTAGTTATAAAGTATTCATTATTTTAATTCATATCGCTTTTGATATGACGCCATAGAGAAGAAACGTGCTTCAAAATTTCATAGTCTCTTTTCATTTTTTTAATTAGCTTATTTTATTCAATAATAAAATCAATACATTTATAGTTAGTCCGGTGGGAGAGCCATTTTATATTAATATTTTCTCAGATTTGTTTGGTAAAACGTTTTTAATCATTTTAAAATTTTAAATAGTTACCGTTTGATAATAATCTTCTATTCTATGAAATTTTCGATTCTCAATATGTTGAATTCCAAAAATGGTGGAAACTTCATAATCCGGGATATTTTTATCATATCAGCGTCAAATATCCCGAACCCTCTTGTTTGAGGACGGGCTTCAGTGTTGACGATGAAATATGTAACGCATATTGATGAATTGTCTAGGGCTGCTCTTAATCGCCATTTATTTGAACTAAAGCTTCAATTTTGAAGCTGTCTGCGGCCACTTGCAGTGGTTGCATCACCATCTTTACTGACAGCATCACAAAGTCTCATTAATCTACCAGCAGAGCCGAGGTGGGCTGCAATTTATCACTGCGGGCTGTTCGGGGTGTATTTTTGTATGTCACCATCCCCATTGAACGAAAATCAGCATCGTACGTATTCGAGGGTCTAGATTCTGGGTCCATGGTCTGTCGTCTTGTTATTAAGAGGAGATTTGCAGGATAAGTCTTTGCTCGTCACGAACTCGACGCGCGAAAGCTGAAAATTGCCAGGACACGAGCGTGCATTGGATTTATTGGGTAAAATGGGGTAAACGGGATGCGAAATCCTGAACAAAGGGTTGAGGTACTGTTCCCGTGTTTATTTAGTAGACATTGACTATACCAAGCGAATTTCATGCTCTAGTAGTCTCCATTTTTCCCTTTTATGAGGGTGAGGTCGGTCCTTATGAAACGCCACAATCCGCAGAGCTCAAATCCACCATAACTCTTCTGTCCCCAATGGGGATGAAAAGCTTCCTCTGTCTCTCTGCATTTCCTGCCATTAAAATTTCATGATTGCATCGGGAAGAATGACCTTCTTCTGTGCTCTTCCTGCCGATGATTACAGGAATCACCGATGTAAGAATGCCTTTTGATTGATTTCCTGCATGGACCCAGCTGAATAACCTTAATCCTGGGAATACCTTCCATTCACCTGGTTGGTGGGTGTATAATGCAACTTGAAATAGGTTCCCGATAAAAATGTGTGGGTTTAAGTAGATTTTCCCACACCAAAAATATGGGATGGGTTTAAAAAAGATATAGAATTTACTAAAATACTTTACTTAAAATTAAACAAGGGAATTTAAAGATAGCAGCATTACTTGAACTAAGCTGTGCGTTTTAAATTCTTGAAATAATATTTTGTTTTAATTCGTGGTATTTTTAACTAATAAAAATAATAAAAACTTATCTGAATGCATTGAAAGCTTGTAAAAGGAAGAAAATAGTAGCTACTTATATTTCAAAAATTTTCGATTTAGCTTTCCTATTAAGAAGTAAAATTAAAAATATTTTAGCACATATCAAACTAAATTAAGCAATAAAATTAATATCTTATAAATTTTGTATTTCTGGCAGAATGTTTATTTTTTGGTTCACTCTTCCAAGCCTTGAACATCTTCTTCAGTCTGATCCCATCCATCTTTTGCTGCTATTCCAAGTACGGTTTCAATAAAAGTGACGTAGAATCAATCGATTGCCAGACATTTCTTAAAAACCATCTACTTGTTCTTAGCCGTGACGAAAAAGAAATTTAATTTAGAAGACTCCTTACCCATTGACCACCCGTACGCCCCTTCTTTTCCTGGTGCCCCGAAGTGGCACAGGCAACAGCCGGAGCACTCCCGGGTGAACTTGGATGGTCTAAGGCATCTAAAGCAACAGCTGCATCCACCGGAGTGGATCGATGGCGCAGGATCGAGAAGGGCACGTTTGATAGAGTTTTCATAGTCGAACAGCGTAAAACTTGGAGCAGAAGTGGAGGAAGAAAAGTAAAAAGTAGTGAAGTTCCAGGGAGGAACTCGCTAAAAGATTAGCAGAGATAAGGGTAAGGGGCGAGTCGGGTGATTCCTCCAAAGGATTTTCAACACTCGTGGGTAAAATATCGAAACGTTGATCACGTCACGCCAAAGTTGCAATTGCAAAACTTCTTCTCTAGAATTGGAGTGCGAATTTCCCTTTCCCTTTTTTTTAAATTCACTTCTAATGCCGCCTATGGCTCAGCACAAGGGTGTCAAATGTTTTTTGGATTCCATCCCATCTTTAAATCTTCGAAGACCTTCACCTGCCATTGGGGCAAGTGGGCACTTGTCCAACAGCGAGACTAAAGGGAGTTCTTATTTTACATTGATTTATAGAAAATTGTACGTGGGTAAGAACACTTATGACAATATCCAAATACACTACAAAATTCCAAACAGTAATTTTGATTAAATAGCCCAAAATAAAATACGATTTCAAATCATACACTTTAAACCCATATTTACACAATTTTCGGAGCTATAATTGAAATAGCGTTCTCTCAGTAATTAATAAATTATTATTCATTATATTCGCGTGCCCAAAAAGTGATTTAAATCATCGCTCGCTAATAAAATACTTTTTCTTTTATCATGCGATATACTTTCATGCTACGAAGAGCTACAAATTATTTAAAAACCATGCTAGTGAAGTAATTTTATTCTATACCTGCCAATTTACTTCCCATCAACATAATTCAATTGCTTCGTGACCTGAGAATGTTTATCCCCTTAAATTAATCACATTTTGTTAAATCCTACAAAAATAAGACATGGAGAAAGAAAAATTGAATGAACATTCGGATGGAAACAATGGTCGATCCACATAGAGATAAATTTAGATGGTCTTTTAATACGACTCCCAGGAAATTCATCAAAAAATATCTTATTTTTCCTTTTTCATTGTTTTTTTTCGACAATAGGATTCATTTTGAAGAAGGAGGAAAAGAAGAACACCAAATCAATAAGGATATAATAATAGCCTACAGCCATGGATCCAAGAAATGGATTCAAATGCCACAGTAAAGTAAAAAATGCGTAAGTAGCTCTAAGCTACCCCTGCAGAGACCGCAGTTTTTTTATAGAAATATACCTGGAAATTCTAGAAGATTTCGTAGAAGGGGGATATATTATGTTAAAAAAGCTGATTAATTACAAAATGCGCTAGTCGCTGTGGTTGACAGAGTCGTGGAGATTAAGAAAATTTCCTTGATTTATTACCTCCTCGGTCGCAGACAGACTATCATTAGAAAAACCAAACGCGACGAGCTCCACTCTAGGAGTTTGGGCTGATTGAAATCCTTATCTAAATAGAATCCGAAATATATGGTCACATTCACCAAGACAAATGGCCCCTGGAATGAAACCAATTGCGGAGACATACAGGGAGCTCCTATCTGGTGCCCAAGACCTCTGTCCAATATTTTACTTCCGGGTATCCAACCTATCTTAGGTGTGGTTTTCTGTGATGATTAAACGGCTCTTTGGAAACAAATCACTACTCCCTGAAACTAAATACCTTAATTGGTTAAACACTGATGAATTAGCGTTTATTATCCTATAATCCCTAGGAGGTCAAAAGATAAGAATACCACACAAGCTGCCTCCTTCACTCATTTCTTCAGGTAAACAAAAGACGAAAATCCTTTGGGAACACAAGAAACTCAAGGAAGGATGTAAGAAGATTGTGGAAGCTGGTTTCGACTGTTTTCATACCATTCCTTCAACGTAGATCATCGTGGTCCTGTGCAGTCGCGGCAGTAGGGATTCCTTTAAGGATATGCGTTCAGGATGAGGCGCAAAGTTTTCTCATTTAAGGAATTTTCTTTCCTCTCAAACCGCTTTTTGTTGCCGGTTGAAAACTTCGGTTGGCTTCACTAATTTTTAAACAAAAAAGCCATCGAAAAAATAAGGTGGTTTTCCTTCCGTAATCCTTATTTAGCAATTTATAGTAGAATATGACGAGCAAAAAGATACAATGTGATGACTTTTGTAACAAAATCTTTAATGGGGTTGGATTGTGGTTAAGTAAATAAATATTTTCAAGTTAAATAAAACAAGTTACTTCTGACTTGTTAAACAATCATTGAATTGTATGCTAAACAATTTGAAAGGAAGGATCTCCTCCATGGATTAGAATTTTAATTATCCCTTTGAAATGTTAACTAAACAGTTTTTGTTTAATTAACACATTTAAAGTACTAAAGCTCTAAAAACTGTTTATATAATTCCAAGAGATATTTCGTGATATTTCTATGACAGATTTTTAATAAAATAGAACACAATCTAAACATGATGAAATTATACAAATAAAATAATTTCAATTTAGATAATACAATAAAACATTTATATAGTCATTTTCGAAAATAAATAATAATGTATGACTTATTTTCCTAAATTTGGATGCACTAATTGTTATAAAAAATAACTAATTATATCGCATAACATTATCTATGTATATCCAGGAAAACTTTTTTTTATTGATGTCGGCAGTATTTACTAAAAGATGAAAACACTGTCTTATAGTTTCTTTTTTCTTCCAGACATGCCCTTTTCAAAATAACATCAAAAGTAAATTGAGAACTTATACGAAATCGTATAAAAGCAATATTATATTTATTAAAAAATAAAATATAAAATTAATTTTTATATATTTCTGTATTTTTACAACATATTCAATTTTATATAAAATTTATTCTTTATCTAACTTTCTTATTTTATTATTTGTTTTTTTTTCTTTCTCACAAAACGCTACACCACGCCACTTAAAAGTATTTTCATTTTTCGCTATTTTAAGTTTTATATATCCTTAGAACTAAAAGCTTAATAAAGGAAATTGAGTAGGTATTAGAATTTGCATACTAAATTCTAAATTCCTTTCAAAGACACCGATTCAACGGGGATTTCAACTTATTAAGAACCCTTTTCTATCAAGTTTCCCAGTTAAGTTTATTAAATTAAAGGGAAGAATATTTGAAGAATGCACTCGCCCTTTGAGTAATCTTCTTTTATATTCAGGTCGACCTTAAATAATATTTGTTAAGTGAAGCCTTATCAACCCTTTTAGCACCCACCTTGCTCAAAAAGCCATTTTCACAACAAGAAAAAAAAACGAAGATGCAAATTTTCAATTCCCTGAAAAGGAACGAAAGTTAAATGATGCCTTTTAGAGCCTTCATAGTTCCGATTTGAGCCCGATCATTTCACTTTTCCAATCGAACTTAAAATTATTTCCAATTGCATGGCTCTGACAGAAGTACAAGTGAGGTGATTACTACGGCCAATCGTTAAGCCATCACCTCACCTCACCTCCTGGTGTCTCGACCTTTAGTACCTCCTGTTCTAGCATTTTGCTCACCTAAGCAGAGGAATTGAAGACATTTCGGAATTTAAGGGAACATTTTCCGTTTGATGTAGGAATTTTAATTTTCCACTTCATTTATTTTGGGTTATGCCAGAGAGATCATAGAGCAGGAGTAAATCTAAGAACACCCCAGGAACTTTAGCTAAGAGACCTTCTTTTAGGTGTAAGTTAATGTTTCTAGGTGACTTGAATAAAAAGTTAAGCAGTTTTCTGGCTGTAAATCGAAACCCTGTAACATTGATTTTAAGCAATTTATTAAAAAAATTTTAGGATGAATTGCTAAGCTGGCATTTAAGATAAAGAAAAAGAAAAATTAAAATCTATTTAATAGTATTACACTCATGTACAAATTAAACTTAACAAAAAAAATGCTGTAAATTGCACTTTACTATTAAATTTGAATTTTAAAAGAAAAAATTCATGAGATTTTAGGGGTAACGATTTTAAAAACAAATAAAAATTAATAAAAAAGGGACTTTTATCTTTATCTAAACAAATTTTAAGTTGTTTATCTATTTATTAATTTTTTTTATACCTATTTCAACTCAAACTTGGATTTCCTAATGGAAATATTCACATAACTTTACTAAACATCTAACATCACACTACACAAAGTCAAAGTTACTTCAGTAAAGTTAAAAATATTTCATTCAAATCATCAATAGATCCCCGAACAAGGCAGATTAAAGCACTGCTATTTAATTTTTTACTTTTACATAACCAGTAACATTGTTCTCAAAAAGAGGAATGTAATGTGGAATATTAACTTGATCACTATTTAATTATTCATTCTATGCCATTTTGTGTCTAATATTAACTTAATATAAATCAGAAATTTTAATAGACCGCAATTAAAATGGAAATAAAACAAGATGCTTCCTCTGCTCTTTTATATCTCCGCATATTTCTTAATATAAAACTCTTACCATTTAGGAGAGCGCGTTAAATAACGACATTTTTACGACAAAATTGCAATTAACACTATACCACATGGCTGCACTAACATAAGCGACAATTTCCAACGATATTTAGTACTTCACATGTTTCAGCTAATCCTTGAATTACCCTGAAATCCCCTCTCACGCTCACCCAGAAACCATCTCAATCCATTCAAAAACTTATTAAAGAAAGTGCACCGCCATCTTCTGCCAGAACTGCAATTAACGTTGCTCATCTTCCAAACTCCTTGTGAGAGAATTCTTAAAAATTCCATTTCTCGTAAGGAGCGAATAATCTTTAACTGTATCCAATTAAAACTAACGAAATCCTTCAAGGAGCTCACCTGGATCTCGAAGCACATTAAAGTGGGTAAGTGGCTAAAGAGTGCCATTTTGAAAGTTTCCAGCTTTCCGTAATTAAAGCAATTTTCCCCGTTGAGAATTATTCCCGGGCAAGCGTCAGACACCGCTCAGAAAAAAAAACCCCCATTCTAACACGCCGTCCATATCGTCTACATTCCACTCGTTTTCCACTCATGAAACAATTTCATGGAGCAATCAACAGTTGATAAGAAACTCCGAAGAAGTTTCCAGCGATTTGTAAAATAGGAAAAGCGGGAAACGGGCATAAATCCTGGATGCAAATGCAAGTAGGAAGTCCAGGGTTTCGCTCGCTTTATAAATTTACATCCTGCCCCGGGCGGAAGTCGCAAACGGGGTGCTTATCCTGTCATTTGTTTCCTTAATCACCGTCGGGAAAACTGTGATTTATCTTTCGGTTTGGCGCGGGAGAGGAAAGTATTAAACCGCGTTCAGACTCCTTCAACAACTTCCGAAAACGTGCATTGGCACGGACAGCTCCTGTTTTCTAATCTCGACTCAACGCAGATAAAACAAAGATCCTAATACGAAATGTTTAATCCTCCACTTTGCATAGAACTCCACAAGAAGTTTTAGTTCCCTAAGCTGCTCAAATTTGTATTAGTATAGCGTTCTTGAAAGCCACAAGCTAGACATTTCTAGATCAATCTAGCTAAACTTTGCTTTAAACATTTTCATAGCATTCGGAGCTCAGTCTTCCACGTCCATTTATAATATAAATGATTATACTTAATTTGTATACATTTTAAACCTCAAAGTTAACGTTTCTTAAGACCTGATATTTAATCTTATTTATTCTATTCTTTTACTTGTTACTCTTATCGGACATACCCTTTGAACATACCCTAGAGTCAGACCATATCCAGCCCATATGAGTCGAATACTAGTCGGATATGATAATCAACTTCTAAGATAGCTTTTTGGATAGAGGAGATTTTCCTCCAAAAAATGACACCATTTCTTAATTTTTAAAAATATTTATTATGATCTAAAATGACATGCGTCTCCGTCCGTTGGTCTGTGCGTTTGTACGTACGTGTGTATGAGGACAGGATACAAGTCATAATTCTTGACCAATTTGGTGATTCTTCTTTCTATCGATTGATAAACTATCAGAATAGAAGCCTATTTATTTTAACAATGATTTCTTATACCTTCAATGGCGCGGCGCAGTCGGCAAAGGTTTCCACTTTCACGCTGCTGACTCGGCTTCGCACTCGCATCCCAAAACTTGCTTTTTAATATTTTTTTTTTTAAATAATATTAATAAAAGCAAAACCACGGGGTTTGCACGATTTATTACTTGTTTTTAGTTTCGTTCGAAGGAGTTTAAAGCCGTAGTCGGGTCTTATTCAATTTAACATTTATTGTTTTTTTCCGCGATCTGGTTTTCTCGCTTTCTCGCAAGGTTGCAAGTGGCAGAATCACTAAATCATCGAATTGCAAGATCGCGGAAAGATTTATGCCATTTCTCGATGAGTTACGACTCGTGTAGGACAGGGAACATGTGCAATTTAAAACAAGTTTGTCGTGAAAAAGGATTCCTTCTGACACTTTTGTGTAGTTTGTATGCGGCCCGGTAGATCGCCCTTTTTCAAGAATTCTGGACGTGACTTGATTGCCAGAAATCACCACAATTCGCCTCGTATGTGTAAATCACTTCACCTTGTCAGAAAACCGAAAGGATATCACTTTAAGTGTCTTAAATTAAACAGGAAGGGGTCACAGGATTTTTTTTTACCCCATATTTTTGGCAAGACTCGTTTGCTATGTCCGATGTGAACAATGCGCGTACATGGAGCTGAGAGAAGGGAATTAGGACACGTTCCCGGAATTTTTTTTTTAATAATGCAAAACTGCCTTTGTGTTTCAACTTGAACTTTTTCTTGTGAAATTTTATTCATATGATTCCCTTGAGATCCGCGCCTGGATGCACTTCTCATTTTGTTTCGCGCTTTTGTATGTCTTCTTTTACGCCCTCCATTTTCGCTTTTTGTGGGAACATGCCAGGCTCTCTGTTCCGGTGACGGTCATCCGGGAAACACGTACTTCAGGGATAATAAAAATTGTCATGTATTTGCCGTTATTTTTGTGTGCCATGCTCCCACTGTTCATAAAAAACTCCGGCAAACCGAAGCTGAACACTTCATAAAATCGGAACTACTGTAGCAATACTACAAAAGACGTTGCCTGCCATAAAGCAGGACTAATGTTACCATTCACGTAGAAAACTAGCTCCTTCCTCGGAGTACAGGAACAAATAACTATCCTAATTCACGGATAACTATCGCGGTTAGATTTTAATCCCGAAAACTAGATTTTAAGCAAATTAAATATGTAATAAAAGGATTCGGACAATTCCTATCCCGAAAAATAGGCCACATGTATTTTTGCCAGTTTTTGCATCAGACTAAGCTAAAATATTGGACGAACACAATGACTTTGATAGTTTTCACTTGCACATAGCCCTCGATTTACACAACATTCGAACGATTTCGGTTTAACACAGTTGAAAAAATTTGGAAGGACTTTTAGTCTGATAAATGAAAAAAAATCACATTACTTTTCTATTTATTTTAATTATTAAAAATTATATTTACCAAATTTAATGTGAAATGTGGATTCAAATTGCACGATTTAAATTTACACGACATTTTTGGAGAGCCAATTCACCGTGTAAATCAAGGATTAAGTGTACTTTTTTAGTCAAACTTGGTGACTTATCCATTTTCATATTAAAATGATAAAATATGCAAGAGCAAAGTAGTCATTTATATCATCCAAAATGCCAACATTTTTATTTTCTTACACTCTAAACATTAACAGCAATATTTTGAAATATGTGTTTTAAGAGCAGAATTTTGACTTCCACCTTAAAATTGGGAAACTTCGAAAAACAAATATTTAAGGCTTAAATATGGTGTAAATTTCAGTAATCTTGAAAAAAGTTCTCAGAAATTTATTAGATAGAAAATTAAAGAAGATTTTTGAACAGTTAAAAGTTATAGTTGATAAAATCCAAATAGTTAAAATTTAAAGTAAAATAACCAAAAGTTTTCGCTCTCATAAAACCTTTTACTACACTCACTTTCTCTGTCCGTGAGAAATCTTGCAATCAACATTTCGAGTTGTTCTTAGTAACCTAGAGCTTTGAAATTCTGCATGAAAAGTGAAATTTGGAGCCTTTTCCGACTGCATCACTCCATTGTTGTTATAAAGCAGAGAAGTGGCAAGAAGATCCGCTGACTTGTATCGTGTCCTCATACACACGTACGTACAAACGCACAGACCAACGGACGGAGACGCATGTCATTTTAGATCATAATAAATATTTTTAAAAATTAAAAAAATGGTGTCATTTTTTGGAGGAAGATCTCCTCTGTCCAAAAAGCTATCTTAGAAGTTAATTACTTATAAAATTACCCGAGTTATAATTATTTCTGCTATCAAAACTCCAACTCGTAACCATCATAGGCTTAGTAATGTCTCAGTACGGCTAAATTGTGAACACAATTCATTTAACTTTTCTCGTTACGAAAAACAAAATTTAATTAAACATAGCTCTTTTCGATTCTAACTACTAAAATTATTCCGTACTTTAAGCTTAGTCGGATCAAGCTAATTATAATTATAATACTAATATTTTATTTTAAAGAGCTTAAGAATTTACTCCACTGTCTTTCACATGTTTTAAATCAGCAGTTAAAAAGACGATATATAATTATTTTTATGAACAAAAACTAATACAATTTATTCGAGTAACTTCATTAGCTGTATTTTATTTTTTATTTTTCCTTAGTGTTTTTTCCTAAAGTTCGCTCATGTTTTAACTAGTTTTTTAAACTATATTTTATATAATAATTACTTTAGAAAACAACACGCCACATATTTTGGAACTTCTTAACAATCATTTCTTTTACATTTTGACTTGATTTTTCACTTTTACTGCAAATCCTAAAAGCTTTATCTTAATCTCTTAAAATCTGGATTAAGTTTAATTAAATACAATGAAATGAACGAAGAATTGTATCAATAACTACATAAAAAGTATAATTCATGAAAATTCTACAAAAGTTTGAAACTCCACGGTCGTTTATGTTGAGTGCATTATTTGATTTATGTAGTTTCCCATCTTATTAATTATCATCCAGAAGTGTACATTCCCAGAAGGCAAGAACTTTTCCCAAACTTGTCTAAATAAAACTAAGATAAATTGTTTCCTAATTAGAACACTTTCTGGATTTCTTCTCTTCTCAGTCATAAATGAAACAAAACAACATTTGATCCCTCCCTCAATTAAACAAATTAATTAATAAATAAATGATGATGTTTCCCTCTCAAAATGTCCTATTGATTTTAAGAAATGATAAAATAATAAAAAGAGTGATATTTTTTTAATTTCGTAGGAGGAAACAAAAGCGAGGCAATTCAAATTTTTTCATAAAGTTTTATATGTGAGATGAATCAGGAAAATTGTATATGGTGTTTTTTTTTCGTCCTTTGTTCTTCTATTCAAATTCCCCCTTTTAAATAAACAACAAAAACATAAAAAACCATATTTAAGTACTTTATTTTAATCTGAATTTAAATTCGTTGTTTCTACACCAATAAAAAATTCCATCCAACTTTAATTAGATGCAAATTGTCGCATTAAAAAAACTTTTATTAATAGAACATCAAGGAATAAAACGGCTACAATGATACTGATCACTACCACACATTTACAAATGATTAATGGGAATGCGAACTAATTAATTATATAATTTTTCAATTAAAGGAATCGCTGTTCCAGGTTTTAGTGAATTTTTCTAAATGCGGTGTCAGAAGTGTGACCTAGGAAAATGCACATAAATAATTAAAAAATACTCACGATTTTGATACATGTGGAAATAAATAAAAAACTACTGAATCTTTTCATAGGATTACTTGAAATAAAATTTATAATTTTTCAAAACCTTTTATGTGTGTTTTTTTTTCTAGTTTTTCTGTAATTTAAAAAAGAGTTCATGGAATATCTTTTTATATTCGACTTATTAAGTCACATGTTCAAAAATTAAAATCATTTACACTATCTTCACATTGTGACAAATTTACCAAAATATTTAACCATTTTCGCTTACATGAGAATAAAAAGTAAAAAATCAATTAAAAGCCACATTCACATACTTCTCCCATTTTCGAATAATATTTTTAACTTAATGATTTAGTAACATTTTATTTCCGTTATCTGTCCCAAAGGTGAATGCTTTTTCTTTCTTAGCCTCATAGGATTAATTTCAGAAATTTTATCTAAAGCCGACGGCTTTTACGAATTTTTTTCTTTTCTTTTTTTTTTTTTTTTATCAAGTTATTGTGCTGAGTGGGAGCCCCAGAGCTGCAATGATTTTTAACGCACGCGAGAGGCTCCATCCCCCGGAAACCCCGCGACCAGAGGGGGAAAGGACATAATGTTTTATTTATGGCCTCAATGCTGGTAATATTTTACCAAGTTTAACATGTTCATCCTAAAATACTTGAGAATTTTACTCACGCAGCTTCCCGGGGAATTTGATTTACTTTTATTCACATCTTAGTTATCGTCCGCATACCGCCGCATATTTTACGCAACTTTAATACGCACGAGACGAGTTTCATGGGGATGGGTAGGATTTTTCACCGATTGTACGGGATGGATATCACGAATTTTTGCCGGGAAAGAGTAACGATATACGTTAAATTAGTCTCAATGCTGTCGTCCTGATGCGGGAGAATATTGTGATTATGCAAAATAGGGAATCCGGAATTTTCATAAATTTTCGTTGCTTGGTACTGTTTATGACGGGTTTTGAATAACGATGATGTTTTGATTGCCAGTGAATTTGGGATGCAGTTGAGTAAATAATCAGCAGTTTAGTGGCTAGTGATAAATCGATTTCGGTCTTTTCCTACCTCAAACTAGAATAAATAAACATCATAAACAATTTGTGTTCATTAACGTTTTTATATTCTTAACATGCCTACTTTATTGAACTTTCTAAAATTGAAATTATTTATTAAAGCGAACACGGAAAGTAAATGCAATGAGTTCTTCACTTATAATAAAAAGGGATAGTTAACTACGGTAGGAATGATTATGTACTATCAGATTATCAAAATACACCTTTAATAAAAAAAAATATATTGGACCTCTTTGAAAATTTTGAAAAGTGTGTATCTTTAGTTGATTTTTTTTCTTGTTGTTTGTTATTATTAAATTCAATTCTTAAGTAAAGTAAACAACTTCTCAGTAAGAGCACCTACGGCAAAGTTGACCAATATCTCTTCAACCTTTTTTATTTATTTTTTATTTAAAAATGGTAATTTATTTCTTAATATAAAATTTATTAAATTTGTTAGTAGAGCAAAACTTAAAAGAAAGCGCGACATTATCAAATGTGTGCTCGTGTGCGTAACAGTCCTGTACTTATAATGGACGTAACACATGTCGAAAATCGGGGTACCATGACACATCAAGCGTAACGCATACCAAGAGGTACGTAGGGCAAAACGCATGATTCACGAGGGAGAGTACGTATGTTTTTTTTTTGTTATTATTATTAATAGAATTTTTATTTATTGAAACCGACAAAGTCTAAATTTTTTCAATGACTTTAAAAAATCCTTTTGTCACAATAAGGCTGCATATTTTTTTTTTTTATATATAACTTTCCACCAATTGCAGAGATATTAAAATTGCATTGAGATTTCATTTTCTTGCATATCTACCAGCGTAATTATTTTCCATTTTCACAATTTTCCCCAGTAGTGATAGGTAATCAACTGAATTGAATATTGCGCTAATTGCCAATTATTTATTTCAATTTTCTGATCTCTCATTGAAACATTTAAAAAATTCTCACGAAAAACGGGGAATATACAAGGATTTACCTATTTTTTAATTAATACACTGCCATCCAATCGAAATCTAGATCGAGGAGAAAAAATGTTTAATCAAGCCTTCTGTAGGATTGCAAAGGGGTGATTCATGCAAAAATATCTGAATATGGTCCTAACGGGCATCCGCTTTGGCTGTTTAAAAAGCAATTCTCCCGTTGAGTTCTGGAAGCGGTTGCGGTTCGGGAAAAAAACGCCAGCATCCCAAAAGTACTTCCCGTCAAAAAAGCGGGAAACAAAACGAGGAAACAGGCAGAAAACACAACATTCCGCGTAATCTGATTACTCAGAAACATTTCTGCGGGGGTTCTACGCGTGTTTTACTTACAACTCGTAAAGTGGGTACACACGCTCCAACTGCAATCCGGACTGAGGGAGTGAGTTTGCCATTTTCCATTTGCTTCTATTCCGCAAAGTGATTACGCTGATTCCGCAGGCCTCCGCATTCATTCGGATGGTGGAATGACCCCAAAGTGGTTGCACCAACATGGAATTTATTCTGTTCCACGTCTTTCATGATAAGGCCCTTTTGCATGATGGAACACCCTGGCACACCCAAAACTTGAAAAGTTCTGGAAGATTTGCACAAATCCCTTTTCACTTTTATTCCTTCTGTTACTGCCAACTTGGGGCTTAACCATTTTATTTGTAGCTGTTTTGAACAAGGACAGCCCTCCAACAGGGCACCTGGCCAATACAAATTTTTCCCTTGTATTCTTCGTCAAAATTTTTGAAAAGACCTTCCAAAGTTCTGGCCAAAAAACAAAAAAGACAAAATCCTCTCTTCAAATTCTTGGAATTAAGTGAATATATTTTTTTATTTGCTGTCAAAATACTTAATCTAATTTGGACACATGTTTTCGCCCATTGAATTATTTAAAAGGATGTGATATAATCATAATTGAACACAACTTTGAAAAGGCCAATTACTCATGAAGACTTAAACATTTAACATTTCCGATATTTTGCAGAGTTCCGAGTTTCCGAGTTGGAAATATTAACAGCGAGGATGTCACGTGGCAGCAAATGATTCCTAAAGTAAAGTGAGTAAAATTAAAGAATTAACTAAACAAATTGAAGCCAATAGCTTTGAAATGACTATAGGTATATTAATTACAGCATATTGGAGACGGACGAGCTATAACAACTTGATTTGTCTAACATGTCCTACAATATCCAATTTTCTCAATTATTTCTAAATTAAAAATTACCTATGAAAGCTAAAGTTCAAATAGTCCCAGAATTCCTATAGATAAAACTCTCTACGTCTTAAAAATCAGCTAAAGTTCAGTTAAAGATTAGAAAAGTTACACACATTATTCAAAAAATTCAAAAATGCCTCTTGAAGCTAGACAAAAATCTTACTTACAAATAGAGACTTTTCTTCTAGGTGTGTACACCAAACAAATTCTTGAAAATCATTTTCATTTCCCCAATTTGCATATTTTACGGTCCTGGGCAATTTTATCCGACGCTCAGTGATGTTATTTTAATCAGCCTCTATACCATTGTTATATTGAAGTCTTACTCTCGAGAGAGATTGATGACATGACTTCAAAGGCATTCATGTCATTTCTTACCGCCTTTATTTACATAAGAAAATAATTTACAAATTTCTTTCTTAGACTAGGCCACGAAGTACCTAAAGGAGCACCACGAAGAGGAATGCTTTCAATGACAATAGGAAAAAAAGAATTTCATTATTCAAAGGAATTGTTTGTATTTCTTAAAAATACTGAGCCTGATGCGTATTAAAGCTATTCATTTCAAAAGAAGGCATTTTTTTATTATACGCAGTAAAATTAACAAAACACAATGAGAGGCGTTGAAACGGGCGTTTTGGGTTGGCCCTATTTCTGATTTTATGTACGTTTACAACCAAGCCCTTCAATTGTATGAACTTTTTCCATGCAAACTGAAAGCGAGCATGACACGCAGCTATTTTTATTTTGCCATGGGCTTCCTACTTACGCGTGTCGAATGTGTCGAATCAGTCACCGCGTTTATGTACTGTGATTTTTTATATATCACCAACGAATAATGTCATAATTATTGGATTTAAAAAACAAGTTAATAATGTTAGCATAAAATTTATGAAATATTTTTGACATTACACAAAAAACACTGAGATTTCATCAAACAAATAAGTTTTTAGGTAATATAACTAAATTAAAAACAGAATACAAATAAAGTAATAACTTAAATTAGTTAACACTAATAAAATTATAATTTTCGTCAAAGACCAAGCTTTTTTATAAAATGATAAAATTCGCTCTCAAAATAATAAAATAATTTAAAAACATATATTTCACCCTGTGTTTTGTTATTTTAAAAAATTATTGAATTCGATGCAAATTTCGATGAGAGATATCGCGGAAATGATAAAAGTAAAATTTATCCGATGTTCACGCCGATAATTGTGTCATATTTTTCAGAAGTTTCGAAGGAGGTTTTATATTTTCCTCAATAGGTCTTTATTTTTAATTAATGTTAGTATAAAGTTTCATTGGGAAAGCATTATTTAGAAGAAAAGGGAATTAATAAGGAAGTATATCTAATATACGAATTAAGCAATAAAATAATTAATTGATTATTGAAAAGTTCTACTTCCTCGGACTTCCGAAAATTGTTATAAACTCTAGTACTGTATTTTACATCTTCCTTAAAGTTTTCGATATTTTTAAATAGTAATTATTTTGCAACATCAAAGTAGACAAACACTGAGCAACATCTACTAGTGTACTAAAAATCCCCTAAAGACTTCTTCAAGTTATGCTTTTAGAATTGGTCAACAGTCGCTGAGAAATCAAAAACATTCAGAAGGTCTTTAGCGATCAAACCGAGTAAATGAATATGAAAAATTTTTCAAAATTAGTAGTGGATTTTTCTAGAATTTACATGAATCCAAGAGAGAGTTATTCCAGAGTCTAAGAAAAATATTAAAAGTGTTTAAAGCCTTTCCCTTTTTGATGTCTAACAAATAATATTTTAAAAAAATAAAATAAAATTATTATGTATATAAATAAAAAGAACTTTTTAAACGTTCTTAGACAAATTAAATAAAATTGTTAGTGGTTTGTAAGATAATAAAAATTCAACTAAAGCTATAGCTTTCAACTTTAAATCGTCTAACTGACGCGAATTAAATTTTACAAAACCAATTTAACGACGATAAACAATTTCACTGGGCGTGTAATTAAAAATTCCATTCCACAACTCACTAGACACCAAATGTTAATTATTACCCCAAACCGAAACTGTCATTTTTAATCGTCAGCCATTGCTCGAGCCTTTCTACGACGAGATGAAGTTTCCATTGAAATATTAAAATTCATCAGAAACGCGGTGAATTTGCGACGTCCCCTTGGCCATTACAAGTGAAAATCACGTACCCTTAGGCGACTGCCAGCTTCAGATATTGCAGGACGAATGGCCCTCATTAATTACATTAATTGCCTATGTCCTCCGGACAGTCCTCGTAATGTGTGAATATTTTTTTTTTGTGAAAGAATGAACATAAAATTAATCATCCTTTACATTAAGACTCGGAACTCACCAAGAATTTGGAACGACGAAGGAGGAGCGCAAGAAATAAATACCCGATCAAAAACTATCCCAACATCAATTCATCAACAAGTAGAAGTTTGTCACAACTTTGGATAGCTAAACTTCTTCAGAGAGTCATTGAAAATTTGAAAAATTGATAAGAATTTCAAATCAGATACGACTAGTGCGTCAGGGAATGCAAAGTCATTATTGAAAAAATGAAAATTTATACTATGCTTAAAAAATGAAAATTTATACCCCATTCCCATTTTTAGAAAGATTTATTTCACCAACTTCTAAAGTACAATCTGGACCCCATTAGATTTCTTTTCCTACTGTAAATTCAGAATTTTGAGAGTTTTTTTTTCTTTTCATGAAGAAATTAAAACTTCTCCGAACGAGTATTTTTTTTCTTGAAGCTATCTTCACAGTTTTCTTCGAACACAGAGCAAAGTGGGCAAGGTGTATTTTTTTCTGAAGTTTTTAGGCGCTACATATTTTAAGGCTTAAGATATTTTTAATTTAATATTTTTTAATGCTATTTGGAAATATACTCAAAGGAGAGTTGTTTTTAAAAATTGCATAAAACACCTTTTTTTTTTTCTTGATAAGCAAGAAAGCCAACAACATGCTGACTGAAAAAAAAATTCCAGAACTTCAAATTTTTCTTTAACGCCATAAAAAACAATACAACTATGAACTTAAAACTAAAGATTCCAAAATTGTTACGGAAATTTTATAATAAAATTGACTATTTATACCTGCATGACTCGAGCAGATTATGTCTTCATATACCCTACTAAACAAAAGTGATTTAAACTACTTTATCTATTTTCAGTTTGTTTTTCAAATTCCCACGCATAATTTCATTGATTTCCAAAAATGTATTTTCGACCAGCTCTGCTCACATGAAAGGCCAACTTTATCGCCGAACTCCTATTTGTCATTAAGTTGAATAGCCTATAGTCATTTAGAATAAGGGAACTATGGACAGAAAGGGAATCTACCGAAAGATAGGCAGACAGGCGTCTCAGACAAAACCTATAAAAAAAACTTTGCTGTAATATTCGTCTTTCGTTAGCTAAAATTCATTAAAAGACCATAATAGTGAACAATATCGAGAAGTTATGATAGAAATCTTCATTCGGAAACATAACGATGAACTGTACGTTTTGTGGTGATCAAAACATACGTGAATTCATACACCTGTTAATTATTTGTAAATGCATGTGTCTATATCCAAAGTAATGATACATATTTTAATAAGTTTCATAAATGAAACTTTGCCTCAATAGTTAATATTCAAAACAGTTCCTTAAGATGTTTAACCAACCAAATTAAGCCCTATACCGCTCTACTTGTTTGCAAATAGAAGCAGTCCTAATTGAATCTTCATGCCATCATTGAAAAGAAAATTATAGTCGAAAATATGAAAGCAGTTTTGCTAGCGGAATTGACATCTGGGAATATGCTGCACCGTTCTCAACGTCGACGCTACCTCTCTTCAATTAAAACACCCCGCAAGGTTCTATTGATGAATTTAATCAGCTCAAAGTGCGGCGAAATTCACTTATTACCCCGTACATGGTGCTGGTTTTTAGTTTTTGAAACTTCGATGAATGCCTCCTGGTAAATTTGCGTTATCAGGTATTGATTAATATTTTTCAGCTCTTATGGTTTAATAGTGCATTGTTTTATAAGGTCAAAACTTAAAGGCCCCTAAAAATCAAGCCACCCAATTTATTTTTGACAATAGTATACAACACACATAATCATAGTGACTTGATAATTAAGAACCCTGTGTTTAAAAGAATAAAGCAATATTACACATAATAGAAAGAATGTAGCTACCTTAAAGTGAACTAAGCGCTGGACTCTAAGAGCGATTGAAAGCCATTTCAAACTCGAATTATCCACAATGGATAATCGTAAAAATAAGCCAACAATAGTCGGTTAGTTTCCAATGACGTCACTAGAAGATACCCTTGCTCAAAATATGCTCACAAATCCTACGTGTTGCATTATTTTAACTTTTGATTTTGACCAGAAACATTGCAGTGTTAACTTTAATTCTCGTGAATTAGCTTAAAAGTTTTTAACTTCTTACTTAAACTTTAATTTCGTTTCAAATTTTTTTTATATTTTTCATTTCTTCTACATTTTGGTTAGATTTTTTTGTATTTGCTTTTCTAATTTTTAATTTTAATTCCGTTTGGTATTTTATTTTCCTTTTGTTACACTTTAACAACATTGAGAAACTTAATTCTTGAGTTACTCGAAATAGATGCAATATAGTTTTATAGATAAAATATATTTTAATAACATATGTTGACACGTGTACCTTTATTATCAACATTTCTGTAAAGAGAAAAATATTTATCACAATTTAGAAATCATTAGCAAATGCTTAGCCGACTTAAAATCACTTTATATTTTTAAATTTAATTTTAAATTTTGTCAATATGAAAATTTTTATTATTTCATAATTATAAATTTATATTTATGGAAAAAAAAAACGTTTACTCTATCATGTTTTCAGTTGCTTATTATTAAAAATGTAAAATCCAATTTATATTTCTGTTTTATGTTTATATTTTTTATACAAAAAATAAGAAATAAAAAACAATATAAAAAACACGAGTAGAACTAAAATAGAAAAACTAAAAAAGAGCACTGGAAGAATCGTGAGATTGGGATTAAACCCTGGTGTTTCAATTGTTGAGTTCTACACACGAAACCCTATGTTAATGAGTATCTGACACGCATTTGGCTGGTTTTTCGTGAATTAAACAGTTTTTATGTCGTCAATAACAATGTTGTTTTATAACTTTATTACAAACTTACATCCCGAATTTTTATTGACCAGCAACAATATCGCAGCATGTGTTCGTTGAACAAGAAGACATAATTGCCTAATTAGGAGAATATTTCGAAAAAAAAAAAACCTATTAATTAACTTTAGACATATTCCCTCAATGTGTCCTTGTTTATTATTCCGAATTATTTTACCTGGAATTAATATCCTTGGAATCTAGATAAAATGAAAGATCCATGGATTATGCGGCCCACGCAAAGGTAATAACTTTTATTCATTCTGGGAAGACAACGAATTCACTAAGTAAAGGTCATCTCTAAGTTAAAACGTTGAATTTGTTCATTTCCATTCAATTGATCCAAATTCTTCGCGCAACACCTTAAGAAAAATTTTAAAAGAAAAAAGCGTCGAAGGTCTCCGCGGGCAACACAACAGGTACATATTATCAAATTTAGAACAGGTGCCGTGGGAGCAAGCGAGGAATTAATTTTTTTTTCCGGGACAGCCTCGACTTCAAGACGTAACGTAAGGGAAATCTGAAAAAAAAACTGATTTCAACGAACGACAGATATTTTTGTGAATTTAATGTAAATATGCTGCTACGTGATTTCTGTTCAAGAATGTGATTTTGCATTCACACCGGCAACTCGGTGTTCTTCGGGGCAAACGAAGACGTTATAAATTTTTTCTTTTTTTTTTTTTTTTGATAACTGAAAGTTTGGCTAAGAAACGGTCCTAGATGCTTCTACATCTCCCAGTAGCTGTTTTATAGGGTGCGATGATGTAGCTGTTCAGTGACAGGGAAATTCATTTTTTTTCTTGAAATAAAGCAAGAAGCTCCCTATAGTGTTCCGATTTGTTGACTCCGATGACTAATGGTGGTAGTCACCCCCTATGAAGGAGCTCCCCCAGGTGCTTTCTACAACAGTCGCTCATTTGTCTTTTAAAATTTCCTTTTGCAATTAATTAAGGCATGTGACAGCCTTGAGCCCTACAAGCCCTCGGCTTCCGGGTTCGGCTTCATTACATCCCTAACGTTTCTAACTTGCAAATCACTTGCTCTACTTCAGGTAAATGTATTCAACAAAACGCCCTGTTCTATTTCATCAACCTTATCTTTTCTGATGAGGCTTGAGTCTGGTATGACTCATCAGAACGCATCGTGCAGAAAATAGGGTCGCGGCTGACGGTCGTATAAAACGTGCATATGCTATTTCTTGTGATCTCCCACCTCTCCTCATCTTAGGGAAAATGCAAATATGGCAGAACAAGACGCTAGTGTCAAGCGACTGAAATTTGTTCCTAAAAATAGCGTTGAAAACACCTCCGCCTTCAGGTAAGCAGCCTCAAGTGCTTTTCTCAGCTGCAGGTACACGTTAGTACGACTCCCCAAGCATGTGACTAATTAATGAGTGCAAATTACGAAGATGGATTGAGGGAACGTGCTCATCTGAAGACATGTTGCTTAAGACGACTCCCCAGATTGATTGGGCTAGGATCGAAAATTATATCCTGACGACGATACTCGGGAAACGTGCACTGCTCATCTTACGCTTTCAAGTAATCTCCAATTTTTTCCCTTCGTTTATTTTTCTTGAAAATCGGTTCTTTAACTCAGAAGATGATACAACTTCAGCTGCACATCCTGAAGGGTTATAATCCCTCGAAGGTTCTCATATTCCTCGTAGAAAACCTTTTTTGTATAAAAAAAAAGCAATTCATGAAAGAAGATTGAGTACATTATTATTTTAAGAAATGGAGAGAGAGCTCCTTCTAAACGAATCAATGTACTTGGGATTCGTAAATTAGGTCACAAATACTTGACAATGAATAAACATATAAATTATTTTCTTAGGCAATTGTTTGTCACATAAGATTAACCTAAATTCTACTTACATTTAGAAATCCAAACAATTCACCATTATTCAGTTTTATTTATATCCAAGTACTTACCTCCCATAAGAATGGCTTAGCAATTGTCCAAAGCATTTAGATTTGAATCAAAACAGCTATAAATGTAAAATACACACGCATAAGCGAATATTTATGCAAGGATTTATATTCCCACATGAAACTTGAACGACCAAGTGAATTCGAAGGAATGTGATATTAAACGATTCGTCGTTTACGTCATTGGCCATCGAATTGCACCAGAAAACTCATATGAAGTACGCTAAAGAGTTACGAAGCTTTGCCATTATGAAATGCATATTTCTGCTCAAAATCTGCTAATAAACTCCCACCAAGTGAAGTAAAATCTGGAAAATTGATATCACTATACCTAATAGAATTTTTTTAAGTGGTTAAATATTAGACAAACTTTTAATTTACCCCCCCATCCTACGAGTATATCTAGCCCTTTCAATTAAAGATTTTATTTTAATTTGATTCAATGAAAACATAATAATTTATTCAAATATTCTATTTACCATAATTTACTAAAATTGACACAAATTCAAATAATTTATTTATTGACATAAACATAAATATTTTTTGAAATTCAAGCATCTTTCTGCATTTTTGAATTCGGACGTTTTTCTGTAGTAGTCAGATTTAAATGTTTTAATTTTAATTTTTAAAATTAAGTTTTCGTTTCGGTTGTCGTTGAATGGTTTAAATTAAAATCTCTATTATTACACAAAAAAAAATCGTAAATCGTAAATTGATCTGATTAAATGTTTTTCATTTAGTTTAGGAAGTTTTATTTGGCCTAGACAACATTTAGAAACATAATTTTTTCTTATTTTTTTTCAAATATGTTTAATTGTAATTAAGAAAGCAATCTTATTTCTGTTTAAAATAAAAGTAGTTTTACACCTTTTCTTAAATCAAATAATTGAATGCTCTATTCTTTAAACACAGCACATTTTAATTTCACTAAATAATTTTTACAAAAAGACTGCAGATCATAAAAGGCATGGTTTTATATTAAAATATCAAAATAAATAAAGTAATTGAGTGACAAAAAACTAAATTTTCTTATTAAAGTCTTCACCTTATTAATTTTTATATATTTCTTTTAAATTCTTTTTCTCTAGACAACAACAGCAGTCAATTAAAAACAAATATTGACTTCAACAGTCAACATCATACTTTTTCTTAAAAAATAATCTAGCGAATTTTTCTCACACTTTATTGACTGGTTTAAACAAAATTTTTTTGTGTGTTATCGTTTTAAGGTCACATACCTTGGACAAGGAAATATTGTGAATGTACTCCATTCCATACACTCAGAAAACATGTTTAATACGTTAAAGTGGTCTAAGCTTAAAAGCACTAGTGTTCACATTTGCACTATCCTATTCTAGATACCTTACTTGCCCCAGGTAAATTCCCGTTTACAGGGTCAATGTAGCACAAAATACCTACGAACTAGATCCTACAAAGCATCTCACATATCTTAATCTGTAAATCATACAAGCCTTAAGAAAACGCAACTGCTTCCACTATATTAAAGTTTGCAAAGTTGATGCTCCCGGGCCAGCAGCTCTTGGCTACAAATCGTTCATTAAAACTTTCATTAAAATGGCCTTATAAGAAGTTTTTATGCTTCTTGAGACAAAGCATAAAAGCTGGAAGTCCCACTGAATATTTCATGAGAATTTTAATGTTAAAAAAGGAGGGAAAGTACCAGGATACTGCCAAGCTTTGTTCCATTTGCACGGGACTCGTGATTTCCATCCTCATCGGCCTCTTGGTCACAGACCATATATCCTCAAAATGTAATTCGACGCGAAAACCCACTGAGGTAATAATGACTACCCACCTGAGGCACGTCTGACCGGATATCTTAGAGTGTAAGCTGCCGGTTTGCCCTTTCCGGCAAGACAATTTTTTATATGACACTCGGGAGGGTCTGACTTAGTGGCGTAAGTAAAAAGTTTGATTCGAAGTTTTCTTTCTTTCTGTCATCGTATTTCCTCGGAAGTGTCCTTAATAGCTTAAGGCACTTAAAGCGATTTAGCTCCTTTCCTCCAAATGGACATATTGTTGACGTCCGCGTTGGACGTCAGCAATCTTTCGTTAATTATTTAAGCTATTTGCGGCCGTCTTCGGTGAAACTTCACTTAAAACTTTCTCCCCGAATGGGCTCCGGTTGCACGGCAATTGAATCAAACTCCACTCAGAACTAATTACATTTTAGCTGCCCTCAGTAATTCCTCGGATTTACGTGCGGGTGAGGCTACTCCTTTCACCCATACTTACTTATTCGATTAAAGAGTTGAGGCGATTTATGGCACCTACATGCAAAACGAACGGAAGAAACTGCTCCTTTAAGACAGATAAAGGGTTGCCGCAAGTGTAGGATTTATCTCGCCAAGTAATTGCAGCCGCAAAGTTACATCCGTTTAATTAAATGACGCCGGTGTTTGGGCATCGCATAAAAGACATCCCGTTGAGATCGTTAGTTTGACCATTTGAGGAACGCTGTAGCAGGCAAACGAAACCTTAAATGTCTTCAAGAAAAGAGCACGGCAAAATTTCGCCAGAGAGTTATCAGTTTATAAAAAATGAAATAAAACGATTATTACTAAAATATTATCGTTCCACTGCAGATCAGCGGGCCTTGTAATGAGAACTGTGAAGTTCCAATGGTCGCTAAGGGTACAGAATTCTACAGAAACTGAAATATGAATATACAACTTTAAACGTAAAAAATAAACAAGTAATAGAAAAAAGTGAACTTCTGCTCTACTAACAATAGTAAATTCATATTTAATGAACGAATTTTATTTCCGGGTTTATTATTTAAATAATTAACCCTATTACATTCAAATTTAAAATCTTTATTTTCAAGCTGAGTTTTTCTGTCAGTTTTTCTCACGGTATAGCTTGAAAAATACTGAGGAAAATTAAAAATAACCGGCTAGTTTTAAAAATATAACTTCTAATTTTAAGTTTTACTTTTTTAATTTCATTTAAGGTAACGTTAAAGAACATTTCAAATATTTCAAAGTAGCTTTCTATGTATGCGTAGAATTTCCAACTTTTAATATTAAATATTCTTTTCTTCTTATAATTCTGCGTTATAGATTTTGCAAAAAAAAAAAAAAAATGCTTAAAATAATGAAACAAATTGATCAACTGTTAAATTAAAAATTTTATAGGCATTTTAAATTTATTTTTGCATCGACAATTTCAGACTTCTAATATTTTATCATAGTGCAAAACACTGTCGTAACAGAAACGAATTTGAAGTGGATAGAACTACAACTTTTCTGTAGATCAACCTATTCCAAATGGGTTATTTGCTCTGTTATAGACTTACAATAGCGAATTATGGATAAACTTGCAATATTCCGAAATATGCACCGCCAATAACAAGGGCATTGATTACACTATGCTGTACTAAACATGAATATTATCCGGGGTTATGGTTGGGACCATAAAGGATTACAATCGGCCGCGATAGCTACAATATTCTTGCATGGGAGTTAAAGGGCTCGTCGATAGTTTAATTGACTGCTCCTTTCTCCATTTAGTTTTATGACACTACAACGGAGAAATGGAGCAGATGTGGTTGATTGGAAAATCAGTCGTGTCGCATCGTAAAAATTTCACTATTAAATTTTTTTTCCTTTCTTTTTTGTAACACCCGAGGAAAAAGACGGCCTACCATGCGTCGTCAGCCTTAGCTAGCTGAAAGGGGCAATATTAGCTGTGCTGTGCTGTGTACTTTCGGTTTTGTAGTGTAATCGTGAAACTCAATAAATCCACAAAGCCTCAAAACCCATTTCATCCCACCGAGGATGACGCAGACCTGAAGTTGGAGCCTCACCGCCTTTCTAGCTTTTGTGTTTGCTGATCGTGAAACCAACCGAAAAGCGCGCATTGCACTTGAAGTAGCTTTACCTCTCGTTTGGGAGTCAATATTGATCCCAAATGCTGTCGAACTAAGGGTAAGGTTCTGTTGCATCTGAAGATTAAAATTGAGTTGTCTAAATGCGATGTGTGCAAAAAACGAATCAATTGAAGCGCAACAGAACACAGTGTAAACGGAATTCTGTAGACTTCCATTTTGACTCACTTGCAAGCCCCACGTATCTGCTAAATGAATGATTAATCTAAACCTAGTGTAGGATGGGAACATCTCAAGCAAAGGAGATTGTACTTAGTGCAATTTTGTTTTTTAATTATATTTGAATTAATCCCTTCTAAGTAAACTCTTTAATTTTTTAATGTGGTTTATTACTTTCGAAGAAATTTAAAATTTTCGCCTCCAATAAAAATGTCGTTAAAATTTTAGTTATTTCATGAAACCGCTCAAAATTATTTAAAATGCACATTTCACACTTTCATACATAATCCTCTTAATTTCCAATTTCTCTGCAAAACCACTAAACATAAAAATTGTACTTTCATGCAAAATATCACTTATTTGACTAATTTTTGTTACTTTTTTATAAACAAATTTTTACCGCGCTTTGGCCTTGTAAATTTTAAGGGGATAAGGTTTAAGATTTTTTTTTGCAGGTTCATTTTCCTCACCCTTCATTTGATACCCATATCCAGGGGAGTCGCGAAAAAAACGTTACCCGTATGTCTTTTCGCGGATTCAAAGTTATTTCCCTTGCCAAATTTCAATAAGATCGATTTGGTAGTTTAGACATAGCAAACAGCACGACAAACAAGCATACGCATTTAGACGACATTACTGCGTATGTGGAATATATGGATATAAGGATATAGATCTAAAGTGGCTGACATTCAAATAAATCCATTTCCAAAGTTTTTCTTACTCTTTAAATCATAAAATTGTAGTGATAAAGTCTTCGATTCGGATTAACTGGAAAAAATGCGTAGAATATTGAGTTAAAATCGGTTTTTCTTAGTAAATTGAAAAAAATATCTCGAGATAAACGCAAATAAATTAGTTTACTTCTAACTCTAACTTATGCATATTGCGAGTTGTAATTGCTAGGAATTTCATCACCAAATTTAAACAGGTTATTGTTGAAAATCCATACTATTCAGAAACTAAAAACAAAATCTATTTCTTACAAAATAGTTCCTTACGTAACATCCACATCTAGGACACAAATGGTAATGGTTAAATATCTAAAACCAATCCCCCTCCCTCAAAACCATCATGTGATAGTCTTTTTTTAATCTCAGACTCGTAATTTGTAAACATAGGTACATTACTGATCCCGAAATAAAATCCAAAATATTGATAAATGAATGTTACCTGAGTGGTGACATTTTCATTCCCAATGCTTCACTGTTTATTCATGTTTATTCTATTCAAATTCCCTGGATAGGACAACGTTCCGTGAATTAAGATATATCGATATTGAGCCATTGGCTAAACGGTTCCCGGTACTGCAAACATAGCGATTACGCAACCAGCGAGCCTATTTACCAAGCGCGATAAAATCAATTGTCGGAAATTGATTTGACCTTCGCCTGGCCGAAATGTGATTCCATTCTCATTCAGTAGTAATGACGTATCCTCTGATAACAAGGCGCTTACACAAATGAAATCGATCGGCCTCGTCGACCTGGGCCAAATATGCAGGTGAGGTAAACAACGTGCACGTAGTAGGGCACATACGTCGACGTATTGCCGACATTCCCACAAATCGGTTTCATTTGAAAAAAGGGGAAGAAGAAGAAAAATTCGAGTTCGGAAAGGTTCTGGCGGGAAGTTTTCAAGGGCTTTTCCCACACTACAAATTCGGACCCGCCCGAGTAATATCCCCAATAGAGGTGATATGCTATTCATTGGCAATTTATTTACCTTGTTCGCTGCAGAGCGCACTGGTTTTTTTTCGGTGGGAAAAAAAAGGGATGAGGATACCTGCGGGATTTCCGGGAATTCTAGGTAAAAACAATTTGGGAATGATGGAATGAATATACCTGGAATAACTTTGGCGTCAAATCAAGGGAGGGAAATACTCTCTACGTCGATTTGCAATAGTCCTAAGTTAGGTCACCGGTGGACCCAAGGAATGGCGCATGTTGCAGAGCTCCAATTGGCTGATTGCCAAATGGAGTCGATATAATGAGGGTAACAGCCTGGAATATCACCATATTGCTAGAGCATCTGTTCTCTATGCAGATGCACCCGTGGAAATGGTCGTTGTGGGGGATTTCTAAAAACCCAATATCTTCTGGAAGTTTTATAATATGTCCGATCTGTCTGTTGGGGTAAGCCAAGGGCAAGGAGGCTAAAGAAACATTTTCAATTTTTGGATAAACAACGTCCATTGAAATTAAAAAGTTTTCCTCGTGCACATTTTTCCGAACATCTTATTTTTTGCCACCATTTCTGGGGAAAATATTTCGTTGCACATTTATGCAGTTTTTTTTTTTGTAAATAAACCCCTTCACTTAAAATTTTCCAATAAAAAGCTCACAACTTTTTCACTTTATCATATTTTTTTCTTGGATAAAAGTTCGTGAAGTTTTCAATAATAATTATCAAATGCAAGTCTGTACCTGCATAAAGATGAAAAGTCTGTGGTCTAAGACCTCCTACCACCTGCTCCATTCTTCCAGCACGGGACCATTTCGAGCACACCCGCATTAAACGATTGTGTCTTTTGCGTTTTTTTTTGGAAGGGTTTTTCTTTTGTGTCCTAATTAGAGGACACATTCACCTTGTTATTCTGAAATGGTTTCTTTTGTCGTTTCCTTTTCGGCCATTCGTTTTTCTCTCATTTTTCTTTTGTGAAACCAATGCTGGACGAAAAGGTTAAATCCTCATGCCACTATCAGAAGAATTATATCCTATCTATAAAAAAGGTGAAATTCAGCTCTGTCCTAGCTTAGCATTGGAAATTTTTTCTTGGAAACATTTGGCAGCGCTCTTATATGACGAATTACTGAGGGCTCTCATTTCTTTATCACTTAAAATATCTTTTATTGCTCTATTGTAATATGAACAATTCAACGTGACCTTTCTCATTGTATAAAAAGGAAGATATTCAGATTTTGGTGCCTTTTACTAAGCACTTTTAGATATAATTGAGAAAAAATAACAAATCAGCAGATCCTTGTCCAAGATTATTGCAATTTTAATTTTAATATTATTAAACATAACTCCATTAACAAATTAGCACCAGATGTTTTAAGTCGAGAGTAACTGAAAGCACATAGCCCAAAACGTATCAAGTACATTGTCTTGAAAAAACACTATAATTTTGAACAAATACAGAATAAAATGAATTAGTTTGATTCCAAAGATCTTAAGTTACAAGTTCAGAAAATACATAATGAAAAGTTTTGCATTTTAAATAAATTAGTAAAATTCTAAATCTGAATCAAAAATCTTTGCGATAACAAACGTGATTTTTCCGTACTTGTTGCTACAGTTTACACGTAGATTTTGTATTTAAAAACTCTCGGAACAATTGATTACGAATAAAAGGTCTATTTTTTACCATTATAAAGGATTTTTGTCTTTAAAATTCTCGAGGTCTTAAATGACTCCGGTATGAAGAATGAGTGTCTTATTATTTTATCCCATAAGTACTCTTGTATTGCACTTTAATTCTCATAATTTTTGGAGAGTCTGGTGTTAAATATCAAAAATATATTTTTCAAAAACTCGAATATTATATCGAATGTCTTAAATACAAAAATTCAATCTACTTCAGGGCACCTGATTTCAAATAGAATTTTGTAAGTGTATACCATAGTTGGATCCTTAATTAAAGTATTTATAATTCAAATCTTATTATTTTTTAGAGTCGGTTCGCCTACATCTTGACTTTAATTGTAGATGGACATTTTGGACTTGAAAAAAAAAACAAACTAAATTAGTGCAAAGCACTTTTACTTCTTCTAAAAACCCAAACTTACCCATAAAATCACTTTCTGGTACATCTGGTATAGAATAAACAAACCAAGCTTTATTTCCTTACCATTATTACTTGAATCTACTTATAGAACTAGCAACTTGGTTTCAACCACTGATAAATTTTATCGATCCAACTTAAGAAAAAAACAAAACTCAAAAGTTATAAGCTTAAACTTTCATCTTTAGAAATGCCTACTGCTTTAGTGTGATAAAGCAATTTAATTCAATTCGATTGCAAAGTAGAACGTTTTAATTCGCGATTTTATTCCCTTTGACTGAAAAACTTATTGAAAGTGTAAAATAATATCCTCCTTGACTTGGAGAGCTTCTATTTTTGTAGCATTTAATTTTCTTTGCAAAATTTAAATTAAATTGCTAATTAATGCTATTAAAATTATTTTGGGAAATCCTTACATTCCCTTTCTTCAAACTATCCGAATCGTATTGTTATTTCTTCTAAAAATTTTTGTCTTCAAATGTTCCCGGAAATTCCAATTCAATTCTATTAAAAGTTAGTCGAATCAAATCTTAAGATTTATATAATTGAGGCGTATATGGCAAAACAAACTCGTTTGCCTTTTTAACCCAATTTGATTTTTTTTGTATGTAAAGGACCTATTTTGAGATAACACCCGCAATCACGAAAACATTTTATTAGATTATTAAGTGAAGCCCTCTTTATCAACCAAATTAGTTCAACAATCTACTCTAAGCAATTAAGACTTACACCTGTTATTAAGTAGATCGTTCTTGTAAACAGCCCTATTCCACCTGCTGTACTGTCGCTTGTACATACTGCACTCCAGTCTGTTTACCTGTATATAAAGAGCGAACTACTTTTCACGCCAACCTTTATGTTCTGCCTTAAATATCTTCTACAGACAGGGTAAATTGCAGACATCACTGGAATCCTTTTTCCTCTCGGTAAAATTTCTTACATTTTCCACCAAACAGGCGTATTCACTTTAACTTGAAATAAAAGACAGCCATGGATTCTGTTAAGGCTTAGGAGGCTTCTTTTTTTTGAAGTTTTCATACTTTAAAAATGAAAGGCCTTCTACTCAAAAATGATCTCATATTTTGTTTATTAAATTTTTCGAAGGAAAAGTACACAAAGATTGGATTTTTACATAATGAAACAAATATAATACAAATATTACATAAAATCAAAATAAATTTTTAATATATGAAGTATGTGAATATGCCTTCATAAAAAAACACTAAAGAAAATGATGGTGTAATTCTGGTTGTAAATGATACAGCGTATTTTAAAAATTGCGATAGAATAATCGAACTTTTGAATACTGATGCATCTCTATAATCGTCATAAAGAATAAAAATCGGATTATCAAATTTATTCGTTATTTGGCACGGAATACAAAACTTCCTTTGATTTTAAATCAATAACTGATTATAATCCCCCACTATTATTAAAAGATGTAAATCCAAAATAATCATTCAACCGAAGGACAGTCGGTGAACTGCTGTGAATATTAAAAATAACATACTCATATTTTTTCAAATGCACAATACGCTTGAAAGCAATTTATTCTGAATTTCTGGAGGAAATGAAAATAATATAAAAAGAGTAAGTTGTCAACATTGTAAATTACGCTTAACTTTTTCAAGTGATGACTATTTTCCATCATGGAATACCAAATGCTTCCATTTATATTCAAAAAATAAAATAAAATAAAAATGTGGTAAAAAAAACATTCTTCCCATCTCATGAAACTTTTCAATTTCCGCCAGATAAAAAGTCACATAGCAGACACACGGTTCGGTGTTTTATTTGGGTCATTCGGTCCATTACTCAATTCTATCATAATTCTACACCGTCATCGACTGGGATGTCCGACTTAAAGATGTCTGTCCATATTTCGCTCGAGTAAAAACTGGCCGTCGCCTAGATAGATCAAGGCTGGTATCCTTTTTAACCCGACCAAATTACGTCCGATTGGACGTAGCTAAATCCTCTCCATCAAACATACAAACGTTAGTAAGATCGAATTCCTACTGCCTCTGCCCCAGCTGCAGAATAAAGGTAAGAATTCAATAAAACTTCATCTCGATCCTTAAGTGGGGGCCGACGGGTAAGCAGCCGTCATCGATTTGGGAATTCCATTCGGAGCCAACAGGACAATGCCAAGGCGAAGTCCAAGACTATAACGGGGCCACTCGGAAGAGATTTTGGCATTCGAGTCAATAGCGTAGGTGGTCCAAAAGACCCAAGAACAAGATACCTGCTGTCACAACGTTTACCTCCTCAAATTAGATTTATTGCTATGTCTGCTTGCTTAACAAAAAACCGGCCGCTCCCAAAAACTATAGCGATATAAGGGAAATTCTCTGAAATGTTTGCAGTATTATCCTCAAGGAACGTTACGATTGCGAGCAAGGCCAATTTATCATTTTGTGGAATTGCTTATGATTTACGGCACCCACCCTTCTGCCAGCAACAACGACTGTATTTAATTAAAACAATAAATTAATACTTACGTAAGCACATGAGCAACACTGTTTTTGTGTGCTAGGACCATGGATCCACTTGAAACTTTATTTCGTATGGCATTCTTGAAGTAACAAAAGTTATTGAAAGTTTATTATTTCTGAATTCTACACGATTTTCAAAAAAAGTGACCCCAAAAATGAATTTTTAGAAATAAACACTTCGAATTTATTTTTTAAAATTATCTTGTCATTAAAAATAAAAATTCCTTGCTCAAAGAATGTTACGATAGTTTTAATAATCATAAAAGAAAATAAGGATTATTAATTTTTTCCACCATGAACATAGAACTCTTTTTTTTCATTTTATTATTAAAACTTGATAATTCAATAATTTTAATTTAATTACATTGTTACTTTTTATTTTTTTAAGATTTATTCCTTAGCCATAAATTGATACTTTGGAGAATTTTCAAAACTTTATTAAGTTAGCGATATCGATTTTTATTTAGAAAATTCTTTTTCATAAATAATAAACTTATTAAGAAATTAATTCACAACGTAAATTTAAAAAATCCTCACTCAAATTCAACCAAAGGATTTCTTTCTTTTAAAATAACAAACCTTAAAAAATAATTGGTCGATATCTGTTAATTGATTCCTTATTTGAATACCTGAAAGATTTTTACTGCAGGTAGAAATATTTAAAATAATTTCACATCTAAAACGTTTTATAATTGTTTGTTTTTTTTTGTGGTTTATGAAAAAGAAACTTTTTTAAATATTTGGAATATGATTTTGAGCTCTGATCCTTGCAAGAAAAAAACAAAAACTTTAATTATTGATATCATTAAATCCACTTTTTCAAAAACACGGACTTGTAGTAAAATTAAAGACTGCATCACCCTTTCCCATTTTGCTTAAAAAGTTCCTTCTGCCATAATTTTGAATATAAATATAATAATTTAATATTTATAAATAACATTAATATCATAATTTTTATTTTTACTCACAGTAAGTGTCTGTCGTAAGTCTGTCGATTGTGTCCTGCTTCAGTTTTGAGTTCTTCTTTCCCATGATGAACTAATTTTCCGGATTTTCTGCGGCTGATTGCAATGCGGTGGTCCTCCAGGAATATGGCTCAGGTAGAAGCGCTCACTCACAACTGAACAACTTTTATTTGAACAAAGGTAAATTAATTTAGCCGCAGGACTGTCCTTGTTTACGGTAAAGCAAATTGCATCTCACTCCCTATACACAGATGACAGACAGAACACTTTTCTACACCTCTTAATGGGCCCCGAGTAATAAACGAAGCCAAGTGATACAGATACACAAATGAATCACTTTCACCGCGCCTCTCTGTGAGCTGCTCGCGAGTTTTCCTGCGGCTCGTTCGCGTTTAGTAGTTGCCTTTATTTAACGCGAACTATAAAAAAATAAAATAATAATATTTTTGCAATTCAATTTCACATTCAGATGTATGAATGTGTACATTCACCCAAGAAGGACGACTATCCTATAATAGCTCCAAGGGCCCTTAAAAACTTCTCCTGTTTGTCTTAGGGCTCAACGCGAGGAACTCAAGTCCGTTTCTCAAGTTTTCATAACACGAACGATGAATCTTCCCTCGACCACACTCCTCCTTTGTTTGTCTATTTTCTTTTTCTTATTTTTATTTTATTTTATGGTTTTTATCGTTTCTTTTCCTTTATCTATGCAATTCTATGCTTTTCATTAGTTTATTGCCATGAACTCCATGGACCGCATCTAAAAGGCATTGAAAAGGAAGCCCTGAGACGCTGAGGATCTCCTTCACCTCTATCGAGTACGGTCAAATGCTTCACGGGGAGTCCCCGCAAAGTGAACTCGGAAAGAATCATGCCCCACAATTCTATAACAGGGAAGACGTTGGATTGCCGGGAACCAACCGCCACCTACCCGCACCTTAAGATTCTAGTGTTTGTCGCAGGGGAGATAGTACGATTATTACCTCCTTTCAATAACTATAGTCTTTTTGAAATGAATTGGAAATATATCTAGCGTCTAGCCAGGCGTCGTCTTTGTCTTCGTTGTCGCCTCTGAGGGTATATGAACCCGACATTCGGACTGAATTTCAAATTCAGTGGGTTTGCCGAACCCGACAACCTTCAAACCACTATAAAGTACTGTGCTTGTGTACGATAGATTCCATCGTCCAGCTTAAGGTAGCTACTCAATCAAGTGGATAAAGCAATTCGAATGGAAAACATCTCGTGGCTATGAATTTAAAGCAAAGTATTCAATGCAATTTTTCCAACTAATCATGAAGAACAAATACCCCCAGTTTATTTGCGATAGAGTTTGTAAATTAATTGAGTACAATGGAAAGGACACCACCAGTATTTTATTAATATAAACACTTTCTGTATTGGAGATTTATTTCAGAGAAATCACAGATAGAAAGAGAAATCATATTAAAATGAATTTTAAAATTAATAACCTTTAATTAAATTTATGAAAATTTCATTTATTTGATGTACTTCTTTTAAGTTTCAAATTTTTAGCTGCGAAAGATTTTAATAGAGTTTAAATAATTTGACTAGGTAGAAGTTTTGCAATTTGGAAAAATTAAAGTTCTTGATTTTACCACTTTAAAAAAAAATTATTTGATATTGTCTAAGAGAAAACTCAAATAAACAACTCAATTGTTACTTATATTTTTAGCTAATATAAACCTAGCTCAAATAGACAATAATATAGAGTCGTAAATTTAAACACTGTGAAAAGTACGAATCTCCTTATTTGATATGAAATTTTCATAAAAATGAACATATAATACCAAAATAAATTAAATTTAAATATTAAAAGTAAAATTTCGTCAGCAAAGTCTCCAATAAGCCTAGAAACAGCGTACAGAATTTAAATTTTATTCTAAGCCCTCAAAATTTCTCTTTCCATTTTGATAGAATAATAAAATTGAAAAAATAAAATAGATGGAATAGATTCGAGAACTTCTATGAAACTTTATTTTCACATTTAAATTTTTCTACTTGAATTCCTTGTCAAGTTTCCAAATTAAATGATTTTACGAATTTGGCAAAACCTTATCTAAAATGGATAATGAAAAAGATACTACTGAGTAACCGCGTAAAAATTTGGTAAAACGCCAAAAAGGAAGGACGGCGTGTGTGTTTTTATATTCAAAATCCTTATAATCCCTTTCAGACCAATCCTCTCAACGGTCATTATATCCAATAAAATGGACCCTTAAATTTAATGTAAAGCACTAACTAAAAGGTCCAAGAGAAATTTGAAAGTGCCTTCTTATGAATCGGCAATGAAGGAAATTGCTCGAGCAACTCATTGTAAGAATTGTAGAAGAAAAAAAAATTATGTTTGAACACTTTTCAAAAATTGCTGGAAAACTTAGGGTTCCCGCGATAGAAGAGGGGACCAAATGGGAGGTACTGAAATATTGCATGACATTACCGTCAATTTATATTGCGCTCAACAGATCAATTTTCATCTTGGATGCACCCACATGCCTTCCAGGGGCATTATAAAACAATCTCGTGCTTGAACGAAGCAATTTCTCCTTAGGAGGAGTCAGGCAGAAATTTCTTCAGCACCGAAGGGAGAACTAAGGAGAATGGTCATTACCGCTATACGAGCAAACGACATGCAGGTCGGCGCACAACAGGTAGCTACCAAAGCGGTAGACGTTCCAAGTAAGGAACTGAAGACCCAGATGCAGTTAACCAGAGAAGTTAAAAGTTACGAGGTCATTAAAAAGGCATTCGTGGGGCACTCGCTCCGGGGGCTCACAATAGTGCTCCATGGCGTGTGCACAGGCAAGTATCGTGTCAAGTGCATATTTTGAAGCACGACACATTTCTCACGTAGAACATGGCAAGCTCCCCTAAAAAGGGGTTCTGCCTGGAAAAAGTAAGTACATGTACAGCCGTGGGGTTAAAAATGAAATTACAGATTACGATACGAACCTTGCGATTACCACTTTTTTACCTCTTTCGCCCCTTTTGTGAATATTTACTTTTTGTAGTGCAAATTAGTGCGACAGGCACCTCGGTCTGCGTGCTTAATCGATCTGCACGGGTACGCGATTACGGCCAGGTTGAGGAATGCCTCAAACGACGAGGAGAAACCTCTTCCCAGCATTTCCTTTTTAATCCACATATGGGAGTCAGAGCTTAACAGTCATCCACACCCTGTAAATTAATGAAATTACTGCCGTCACACTGCCGCCGAAGGAAGGCAGTGTTAACGACGGTTCCATGGACGGCAGTGAAACGTATGCAACGCTCGTATGCTTATTTATGATCCTGTCGTTCGTGCAAATACCTTTTACAATGGTTTGGGTGTTTTCAGCTGCAATCTGGATAAAAGTATTTAACGTCCACCGCCCGCTTTCAAGTTATCTGAATTTCACCACAATTTAAATGTTCCTGAATTAAATTGGGAAAAGTTTTTATCTGCGGTCCATGACGGACGGGATCCTGGAACATTGGCAATTCGGTAAATTTTATAGTAAGCTTTATTTATTATTAGTGTTGAAGATTTAAACGTGAAATTCTGATGGAATGGAAAATTATATAAAAAGAATGTTCATGGATATAGACAACAAAGACTCAACTATATGGAATAAATTTAGAGACTCATTTAACAGGAAATTTAATTAGAAAGTAAATTACATTTTTAGCATCATAAACACACTACACAATTATTACGAAAATTTACACTATATTGAATTAATTAATTTATAAAGTTATTTAATTTCGCAATTTGATATAATACTTTAAAACCTTTTATCTTTCTTTTGAATCAGTCTTAAATTTTAATTGAATAGAAGCAATATCTAAAGAACCACAAAGAAGTAATTCTTCAATTTACACCATCTGAACAGGACCAAAATTTTCATAAAAATTGTATTTGTCTTCTTTTTAGTGCAGATTTATATGGTTTAATTACATATGTACCATCCCACAAAAATGTTGACGTGCACAAATAGTGGAACAATGTCTACCACGTAGAATCTCCAACAAATTGACAATTTTTCTTTATAGAAATAACAATAGTGTTGATTTAAAGTTCATTTTTAAACCAAAACAGAGTTGAAAAGTTCACATAATTATAAAATATCAATTAGATATAAATAAGTATTTAGAAATTATAGATGTAAATATTTTCAAATAAAAGCACTAGGAAGAGCTTAAAAATCAACACATATCAAAGTAAGACATAGAATTATAAAATCTACAGTGAAATTTAAACTCTGCTATTGCCGAGGAATATGAAAATATTTAGAACTTTAGTATATTTAAAATTAACAACTAAATCATGTATTAAAGAAGTTTTTTGTATTTAGTCTAGTATTAGAGAAATGTAGAACTAAGGAATAGTAGATTCTTCTCCTTTTTTGTATATTAATTCAATAATGAAGGTTTCATTTCAAATACTTTTAAACTCCATTGATTTTCTTAAGTGTTTACAAAAATGAAAGAAAACGTGTTTTTTCCATTTTTTTTTTGTAACTTTTTCGAAAATCTTAAGTAATTAATTTCACGAAGTGTACACTACCAAAGAGATTTTATTGGATTAAGTAGATTTGATCTTTCCCCCAATCCAATACACTCGAAAAATAGTTTGTTTTATAAATCGAATAACTTGACCTGTTTTTAATTCGCGTTCTGATACCGAATTTAGCAAGTATTAAGGGAATTGAAAAAGAAATAAATTTACTCAGAAAATTCTTAGAAACTCATTTAAATTCCTTAAATGTTCCTTCATGTTTTGTTGGAAAAAAAGGAAATAATTTAGTTCGAGAAATTCTCAAAGCTTGGGGTATATAAGAATGCTAAACATCCTCCGCCCCCGACTTTTATGCAACTCTGGCATTCCGAAAGTTCTGCAGTTGTTAACTCAGTTGCTGCTGCTACGTATGAGGAATTTTTTGGATTCATCCTTCCCGTAATTTCTACCAAGTTTCACCTCACACAATCCTCTATTATGATAACCATATGAACTGCATCACGAGCTCTAGCTTTATTTATTTTACTACTTTAGGTGCCGACTTGAAAACAACGTGGACATGTGGCGAGCCTACATCAAAAATATGAATAAAATGGAATCTTGCCAAAACTCAATACTGTTGCGCTAAAATGTTTGTTAATTAAAAGTACAAACATTTATGAGATCATAACAAGTAAATCCCTAGCACTTGGAATGTATTATTGGATTTAATTTGCAAGAAAGACTTGCAAGTTGTTTTTGTAAAATATGCATTTCATTAAAATGGAATAAAATTAATTAAAATTATAAAAAGAAATACTTCAATAATAGATTTATACAAACATTTATAAAATATCGTCTTTAACTTTTACACAAATTATTAAATGTTCTAAAACATTCGCATTTTAAACTATTCATAGAATGGGGCTAAATCCAAACCTCTGATGAAAGTTCATTGCTATGATCTCGCGTTAATTGATGTGTTCTTAATTGACTAAACGGAAGAAAACTATTGAAAGAAAGAAAAAATTTTATATAAAGTTTTAATTTCCAGAATTCATTATTGTGTAAGAATTAAGAAAATAAACAGAATTCAGTGCAAAGCTATTTCTGTTATTAACTAAAACCTACATTAAAACCGAATTTATTATTGCAGAATAACTAAATAAAATCAAAAGCCTAATCTAATGAATTCGATTGCTAATTTGACGAACTTTTAGAAATATTTAGCACAAAATAAATGTTCATTCAAATTCTGTTTTTCAATGGAAAATGGTAACAAAATTTAATTTTATATTTTCACTTTTAAACTTATTCAAAGTTTTTGATGGTTTACCCAGAAAGTTGTAGGGTATAGAGTTCAAAAACAGCCATTGAGCCTTACAAGAATGTGAAATAACTTTCTGTTTTCCCAAAAATAATTTATTCGAACAGACAAACCGGCCTACAGACGAGAGTTTAATGTTTTATCACTGAACAACAGTACCCCAATAAAAGCCTTTAATTACTTGTAAGACGTTTAGTGAAAAATTACGAAGCTCTAAGTTTAATTAAGCATGAACTCAATTTCTCGTAGTTCAGCTCTTCCTGGGAAAAATCAAGCACCTAAAAAAGGAACGCGCCACAGACTGCAACAATTTCTTGAACTACCCCTTCAGCTCCCTCGACTACTCTTTCCGAAACGAACGTGAATTATCTTGAACCTTCATCCTATAAAAGATTTATGAAATTTATCGGAAAGCACTCCATCCTTAATTAAGGCACGACCCTTGAGAAGCAACAATTACAATTCAAATTACAGGCTCTCTTTTATAATTTTTTCCTGAACTATGTTTTGTTTTTAAAGAAGAAAAAAAAAAAAACTCTGAAAACATTCCCGACAATTTTCTTTTTCTACCCTCTTGAAAGTTATAATAGTCGATTCGACTTGCTAAATCAACTTTTTTACTGCTGTTCAAATGGTATCCCATGGGGATATATTTGCCTTATAGTCCTCTAATAAAAAAAGATGTTTCAAACAGTCCATAAAACATTACAGCCCAGTATAAATTTGTATATGAATGCTTGGTGTGAAATTTATTACATTTCGAAAGTCGCAAAAATCCATTTTAATTTTCTTGATCATATCAGACAAAGTTATCTTTCGATTGGACCTCTGCCAGGCGAGCATGTGAAATTTTGTCTGGCTCCAGCAGATTTTTCTTCGTACAAATTAAATTAACACAAAAAAAAAAACGAAAGAGTATGTTTTAATAGCCTCCACGACCTCTGGCTTTCAAAGTCATGGATTCCTCTGGCATTCAAAGTCGAAATTGTTTGGGTTTTCTATTGTAAGAATGAAAAGTTGAATGGCGAATCAATTCATAGTGCTTTTTAGAAAAATGTAACAATGCGATATGAATATGAATAGCTACTTCACTATGATCCAAGGCTTTATATAATATCTTTAATAGACAGTAGAAATTGATTAGTATGGTTACGTACGAGAGTGAAGTCGTGTGTTTTGCAGGTAAAACATTGAAATTGTGTCGGATACACGTCAATAACTGGGAAATACAAATGAACATTTTCAGTACAATCAATAAATGAACATCTCGCCTCAAGATTATCTTACTACAAAATTATATCATGGAGAAACACCCAGAAAGGGCATTAAACGCACTTGTATCTATTTGCATATCACGTTGTACATAAAGCCGTCTATTTTAAATTAATTAGCCAATTGCTCAAGATTATTCCAACAAGAAGAAATGCAATTTTTCAAAGTTGTAAATGAAGGAATTTAATCAGATTTTATGAGACTGAATAATTTCAATTTTTATGGATTCAAGACGGAGCATCATAGGCTTAATTACTACTCAGTTTTCCACATTTCTAAATATTCACTCTAAAACTTGTTTTGCGTAGAAATTACAAGAAAATAGCTTCAATTTTTTATAATTAGAAAATTCTATACTTTTCCAAAATTCTATTCATAGTTTAAAATATTCCCAAAATCATATTTTAGTAATCCCCTGACTGTTGCATCAGTTAATCTGTCTTAAAGAAGTTACTATAACATTTTTAATACTAATAAATATGTTGAATAAATATCTTGAATAAATATCTTGAATAAATATCTTGAATAAATATCTTGAATAAATATCTGCCAAAATTGTTGTAAACTATTTTCCCAAGAAAAACGAGCGATTCCAGAAAATCGCCTCTAGTTCGATTTCTTGAAGAGACTGCCGTAAATTTCGAACCCAAAATTTTCGAAAATTTGTATTACCAAAAATAAGTATTTATAGCATAGTGTTAAAGAATAATAACATTTTTTTATATTTATGTCTATTTACTCGAAAAAAACATGCGCATTTTAAGTTTCTGAAAAAACAAACACTAATAATATTAAAGTAGAAATTTAAAACAATTTTTATATAAAATTTAATGCCTTTTTTCTTTCCAAATTGTCTTCATTCGAATTTTCCTATCTTGTAGGTGATTAATACTAAGGAGGGCTTGAAATTTTCAAAATAACATTTATGACCTTTAGTAACTTTCAAAATTACAATGAAGAGAAAATTTTAGATCCCCTTTTTCCATAATTTTGACCATAAAAGGCATAGATAACAAAAACATTGTCGTAAAAATGATCACACACGAAAAAAAATAAGAGAAAGCAAGCATAAAAAACACAAGGTTTTATCCATAAATCTTCGGAAACCTCCCTAAAATCGGAGTTCGCGCCGAAGAATTCTCAATTGGAACGAAACTAATTAAGTCCTCCTACTCTCGAGCCTGTATAAACCCTGCAGGCCCCCCGGAAATCCTGAACGCCCGGTCCTACATTGCCCCATATCGGCCTCTGTAATAGCGATTTTCTCAAATCGAGCCAGTTCTCCATTCGAGTTTTCGGGGGTCTGGCAGGGAACCTGCTTACGAAACGAAGTTTGATTAGAAAATTTCGACTAGATGAAATTTCCCTGTTACATCATTAGTGCCCGAAAGGGAAGGTAAGGAGGGGATAAAAGACTAACCCGAACGCGTGCGAAATCCGGGAGTTACAGGATTGGAATAAAATAGAGGGAAAAACAACAGCGCCAATATGAAGGGGCAGGAGCTGAGCTGGGTTGGGCGATCGCAATAAGCGCAATTTTCATGCCATCCAGGCCATCCTTGGAAGGCGTCTTGGCCGCTTAACTGCTAATACGGAATCGAAGGACTAATCGTCTTCGCAGATGTAAGATTATTAAGAGATAAGTCGAAGACGATGGTGACCTTACACCCATACACACGTATATGAGGTGGCTTACGACTGGAAAGTTTCTTAAGACGCACCAACGGCCAATATTAACAATTCAAGAAGGCCAAACTAGGCTAAGAAGAAGCTAGGAAGATGTTTTTAGCACGCAGTCTACAGACACAACGAGAGTCCATAGAACAAATACACTGAACGTCTGCAGGATCTGAAACAAAAATTACGTAAGATGCCAGCAGTTTTGAAGAGGAGGCGCCCGAGAAGCGCCTATGCGATGAGCGTCTTTCGGGACTCGGTTCCCATAGAACCACAGCTTCACTTTGCATTTTGCGTCCTAAACTAGTCTCAAGCGAACAGGAATGACGACGGAATTTTCAGATTTGCAGAACAAGCAATCACATAACAGGCCTAGATGTACACGTAATACACGAAAGGAGGAGTGCAGGTACGCGGTCATCACTGAACAGGTGCTAATTCGCACATGTAAGTTTCAAGCCCGAGGAGCATAATTCACGTACCAAACGGTCATCCACCAATTCTTCTTATTCTCACTCACTGATAATAATAAGAAAGGGGAGGAATACGGCGGCGGAATAACTCAATTAATTCTTGTCACCTTTCACAACTCAAGAAGTGACCACGCGAGATTCAAGGTGACTATACCGCAATCAGTACACGGACTCGCCACTTGGTGGCGATGTTCTGAACCTTTCGGGGGCGCAACACTACTTCCGGCTTTATCCTTGGATGAGTCGCGTGAGATTCGACTGACTCCAATTAAGACAAAATTCTTAAGAACACACGAAATTTACACTCACGGGACAGGACGCGAACATGTTCTTTACAACACACGGACTTTGTTAATACTAAAAAAGCTCTCGGATATACACGCGGGTGCTCCGAGCACTGGGGGTACAGCACACGGCGTGCATAGCGAGCTTTTTCAACTATAGTGAAATTTCCCACAGGATAGAAAGGACGAAAAAGCTCGGTTGTAAAGACCGAGATATCCCCAGATCTCTGGAGGGGCACTTTCCGTTATAGGCTTTCCAACCGCCTTCCAAGAATTACCGCGTTCTAACCTTCAACATGCGTTGGAAAATCCTCAGGATTCCCACAGAGCTCATCCAGAGGACATTCAATCCCAATTCAGATGAGCCCAGAATTGTGGCGCAGAGCTGAGCTTCCTTTGAAAGAAAACCCCGGGGGCTGGGGTTTTCGAAGTTTTCTCACCCTCCATACCTTTTATCTTGGAGCTATCACCTTCCGAGGAGGCCTATGGCTGCTCCAACCCTGCAGACAGGGTCGTCAAGCTTACAACACTCCGCGAGACTATAAAGGGATGTTGTCCTTTGATACTTTTCTGTGGCACACCATGGAGCAGTTAAGGACCGAAGAACGTAAAAAGGTCAAGGCTCTGTCAATTTGTATGCATGTGACTGATTAGGATCCCAAAATAGCAAAATATTCTTAAAAGGACACCAGCTGGATAACTATTGCTGGGCCCTTGCTGTCTGGCCTAAGGACCAGTAGCCAGAGGACATTAGGACTGCTATTGGAGATTTTTTATCTGCTTCCCTTAAGTTATACGGTCTGCAGGTCTACTTAAAAATTCTACTAAATGAGTTGTAGCTAAAGGTTAAGGACATTTTTCGGCAAAACATTGATAATAATTTAATGAAGTTGTCCTTTAGCAAGAGGAATTCTTCCCTACACAAATGGACTTTAGTATCGCAAAATATGACATAACATGAGTACAATTAAAGGTATAAGATATATTCAAAAATCTTATGAAAAGTTTAAGGGTATACATCAATTAAAATATGTTAAAAAGTATGCTATTTTTTAACTCTTCATGCAGGAAATTTCCTACTTAGATCTAGGTACATTACAGGTAGCATTACCTGCATGCTACCTAGGTTGAAATTCGGGTCTTCAAAAACTATAGTATGTTATTTAAGCCTAATGGGTTTGTCGAGTACTAGCGTCAAGAGGCAGCATGTTAGGGCTAAATAATCCATCACTATTACTCACGTCACATTTCATCATATTTAGAGTTAATGTTTTTGGTCCGTTGAAATTTTATCCCAACCATGCCAGGGAGGAAGTAGGCTCAAATAGGTCATCGTTCTGACAGCCACAACAAACAGGAAAAATCCTGTAACATTTTGCATTGGAACTTCAATCACCAGAAATTATTAGACATTCATACGCTCTAATTCCGATGGTCAATTGAAAGTTCCACCACTTTCCGGCATTTAATTCGTCTAACAAGTGCTATTGTTAAATCTTCCCACCCACGAACTCTTAAAGATTTTTTTGGTGGCTTACCGCGGTGACGGATCGATTGATTATAAAAGGACTTCATAAAGAAAGGCAAGCAGGGGATCCTCCCGATAGCAAAGAATGAGAGGGAGGCTCCTAAAAGATAGGATTGGTAATAATAGGATCCCTCCAATTTGTCAAAGCAATCTGAGATTGCCTCGCAATTATCGATGATGATGTAATGAAATGGTTCGGAGTTCCTTTCCGATAGCTTTGCGATTCTTTTCATGGCGATAAAGTCTTCAGGACTTAAATTCACTCTCTCACTTTTTCGGCTAATGGCCGATTTGCCGGAATTGCTGCCATTTGAGCTGATGGAGGTAGTGCGGCTACAAAAAATTAATCAGCCTCAGATGGACTCAAATTTCTCCCAGAAAGTAGAACGAACCGAAAAAAATCTGTTGAGCTGGAAAATCTCTGGGTATTAATTAAATATGGAAAATATATTTTAATTGATTTCACTTTTCTGGAACTAGATTATCGCACGCTGCGCATAAGAAATGGCACATTTTTATTCTGTGGACGATCAAATTAAATTATTGTTCGTATTAGAAATGACCTTATGTTTAAACAGTGAAAAAAATCTATTTAACGTGTGAAATATTTAAGATATGGAAATACAGTCAAATACATGACCCCATTTTCCATTCACAGGAGCATGAAAATCGTACCAAACTCAAATCTTGGCAAGTAAAGTGATTTAATTGTGTAGTAATTGCACAGTACTTACCTTCATGCAAGAATACAAAGGTTATACCTCTACGTCTCAACGTTATGCAAATAATTACGTCTTTATATTCATTCTTCCTCTAAAATGTTATTTATGTTGGGATACACAATAAAGTTGAATTTCTCCCATTCTTGTGGGTAATTGGACCCACCATCTACAGGACAAATTTTTCTATAAAATAACTACTTACTATATAACAATACTTAGATCTAAATCTCGACTTTTATTATAACGAATTAAATTGTAATTTGATTTATAAGGCACAAAAAACAATTGTGCATTATCTTGCATGAAAAGAAACTACTTACTTAGTAACTTTTCTCGGCTTGTATTTTAAACTTTGTCTACCTAATTTACACTAAATATATGAAATATAATTCACAAAAAATCGTTTTGCCTATCAAGAGTAAAATAATGGCGTGAAATATTTTCCATTACAATTTCCATTAAAATAACCACAACACGTGCCTTAGTTTTTGACTTCCTGTAGCCCTAATAGTCCGTTTCGAGTTTAGTGCAACAAGAAGGATCATGTTCACTTTAAATAAAATCGAATCTTGAAACAGATATTTTTAAAAGTATCCATGCCTCCTTTAAAAGATCAATATTTTATTTAAAAACTTATTCTTCATATAACTTCATGCTTAATGCGGAATAAAAATACGAAATATTTAAGAATTTATAATATTTTTAAATGATTTTCTTTCATTTTGCGATTAGGAGATATTTCTTTTGAGTTTTATTTTTTCTTAATTTGAAGATCTTAAGATTTAATGCAAAAGTTGAAAAAAAAAACAATAAAATTTCTCCAACTAAAAAGTAAAGAAGTTTTAAAGACTAGCTTGATACAATTTGCGCCAACTCATAAAGAAATTGTTAAAAATTAAATAGAAAATTGAGCATGTTCTTATTATACAATGTCACGTGCTTTAATCTCCTTATCCGAGGTGTCATCAGTTTCGCATGCTTGCAGAATTCCTCTTGATATCTACAACCCTCCGGCCACAATATGCGAACTGGGTGAGAATGAGCTAAAACTATTTTTTCTAGCCGTTGAAGAACGAATTTCATGCGTCATGTTGGCGGAAATATTTCCTTAAAAAGTTCTCAACTTAATAACGAGCGAGTGTTTCGCGAAAAGTTCTCGTTCCCAAAACTATCTCGGCGGGGCATGAAAATATTTAGAGAAATGCGATGGTAAGTTCCTGTGGATTCGGGCCGGTAAGACGATGAGAAGACAGATCGGTGACATGCTCAGTTTGTAATTTAGCAATTCAATTTAAAAAGATAATTTTAGCACCCGGCGCTTAAGCAAAATATCCCAGACTTTCCAAGGCACGTATTTTATCTGTGCATACCATCGTCAAGGTTCGGGGATGACAGGAGGTGAATCCGACCATCTCTATAATATTTTCTGCAGGGACAATTTCTAGAAATAAGATACTGAAGCAGAAATATAGTTTTGCATTCTTTTACGAAGGAGGACTCCATGAGCTCTATATCATTTCTGGCTAGCCCTGTCTGCATGCCAACTCGGGGTTTGTATTCTACTTTATATTGCGGCCACAATTCCTTAATCCAGAGTCGGAAGATTGCACTTAATCCTGCCAAAAAGGAAAACCGTGTCCGGAATTTGTGACTGGCATTGTGCATTAGCAACCAGGTGGACAGAGTCCGATAGGGAGCAGTCTGACTAATTATTCCTACTTCTATGGAAAACTCATTTCTTATTAACATGAGCAACGTAAACAAACTTGATAAATTTCATTCTTTCTAAAAAATGTATAGGAACTATATTTATGAATAAAAACACCTTACACAACACCTTAGTAAAATATTCATGTTAAATATTCATAAGATTTAATATTTATTAAGTAGTCGACGTCTAGAAGTTGGAAAAGGTTTCAGAGTTGTCTATTATTAAACGTGTAGTATATTTCTCAAAAGTACTTGAAGTAATTAAACACATATACGAATACATTAAAACTCCACATGATTTTTTTTTTTCAAGTAAAAACACTCAGTAAAATTATTATAAAAACTTTTAAAGCTTAATTTTAGTTACACTTAAACCTCTTTTTACAAATTCAAAATTACGCGAATTGGATAAGAAAAATAATTTTAAGACATTTTTAAAAATAGAAATGCATGGAATCAAAATTTTCTTTGACGCGAATTCTAATTCGCGATTTTTTTAATAACCAGAAAAATATCTTGGACATTTTTCTTATTTAAAAATATTTATTTATTAATACACTGTCCGTGTTCGAAAAATTTAAGAATAGATGAAACCCTGCTAAATATTAATTTTTATTGTTTTTAGTGTTCCGTGGTTAGAATTAAAAAAGAAAACAGAGCACTTATTGAATCTCTGTACAAGGATATAATTGAATTTCATTCTTGTAAAAGAGAATATTACTCACTAAAATTCAATATGTCTCTTAATTAATTATTTACCTTAACTTCACTTCTTAGAAGTTATTTCACACTTCTCGGGTTTGCTGAAATTCCTGAGACCAAACTTACAGAAATTTTCTATACATAAAAATGGAAAGATGAAAAATCAAAAAACCCATTTAATTGAAAACTAGAATCTAACAAACTGTTTGCGTTTTTTTTTACTTCTGTATGTAATCATTTTAAATTGTATTTAAGATAGTAAAAATTATGATGAAAACATCGCATGTCGTGAGAGATCTTAAATTTCTCTATTTCATCTATGAGTGTTCCATCGTATCGCTCTCGTATTTGATGATATAGATCTAAGTAGCATATTTTTCAAAGAAAAACTTATTTGTATTCGAATAAATTTAATATGAAACAGAAATAAAAATGTATATACAAGTTTTGCACAATCATTTTTGTCTGAATTTTTTGAAACTTTTATAATATTTTGTTGTAATTTTTTTGTTTTTTTGTTAATAAAGTTAACTCTTAGTTTTAAAGAACTAGTTTTATTTGTAAACTTTATCGAATTTATTATGAAATTGAATGATCACAATTATCCATTCTAAACAATATTCTGAAAATATCTGAATTTTTTCTTTATTAAACAAAACCATTTCAATTTCCGAATTTCCGTTGAACCAATTCTTACGATGCAAAATAGATAAAGTGGAAATTGCTGCTAATTATAGCAAATTAAATGTTGACAGGTGTAAATTTATAGTTAAATTAAGATTCAATTAACAAGAAAAAGATTCTCTTGGCAAACCTCATTTATTCTTGATTATTAGTCAGCAAAACACATTCCGTCCCGAAAAATAATTACTGAAGAATATCCCCAACTTTTCACACCCGCATTCGGGATTCAAAGTTAATTTGTGTGTAGGTATTTTGTACGTTAGGAAATTTTCAATCAGACAAGGGAAACATTTAGCCGGGGTATTTTAATTAATTGCATCACTTTTATACTGAATAATTTCCTTTGATTTTCAAAGAATAGCTTAATTTGCAGCTTTCCTTCAAACTCCAGTGTATTTTCCGGTAGGAGGAGGAAATAATTTTGTGGCGTAGCAACTGGAAAAAAAATAAATTATCACTGCATCAACATTCAATCAATATTTTCTGGTGTGCATGTATTAATTCACCCCCGGAGAAGCCGTGAAACCCGCAAGCTGGCAATCGTTCCAAATTTATCGTTTTGATCAAATCCGAAAGGCCCACTAGAAAAGGTCAAACCAGGGCCAGAAGTGCGATGGAACGGCCCGAAAACTTGAAAAGTGGGAAGAAAGGGCAAAGCCGAGAAACATGGGTCCCAGTGTGAGTGAGCTCGGAAAACAGAAAAGGGGTTTTCGGCTAGTCTCCCCATTTTTATGTTTATTCGGATGGAGATTTGCTCGTTTAGGGTAAGGACTCTCATTCCACACTATAATAAAGGAAAAAGAGATTTATAGCATCTGATGACGGAAATTCTTCGGCATAACAAGTAGGCGGGAAAACAGGAGCCAGTGGGTAAAAGGGCCCGTTGTGGGATTGGAGAAGTATATGCTGCTCCTTCAGGCTCAGAAACAGGAATTTCGTGACTTTCAGACTTTGTGGGGTTTTGTGCGTCTTCGTCTTAAGACTTAAAACAAGTAGGCAAGCAGCTTTCGCCTATGAGTTATGAGGTCACGGCTGCGAAATATGTCCTGGTGCGACCCAAGGAAGTATGAATGATACGTCGTTAACTGATGAAATTAAAATGCCTAAGTATGTTGTAGGACCGAAGACGATTATAGTGGGCGGATTGTAACGCAAATCCTGTAACCGCGTAAACGTCGCCGCTCCTTTTGAAGTGATGTCGTCTTTGTTGCCGACGGTATACTTGATTAACGCGGAGATGAGAACGTCTCAAGTCAAAACATTCCAAGAATAGGTGTGAATAAATTTGCATATGATTGGTGTCTGCTTCACTCGGGCTGTATATATTAGATATCCCGCAAGTCCTAAGGCCGGAGGTGGATTTTAGAATGTTCCAAGAAAAATTTTATTGAATATATTTGAGCTTATTCTGGGAAGATATTTGCAATTTAACCGAGTAAAGGATGCCGGTGAAAGGACGAATCTCTAACGTGATTTGATCTCATATTAGTTTTTTTTTTTTGTTTTTATAAATAAACCAAATTTTTTTATGATGTAGTTTAAAAGCCTTCAACTATAGCTAACTACAATTCTTTTTTATTTAAAAACATTTAATTTAAAATTCCCAATGAAATTCGAAGTTTAAAATCTTTACATTTTTGAACACTAGATTAAAACTAATTTGCTTGGTTAAGAGAATAGTTCCTCAAAACCTTCTTAAAATATCAATGTTCTTATTTTTTACATATTCCCTTCATTTCAGTACTTAAAAATATTCCCAATTTAAAAAGACACCTCATTTATTGCATATTCTGTAGATACCAAGTTAGAGCAAAATCGCAATGTTATTTTTACATTTTTTAGAGAGACCTGCATTTTTTAGGACCTTTTATAATATCACTTCCAAATATTCAAAAATTTGTTTTTTACTTTCTATTTTGACTTTCTAATTCAATACCTTAATTTGTATTCATGTATTTTAATATTGTTTTGGACTTATTTTATATTAGAAGAACTTAGTCCGTCTTTTTTTGGAAGGAAATTACTAGCGCCATTTTAACAGCAAAATTTGACTACAAAAACAAAATGAAGGAACCTTTCACATGTTTAAAAAAATTATAGTTATTTTGTTTTTATTTTCAGATAAAATTTGATACTGTAGGTCAATTGTTTAAGCCACTGTATATTGTTAAGGATGTCATTATAATAACTAAATTATCTCACGAAAAATCTCATTTAATTGTTAATTAGGTACCGGATTTACACGAAAGCCATTCAATTATATCAAAAATACATCAGTGTTCAGTGAATTATAATTTTAATACAAAACAAATAATTGCTACTCGTAATTTCCATAAAACTGGTGTTTCTGACACCACAAGCAAGTCATTTAAATCTAATTTTAATGTGCCATATCCACACACAAATAATAATTCTAAACTTATGAAAATTTACGAAATGAACAAAAATTATTCTGCCTCCTGTAAAATAATTTAAATGTACTTTTCTGTAATACGCATCGATTATTTTAAAAATCTCAATAAGAAATGGGGTAGAAAAAAGAGTATATCCATAAAACTCGTTAAATAAAAAATTCGAAAATCTAATCGATGAAATACTCTAAAAAGCCTCAACAATTTATGAATAATTAAAACATATTCATAAATAACTTTCAAGTGTGGACATCTCTTTAAAAAGTATTCAATAAAAGATAAATGGCATTCACCATTGTGCATGTTCATAGCATTGCACAAAACGATTCCAGCAATTGGCGTGCTTTCGTAGTGCCTATCAATCACTCCACACATTTATCGGTTAATTGAAAACAAATATGTAATCTCTTTTGGCTTTAAGCGGAAATCGTATAAGCGAATTGCTCGTAAATTATTGGCATTGATCCCTTTTGGTATTTCACCTGCCACACCATGCCCGATTTCACGTGAAATGACGCGTTACGGTCGGAATGTTTAACATGGTTTTTTGAAGTTGGTTATTCACAAAGCCATTCGTGGGCCTCTTAAATGTGGTACCGCACTAACCTAGCATCAGATGTCTTTAAGCTTCGAAACACACAAATCGGTTCTAATTTTACCCTCAAAAAGTGGTCGAGACGTAGATTAAAGCGTTAGGAATGTTTCCACTGTAACGCTTAGCCAAATACATCACAGACACACGTCCTGGTCCACCTTGAACTCCTAGAAGGACTGGCTCCCCGAGCACAGTTGTAATAAATATTTTGCGTCGTCGGGAGGTCCCGAAAAGTTAGTGGTAATGTTCGACCTACTTTTGGGGGGCCAGTCGTTAGTTTTCATTGTAACTCCACCGTACGGATGAGATTCGCTCGACCTGAAGATTTTCCAACATACCGACTGGAGGATGCACGTCCCTATGCTCCTTTGATCGCCCATTGGCTGGCAACTTAGTCACAAGTTGAGTGTTATATCGAAAACTATTCCAGCCGGGTGAGCATTTTACAATTAAAGCACTTCAGTTTGTGACTTATTGTTCTCCCAGGATGCTTTATAGGCGGCTTTGTTCCCACTGATTTCGGTCGAGTTTCACCTTTTCCTGAAACGAAAAGAAAACTTTTATTTAGTGAGCCCTGAGCCACAGAGTAAGTTTTGCAAGGAAGAATATAAAGTTGTAAAGACAGACAAATGTTTGAATTGAAATTTTTATCAATTTTCTACCTGAAAACACACATGGGATTAATCTGATCCCATTAAAACTGAACTGAACTGAAGCTTTTACTTGACTTGAAATAGGTCATTCTGGTTTATAGAACCATCTTGTTTGTTTTTCATAAAATAATTTTTTAAAACTACTGCTTTCGAAAAGTAGTGATTCTATGATCATGCTGGAATCATGAAATATTAAATCAGAAATTTGGATCAGTAAAAATATCACCGAGGTCTGTACCAATCTTAAATATTTAAATAAAACATTTTTAGTGACCATTTGAAGTCAAAGTAGCGAAAATGTTCATTTTGTTCAAAGTTTGAACGCGCAAGAGCTGTCTGTGTGAAAACGCCATGTAATTTAAAAAGAAACCAGCCAATGGCCCACCTTTTACTACTAATCTTTAACTACATTAAACATAGATATTATTATATTTCAGAAAATGTACACTTACAATATCCGCATAGGATTAGAACAACACTATTTTCTATTTTTATATATCTTTAGATATAATATAATTTGAATATCGAATATTGTTTATAATAGATAAATAAATTTCCATTCTACAAAAGCTATCATAAAATAATGAAATATCAGAAGTTTTTAGAAATTAGTATATTATGAGCCACGTACTACTTTTATTTTCAATTTATGTGACTACATCTACCAAAAAACTGACAAGTAACTATGTAATTTAATTTAATCCAATTACATAATTTTTATTTACCTCATCTATTTCCCTAATAAACACCATAACATGCTTGAAAATAAGAGCGTCTTCTAATGACGTCATATGAAACCAGCAGCTCTCTATACATCTTTGAAATTATCGTTTCGACTGTCTAAGATAAACTAGTTATTAACTCCTTTAAGGAAACTAAATACTACCTTCCAATAAAAATTGCTACAAAAATTATTAGATAATTTTTTGAAAAGAGGTCCATGTAAAATATCGCCTTCTAAGGAAATTAAAAAACCTGGACAGAAATTTACAATTACAAAAAAAGTAAGATGGTGTAAATAAAGGAAGTCTGCAAAAAAATTTTAATCTAAGACTAAATTCCATTTTTAATTACCGGTGATAAGGCGGCTTTTTAATAAAAGTCAGAGCATATTGAGCAAAAAACTTTGCTTCCTATCCACTCTATGCTTACACATACCATGCTACTGTGAAAGCATTAGCGTGAATTTTTCTCATTATTAATTTACCCATTTACCACGGATTTATTAAAAGGAACAGGAATGTTCGCAGTTCTCCGCATAATCCTTTGATATTAAAAGGACTGATCTCATAGTAATGAGGTTAAACACGTAAAAGCAGGAAGCTGATAAAATCACCGTCCTGTAAAGTTTATAGGTATCTTAACCTTTTTGTGATTTCCACCAAAACATGAGTTATGCTCGCTTCCAGCCCTTCCACGTCCTTCATGTTACCTTTTCAGAGGAGTGAGCTGATTCTAAGGATTTTTGCATTTTAATGTTTGCTTTACGGCGGGTTTATTATGATTACAAGATCTAGTTAAGAAAATCCTTTTATGCACGCCGTTTCTGCAACGCACACCGCTATATTCTAAAACTTAAGACGAAGGTGCACATCTAAGAGTTAAATTTATATTTAAGCTTGTCTTTATACTTCATAGACATTAAAATGTAATCTAAACGAAAGAAGAACAGTCGCATTTTTATCAGTTTACTATCTTAAGTACCTGGCTCTACGTAACAGCATATGAATTTCTTTAGGATTATTATTTTATTTTATTTAACACTGACCCAGTATCAAACTTTTGCAAAGGGAAAATAAACAAATTAGTAAAATTATAATAAAATTTAATTCAATCTTTAGTTGCCTTAGTTGTTTTATTTAAAATTTTTGATATTTTAATTTGTTTAAATTACTTTTTAAAAATTATACTTTTAATTTTTTCCAATACCTTTAAAATGTTTATACATATGAGATAAATACAAAAATAAATCAAGAAAAGGGAAACTGTGTCTACACTACATAATTCTCAAATTAGAATAGAATTGATCCTCTATAAAAGAAATTCCCTTGTTTTTGGGGTTATTGCGGGCTAAAATCGATTTTTCACCCCGCATGTAGTGACATTCGTCGTTCAGGCACCTCCTGAGACATCCTGTGTGGGTTGTCTCATTCGTTCGGATAAAATCCTAATCTGTGGTCATTAGCGACATCATTTAATGGAATTGTCAGATTTGATACAATTTAGCACAACTACTCGCAAGCAGACACATTACCACACGCCCGTACCTTGTGGGTTTCCTACTCGCATCTAGCCCCGAACCCTTTTTCCCCATTTTGACCTTTTGGACATTTGCTAGCAACACTAAAGCAAATTTGCGTGATACTCCACTGTTTGCCATTCGTCTATTTTCTTTGTCTGTTTACTTTAATACGCCAACCGAGGACAGGATTCTTGACACGGCCCACGAAAGTAATTACTTCATTTTTTTCGTAGAAGAGTCTTGCGAGCTTTGACTTAACGAGGACGCAATTAGCCCTGTTTTTCACTCTTAAAGAAGAGTAGAAAGCTACAGACATATTTTTATCGTTTTCTTTGTTTTTTTTTTTTTTTTTTTTTTTTTTTTTTTTTTTTTTTTTTTTTGTTTTTTGCAGCAGAGTTGTTTGGTCAATCAATTATTTAGACGGTCCGGAGGATCTTTTAGAGCTAATTCCACTCTTTCGTTGTGCCAAAGACTATAACTTTAATTAGACATTCAGTCAATAGGTGAACTTATTCACCCCGGCTTGACACTGGCTCAGAAAAAGGATGTAGCTTGAAAAATGGAATATAAAAGGAATCTTGAAGAGTTCATTTGCAACTCTACGTTAAAACTTTTTAAATCTAAACTTCATTGGCAGAGCCAATTACGGAACCCTTCATAAATTAGATAAAAGATTGTAATCATTCACTAATTAATTAATTATTTCTGAAGTTTGCTTGCATTTTCGATATGTTTATCTGAAATTTAGAACACTATTTATATCTGATCTTGTAAAAGTTTCAAACGTTTGGTCGTCGCATTATTTATATAGAATTTTAACTTTAAATTAAACAGATTTAAGCTCAAATTTACTATTTGGATGTTCATCAAAAATTTTTCAAAGTTTCAATTTTTTAGTGCAAATTAAATATTTTTAATTTAGAATTCATTTCTCAAAGTTGTTTTATAAATTATATCGAAATAAAATTACATTTTAAATTTTTTAAATATATTTTTAAATTAAAAATAATTAAAATTTTTTGTCAATTTTATTTTGAGAGCTTTTATAACAAGATTTTTATCATACCCGAGGACAAGAAAAACCAATGCAGTATTTTACAAATTATAAATGAGACATAATTAGTCAACATTACAACAAATAAATCGTTAGTATAAATATTTTGATTGAATTAGTAACACGTTTTAACAAATTGCCACACAACAAAGAGAAACTTTTAATTGTTTTTTAATTATTCTTTTCTAGTTCTTCGATTACGAATCTAATTAATTCTACAGTGGATAAATGTCTTTTAATACGATTTATTTGGAACATTGTAACAAGGTTCACCGAGACGTGTTGAATTATATTTGAATAAACATCAACTGTTGGTATTGTTTATTGTAGTTAAACAGACAATGTTCAGCAACAAAAAGCACTCGGTGTCCTTTACTTTGTTGCTCTCGGAGTAATTAATGTCGAACCCAAAACAATTTTACCAGCTCCTTCCATTTGTCCCAATTCAGTGCTGTTCATGATTATTAAAGAACACTCACAAGGACTCCTTGTGAAGGAGATGGGACCAAAGCATAGCATGGCTCCCCAAAAGAGCAGTAAAATTAATGACTGTGCAAACAATCTTGAAATTAATCACAATCAAAAATGATAGAACAACTATCATCGGTGTCAGAGCACCGTGAGAATTCCCTGTTAGGGACTTCCCTAAACAATCCCCCGTATAACTCGAACTTGCAGGATCGCTGTTGTTATGCGTGAAACAAAGGTCTAGAATTCTAACCGCGAAGCCTGAATGTCTCTCACGTAAATAATCAACGGGGAGATTTGTGATCATAAAATGGTTACAGCGCTTTTATGACGGCCAACGCATGGTGTAAATCCTTATGAATCCGCCGTAAAAAAGTTAAAGTCTATAAAATAAAATATAAAAGACCACAGCTCGAGATGGTTATAAAGACTATAGGCCGCGGTTAATTTTTTTGTTTTCCACTAGTATATTTCGTGTGATTGCGCTAATGACACTCATTAAAAATATTTCCGTAGTCATCCTGAATTTAGACCTCTGTGCTGAAAATTCTTTATTTGCCACACCTTTGCAGTAAAAGTTGAATACACTAAAAATGACAGGACCACATTCTTCATTTGCGTTCCATTTATTGGCCAAATAAATTTTCAGCCACACTGGCCACAAAATAACCGGAATTGCGCAAAAACGCAATGTACACTGTCTCCCGGTCGGTCACGGACAGCGTTTTGCTGATGAGCCCTTTCATTTTCAAATATTCACGATGTTCCCCGGCTTTAATTTTCCATCAATCACCGCTATCTGAGTTGTAATCCTCCTAAAATTGGATGAAACTCGATATGGATTCGTATATTGCACTGATGTATCCTTTCATCCAAATTGGAATATCAGTCCGCCAGGTTAATGCTGAAAATTAATTACCGTGCAAATTTTAACATTTATAATTCAGGTCGTACCGAATTAATTAACCGACAGATTTTACCCCATTGACTCCACATTTAGGAGGAGCTCAATTAGAATTTCAGTGAATTCATGCATTCATTAGTAGTTCTCAAAATTTTAAAAGGCACCACAAGGTGGTAAAAGTAAAAAAACTGAATAAATCAGTAAATATACACCAAATATAGACGAAAATTTAAAGGAAAATCTCTGTCTTAAAATTGAAATTTAAATATTTCCTACATTTTTGCACATAATTAAAAGAATTCGTATACAAATTATGTAAAAAATTATATCTATATTTGAATTAATAATATTAATAAATATTTTTAAATAATTGGGCACAATGGAATGGCCGTCGATTTAAGGAGCATCGAAAAAACGCTAAATGAAATTTTAATTATAAAAAATTAGTGCAAAATAACAAAAACCCGAGATTAATATTGTTATTTGAACTGAATGATTGTAAATTGTTAGCCCACGAATATACTTTTATACATCTAACTATTTTAGTTTAATTAATTCTTAAAAATGCTATGTAAAACTCACAACATTTCTATTTAAAACAATGCTTTATATGAAAATTGCAAGATGACAACGTTATTTCTAACTTTCAACGAAATAAATTAGCAAATATTAAATTCAAAACAAAAGTTATATTCTGTATATTTTATAAAAATTATATTCTGTATATTTTATTTTAAATTTGTTTAATTTGTATATTTTAAGAGTACTTAGTATGGCTGTATTAACAAGTTCTAATATTTAATATTGAATATTATTGTTTGAATAACAAAACCTAAGCTACATAATTTAATTACAAGTAATTTATTAATTTATTTTATAAGATTAGATTTGTCGTCGTAATTATATACAATGCCCTTTTATGCCATACTTGTTAAACTTTATCCATATATTAATTAAAAATATGATTAAAGCATGAATATTAATAGAATTTGGGTATAAGGGTTTATCGTTATACCTTTATTTCAATTGTGTCGATTTCCCAACACATAAGTTTAAAAACTTCTCCTTTATACGAGAACATTTAATTGTTTACGTGAAAGCCGCGGAAGACGCAAATCTCCGACAAATCCGTAAGGCATCCATTAACAAAAACACCGCAGCAAATAAGGGGTAATAATGGGAAGTAATAATTAGAAACCTTTCTTGACTCAGTTGCCCTACCTCTGGCCGCATCCTGACGTACTCCACACTAATTGTGGTGATTCACAGACAGAATATATTAAAATAAAATCGTCTTATCTGAGCCAGCGATGAAATGCTTTAATTACCGAATTAATTAATGATAACTCGTCAAATTGGGAAACAAAGCCTTCTGTCGTCCCATTGCCGCTCATATTCTCTTCGAAAGAGTTTTCCTCGGCTATAGGATAATTCTTTGATTTATGGAAACATTTGACTATGCTTCCATCCCCGCCATAGCAAAGACCGAACAATAAGCTGTTGCCGAGAAAATCTCTTAACGAATTTTAATTTATTTTGAACTTGCCCAAAACAACCAACTCGGTCGATTTCAATAATCTTAAGAGCTCGGTAGGGAAATTCCAAATTAAATCGAATCAAAATGAATATTCTAACCAGAGGAAGAGCCAGTTTCTGGACAAGGATACGTTTGGTCCTCACATTACCCGATTGTTATTCATTTTGTCTCAGCCTGTAAGCGGATTGAATGTCCCAATTAATTAAAATATGGTGTCCAAATTCAAGAGTCTTTGAGGGGAAATTTAGAAAAGCGATATATCACTTGCTCTTCCGTATGTTTCTGGACCATTATGTTATTATTATTATCTTAAAACCCATGCCACCGATCAACCTTACTTAAATTATGACACGGCAATATTTGCATATAATTACAAGACTTATAGACATATGTTTTGCTTAAACAATTATACGTAATTCAATATTCAAATCAGTATACTTAATATCCTGTAATTTCATTCAAATATTGTGGAGCTTATTGGTGAATATCAAATTCTGCAGAGTATAAGTTAAGGTAAACAATCAGAATAAAGCCCACCTCAAATTTTAACCTTAACCAAATCCAAATCAAATAAATATAAAATTCTAGAATCTTCAAAAAATAAAAATAAGTATAATTAGTAGACTAATCTTAAATTCCTACATATGCAAAAAAAACACGAAGACAATTAAAATTAGTGCATTATAAAGGGACCATGGTCAAAAACTTAAAACAAATAGACAACATTTCACTTATACACGTATATACATATTTCTAAATCAAATAAAATACGTAAAACTTTTCATATCTACTATCTTAATTTATGTTCATGTACACTACATCAAAATGTTTGCCATTTGTGCATTATCATTAAATAGCATTTCTAAAAATCTTATCAATAACCGAACGGGTAGTCTTCACTTTCACATCTTAATTTGTAAATCATAAAATTTAGAGCATTATAAAACATTAAAATCCATTCAAAATAAATAAATATGGATCTAAGACAGAACACTGTGTTATATCAAAAACTTCTCACAAGCTAAATTCATCCATTTCACAAAATTTAACATCATATCACTGTCCCTCCACTTTGGCTAGTAGTGGTCTGGAAAACTTTTGGGAGACACAATTTTCCTCCATTTACAGACTTGCCAATGGGTTTTAAATTGCGTGTACAATACAAACGCGACTATTAGTCCATGGAACTGGTGGGATCGGTTGTTTGCAGATAAATTAGACAAAATTACATTAGAAAGGCTCAGAGGTTCCTTGTTAAATCTACCCTAAAATAGCTTTTACAACTTTTGAATAGAACCCTAAACCATTGGCGAAACAAGGTGAAAGGTAACTTCTCTAATATGTAAATGCGCAAACAGAATTTCAATTGAAGCAATTACCCTTCATATACCGACAATAATTGCAACTCCTGCTAATCTGGCAGTTCCTACTGGCCTAATGAAGTCCTTTTAAGTAAATATTTGTCCATTCAGATATTGTCTTTGAGCAATTTAAGCAATGAAAATTCAATTGGATTTGACTTTAGAAACCTTCTCTTTCTGTGTTAAATGAAATTCTAATCTAAAGACCGATTAAGTTCCCATAAACTTGTGAATGAAAATTTGATTTGCATTTAATCATAAATTTTAATGTCATGCCTATGCTTGATTCGCATACGTGTAACCCCTTTTTCCTCCCAAAAATTTGTTTACTCTAAAGGTAGTCATCGAAAAATATTTGATAGCCAATTTTCAAAGTCCTTGGGATAATTTTTGAAAATTAAGAAAATTTAAAGTGTATACATTGATTTTGCAATATTTAACAATATGATTATTTTATGAATATAGTAGATTCATTAAACTTGTCATAAATTCGCTTAACAACCCGCCTGTTAACATAAGAAAATCGATTACTTCTAAGGGAACCTTAAGCCACCTACACGTACATTAATAAAAATTGCAATAAAACAAGTTCGCCTCCAAGTATTCTTCACTAGAGCCCATTGGTTGCTAGAATGAATTTTCACCGGCAACTAAGAATACTTGAGTAAGGAAGAAGGAGGACCTTGCACTCAGTATAATGAATTAAGTCAAGCCAAAGACAAAAAATCGAAGGGTACACATTAAACCCAGTCGAACCTATCCGTATCCAGTCAAGAGGATGGAAAGACGCCTGTCTGATAGAAGGAGATGAAGAAGGGGAGCAAGGAGTCTTTACATTCAAATTCACAAAATCCTCACAGGATTCGATGTCGGAATATTGGAAAAAAATCGCTCTGCGAGGAAGCGAAATCCAAGAGTCTTGCTGCTCGATTTCCCATTATCCTCAATTTCAATTTCAGTCCTTGAATGTCTAGAAGGACTAAGGACACACTCGCGTACGGCTGCAAGTAATTTTGCGAGCCACGCCAGATTTTGCTGCCAGCTTTAGTATGGATCGTCGATTATTATCTTTGAGTAGTTGGATATGGAACAACGCAGTGCAAGTCAGTGCGGATTGCTAAATCATGGTTGTACTATTCCAAACCAGTCTGATCCTTGAATTTATTAGAAATGCTTGTAATAAAGATATTGTGGGAATTTCGCCATCGGCCACAGCAAGCGGCCATACTTTCTGCCTCAGAAAAGGAGTTCTCAATTATCGTAAAAATATTTTCCATTTTACCACTCGAGAGATCTTTGGGCGTTAGAGACCGTTCTGTGAGCGTGCTGGCAGAGGTTTTATCTTTCATTACATGTTTAGCATGTGCATCCAGAACATCCGATGAAATGGGATTCGCTGTTTAGACACAATTTAAAGGAACTTTTAAGAAATGGAAACGGCAGATTGAAAATAACTACAGATTGAATTTAGTACTTTATTTTCAACTCAGCACATGTTGGTGATTTTGTAGATCTTTTCAATTTAAGGGTAATAAAAAGCACTTTGTACACATTATCGTCCATAATGCATGCCAATTTACATTTTAGTCAGTTTTTTTCGTTTTTTTTTTAGAAATATGGAGAAAAACATTTTAAAACTTTTAAGCAATTTTTATTATATTTAAACGCACATCAGTGGTGCAGACTTTAAGCTATTTGTGGTTGTAAATTCGTAAATTCAACTACAATTAGCAATTGTTACTTTTCGAAGTTATACGTTGTCAAACACTGAAAATTCCACAAAAACTTATTAAGTAATTTTTTGTGTTAAGGAATTACAAATAAACAGAGGGATTTCAGGTAGTAGAATATTTTCAGTATCGATGTCTACAGAAAAAATTGTTTTAAATTTTTTTAATATGTCAATTGGGCATACCCAGGGGTAATGTTTGTATAATGCTAATAAATCCCAACGCCATCAATTTTGGAAAAAGTAAAAAAGTAATGCCAAAATATTCTATTGCCTTTTTTGAAAGTCGAGATATAAAATTCGTATCTCTAGTACTTAAAATTGTAGTTATTCTTAAAATAGGGTGTTAATTTAAATCATAATTTTGAAACAAGGAAAAAGAATATTTTTAAAAGTTAGTTTTTAAGGAAACAATAAATACAAATATAATTTCAATCTATTCTTGCAAATTCCAATTCGGTGTGAATCGAAAAAGGTAAAGATAAATTCTTTAAATGGTATTAAAGAGGATTTTAAGAGTTCTGGGAATTACACAAATTCAGAAACGCTTGTTTTAATTTTTTTTTTGGGTAAAAATAGCCACAATTAGGTAAAATTATATATCTTAAGAAGATTTTCTAAAATTCGAATCCAGATAATTGAACTGCGACTAAACGTAATTAGCTATTTAAATTAAACATAGTCTAATTAGACTAATTTAAACGAAGCTTTAATTGGCCGCCGTTGACGCCGTAACATTGAGAAGAGAACAAATTTTTAATTTGTCAATTTATTTTGTCATCCGGATGTCTTACTACACTCAGTATAGTCTAGAAAAAAAAACTAACACAAAGAAGAGTAGTATTCTAAAGAATATCGCACAGCCTTTTGTAAGTACCTCTTATACACCCTTACTAACAAAAACAGACTCCAACGTTCCAATATATTGCTTATGACTAATTCACATATGGATTTAAGTTAAGGGCAATACCTGAATTTTCGCCATTTTGTACAGGCAACTATAAGACGTTTATAAGAATTTATAGGGTTAGTAATTTCTTAATTTCAATGGTACTTTTGTGAGCAATAACAATTGAATTAATTAATTGAATAAATACGTAATTACTCCTCCGTCATTCCATATAGGGAAAATGCTAACTAAAATCTTAAGGGAATACGCCCTAACAATAGAATAGATTTCCTATACGGAGCTATCGCGGTATGCGCTTATTCAACATTAAAGGGTTTTCGATCTTAGTAGGGGAGGTTTTGTTTCCGCGAAACATTTCTATTCCTCAGGCAATTTGAATTGCTTATAAATATTTTCAAAGTTCCTCTTTGCATATCATAAATTGCTCTCAAGACGATTACCTAAGTCCCCCAGGCATTTTATTCCCTAACTTCTTTAAAAAAATTCCGTCTGGATGGCGTCTGGCAATGTGTGTTCAGGCTAAAGTTCCACACAAATTCTGGGGAATGTGCGGATACAAGCGTGAAAATTGTCCTTTACCATAGGTTTCCCATAAATTGAAGTCTTCCGTGAATTTTTATATTCGTATGACGATATTTTTCTCAATATTTTCTAAAAGAACATTTACTTTATCCGATTTTCGATTACTTAATGAATTCTTGATAAAGTACAAATAAAAGAAAAAAAAACAATAAAGCTTACCGTCAAATCTCTTTGTAAAACAAAATTCTTTAGAAATGACTCCCATTTAGTTTGATCACTTTTGTTCTTTTAACCATGGAATTCTTTCTAAGCAATGCAGGATCTCTACTCCGAGCATTTTTCTCAATTAACATTTCTAAGATTTCTTTGAAAAATACTTGAGCATCTTGTGCATGCCTCCGTAGGGCATTTAGTCGTACTGCTAAACAAAGGGCTTTCCATTAAAATGTCCCAGGAAAAGGCTCATTGTCTAAGGTTAGGCGCGCTCAGCTACTCCCATTGTTCGGTGTATCATCGTAGCCATAAATCACAGGGTCATGACATAATTTATTTTCTAGACAAAGAAACGCGATAGATGGAAAACCTTTGTCTTTTTGATTCGTTTTCTTTAGCCTGAAAAGGGGTTCATCTTGTGTCCACTATTCGCAAAGACCATTAATGGAATGGATTTCTTCAATTTCCAGAAAAAGCTATTGGAAAATCTTTAACAGAGTTAGGAAGCAAACAGCATGTCAATGGCACAAGGATGTGCAACCAGGCATTGCACATAGGAGCGAAATTAATTCTAAGAAAAGGGCATTGAAGATGAAATATTCCTTGGTTAAGATTGGGGCGAAGTTTAAACTTAGTAAAAAAAAAAAATTCAAAATCTTTCTGGTGAACTTTGATGCTATGCCCTTGAGGGATTGGTTGGCTTGTTTATTCGAAAACCTCTTGAATATTAGATTGCCTCTGGTGCGCGATTTATCGCTTATCTCAAGAATTATTCCAAGGTCTCTGACCGAATTAAAAAAGAACCTCAAGATAAAAGATGAAGTTTTAAAGTTAGTACAAAATATTCATAGTAGAGCTGAGAAATTAGAGGAAAGCTTAATAGTAACAAACATGGACAGATAAATGAAGATAAAAACATACCGCTAACAGAAAATGTTGAGGTAGCATTTTTATCCAAGATTATGTTAATAATGATGCTATGATGGCGTTTAAAAGGTTATAGTCCAACGATTACAAAATTCCGGTTGTAATTTCATCATTGAAGTGTCTATTGCGTTACGAAAATCCAAAAAACTTCAATCTACCACAAATGTACCTTAAATAATAAGTTTTATGACCATATACGAGTACTTATAGCTGCTTGTAATCATTTCCAGCACACTTCAGCCGATAGCTACACTTTTTTTGCATTCAAAGGCAATTGTCTCAAGCCATTTGTGTTTTATGCTAATAAAAGCCATTGACCCGAACTAGGGCCGATTTTTTTAATCTACGAGCTCCTGTTTTTACCTATCGAGCAGGAGCAAAAGAAGCCAACATTTTTTTAACGATTCGAAGAATAACAAAAACAGACTTCAAAAAAAGCTCCCGCTGCCGATGCTCTTCAATATACCCGAACCACCGTCTACCACGTGCAATAGTGACAGCGGCACCATTCCGACCGAATGGCGGTTTAGTAGGTTCGGGAACGAGACAAACACTGGTAAATATTGCGGGAAGGCCACAAAAACAATTCCACTTCCCTACGCAAATAGAGAAAATAAATTGCTCGTGCTTAAGTCGATAGGATAACTCCCGGGTCCTGGGTTCTGGTCCTACCGGGGCAGAACAGCAGAGGCAGCATAGGATGTTGCCGGTGATACCACGCTAGGTTGGAAATTTCAGGGCTTTGGAAACGAAGGGCACAAGAGAGACTGCAAAAGATAACAATGGCTACAGGGGTGGAGTGGAAAGGGCAGAAATGTTAAATGTGCCGAGATATGTTGTCAGACAAAGGCACTCGTGGATCGGATAGGGTGGAAGCCAAGGGAAGGTTTGGAGGGTTTGTAAACTGGGCCTTGCCCTCGGGCAGCGATCGTCGGGGGTTTAAGGGCAAATGACATTTTTCTAGACGAACAATTTACTGATTAGGTAGCCCGTCGCAGAGAGTAATCCTACGGACACAGGACCACCGTCACCACACCCCTCCAGAACCCTATCATACTGGAACCGATTACATCTACATGCGCTCGGCCAAGTTCTCTAGAGAACCCCTAGTTCTCCAGTAACCAGTCTTACAGACGTCAAGTTCTGCTGCAAAGCTCAATACACTTGATAAACTCCTTCAGCACAAAAACTCACAACTTAATTTCGATATTTTTCAGGGTGCGAAATAACCCCTCAACCCTACACCCCCGAACTAGCTAAAATGGATGATTTTTCTGTCTGCAGATAAAACTACAAACCGCAACTGGCTGCTGGTATAAAATAAAATTCTCTCCTCCTGCGTTGTATATGAGACACTTTTGGGGTTATAGATGGGTCCCACTATCCACTGTACATGTACATTTCGTCCAGTGGCCAAGATTAATTCCTTAGAGCTCTCGAAGACAAACTATAGTGAGACTAGTAATTAGTAAAAAATTGTCATAGATTTTCCGTAGAATTGGGAAAAGAATAGGGTCAGAAAATTTACTGAGAAACTGTTGAACTTTTAATGCTGTTCGATGAGGGAATTAAAAAGAATTAGTAATTTTCACTCAGGAACGTAAAAGCGTGAAATCCTTGAGTCGATCGATACAAAATTTTTAATAGACACTTATATTCACATTAATTATGTGTAAGTTATAAAGGTTCCCATAAATAAAAAAATTTTAATGCATGCTTTACCTAAAAATAAAATAAGCAAGAACTATAAGAGAAAATTTAAAGACTCAAAATTATAATTCAAAAATAAAATACTAACAATAATAAAGGGAGCACTATTTACTTGCTTTTTGGAAAAGTGATATCTAGGCAATCCTTTTGCCCATTTCTGGCAATGACTATAAGTCCTCATTTCTACTTATTGATACATTTTAAAGCCTTAATATCGGTATGAATGTTTGTAACAGAAATACTTTGCCATAAATTTAAACAAGGTCAAGGTTCTAAACAGCATCTACTTTTCCTACATTGCTAACTTTTGGTTTTTTTAATTATTAAATACAGTTTTAAGCAAAATTAAAATATTATTACAAAATATAAATGAAATTAAAACTCACAACTAGAAAAAAATTTTAAATTAAAAGATAAAAACTGTAAGATTCAAATTTTATAATTTTAATGTCGTTTTTTGGAACTTATTTAGGAGTTAACTATATATCAAAAATTCAATAAGACCAAGCGAGGATGTTTCTGCGTTAACTCACGACTACGTACAAGGTTCAATAAAGAGTTACTAACATAAAAATCCAAGTATTTATACGCTTTTACAAAACCAATCCTTGGTTTGAATGAATACTCTATCCCACGTAAATCATAAACAGTATTAGTAGCCAAAGGCATTAAAACGTTATTAATCCTTTTGCATGTTTATTTATTTCTGTCCGGAATTATTAACAACCCTAGCGGGAATGGAACCATTTAATTATATCCCCGGGGTTTGGAATTGTCTGTCATAAATTTCCGCTGATGTATATCCCGTCAACTGAAATGTTTCTGAACCCCTTCTTTCACATTGGTAAAATAATGAATGGCTTAATACAAAGTAGGACTGGAACGCGTTTTGATTAAATATACGAAACGCACTAATGCGGAAATCGTAAAACTCCCCAGCCTTTGAAAATCTTAAACAACTCCAATAACAAAGTCGTTAAATGAAGCAAGTTCGTCGGCTTTATTAGCACAGTCAATCTCAGTCCTATCGGTCGCTCCCACCCTATACTTTATGTATATCCAAATTTATCGATCGCGTCGCGTATATCCAAAGCTAAGATTACAGTTAACTTGTCGCCAATTTGTCGTACTACTGCGCGCATTTAGTTGTACTTACATTCAGACAGACTCCATGGGACTTCCAAGTTCAGTCCATACAATGGCAAGAGAGTAGTCAAGTAATCCTCTCATCCCGCTTACTGTGTGGGTATAACGTGGGTATAAATTAGAGGTCAAATAATATCCTAGAAGTTTCTCGGCTGATTAAAGTTGGTATTGCTACTGTACTGGCCATGGCAAGTACTGCACGTCGTATATTCTAAGAAATTTATTCGAACAAAATTAAGAAAAATAAATCACTAGAGCATTTAGGGACTGTCCTTCAGAGATATTGAAAATTCTAGTAAACATCAGTCGCACGAGCTGAATTGATTTCGACAATACACACTTTTGGCACTTCGGCACTTTGTATTAAGTAACCCCAATATCTCTGATTTTTGCCGATTGTTGGTAATGAACTTGGCGGGTTATGGTTCAGGATTGAAAATTTTTAAGAACCCACTGCAGCTGATTTGCATTTAAATCGAATTTCAAAGTAAAAGATTCGTTATTTCTAGTTCATTAAACCCGCCAGAAAAGCACTTGCTTTTACTGTCGTCGGGTGGATTAGATCCCTACATCGACGTGGGGTGCGGTAGAATCTAATGGACTCGTGAATTTCTCTCGTATTCCTTTGCCTTTCGTTTTTTCAACCAATTTTATTGGTTTTTCTTTGCAAAAGGATAGTGAGCAAAACCAAAGGTCGTTTCTATTGAGAATTGAGAAAATATTTAATTTTAAATGTGACCTACCACACAGACGATATTCATTGAACTTCTCTTAATGTAAGGTAAGTTATTTGAACACTTTTAACTTCCGGAGTAGCAGACAAAAATGTTTTAAAATTATAATTTCCGATTTCTGAAAAATTTAATTTTAGATCTATTTAAAAGGAAATAAGACTAAAGTCCGGTAGGGCTTTATTTAGCCACAGTACAATAAGTAGAAGTTTTAAACTTTTAACATCAATGGGTATAATTTTAAAGTGAGTTTTGTAAAGTCATGTCGTAAGGTCACCTCAGGGAAGATCTATCTCGACTTAGAGTGGCTTCCTTCAAATTTTACGATTGTTAATAATCACATTTATAACACAAGACCCCTTACTTTTGAGACACACCCCTCATATGGGTGAAAAATGATCGTACATTAAATCTTTCTTTTCCGACGCAGAAAAAAGAAACAGGAGAAATCTCGAAGAGTTTAGAAAAACTCATTTTTAAAAAAATGGAAATCTTGACAACACTATTATTCAAAAAAAGTCGATCATTAATTAAATTGAATTTATTGCTCCTTAAGAAATTGTTACCAAGGGATTTTATAAATTTAGCTATACCAATAAATAATCTTGGAATTTTGGATTAAAAGCGATTTAGACCTCGTTGCCTTAAGATGAAGTAGCCTAATCTGGTAGAATATCTTCAACCAGTGCCTTCTTCAAATGGTAATTAATCGAAGTTGACAGCATTATTTTGTTTACGTTATATTTAAGCAAGAGCCATTTCAAATATTTTAATATAATAATTCTTCAATCTTGAGTGGATTTAGGCAATTTTGTATATTAAATTTTAATAAATTTATGGGATAAAGGAATTAACTAAGAGTACTATAAATAGAAATATTGTATTTAATCAATATAATACGAAAGTATTGACAAAATCGCTTTACACACTAAATGAGGATAGATTTTTTCTCCAAATCGGATATATGCAACTTTTTGAAGAATACTTACACATTGCACCTTTCAAATTAAAGAATACTCAAAACGGAATAAAGAATGTCTTAAAACTCATGGAAAGTTGTTAATAACAAATAACAAATAAAATGGATCACATATTTCCAAATCTACTCTATAAATGTCAATTTTTCTAAAACTGAAAAGACGTGAAATACTTGAAAATTCATGAATTTTATTTATCGTTCTTTTCAATTACTGTCATAAAAAATCGTCCAATTGTAACTAGAATTATCCTCTGAAAATTTCATTAAAATATCATTGCTCTGAAAATTTCAGAAGAAAGAAAGTACAAACAATAAGAGCAATTTAACAGAATTTTTCTTATCTATCAGAATTGTGATGTATCTTCTACCGAAAATGTCTCGCCAAGATTTTACTTAATCTCGATAGGATATCTGAAGCACTTGACAGGTTGATCGCAACGAAGTGAAACTACCAGGATAATCAATAAAATCCACACAACACAAAATCTGGATTGTCCTGGTAGACTCAACTGGTAGCATGCACATGCATCGGTACTCAGCACAGGAAACAGAAACAATGTGAAGGGGAACGTCAGCGTTATTGCATATTTGTGGCGATACAATAGCATATCGAACTAATCAAACTTATCCTGTATATCCCTTCAATTGGATTTCTACAAATGCGAAACATAAATTTCGTTTTACCCTGGAGCATGACTCAATGGACCGGAGGAGAACTGATGTGATTTATTGCATTTATGCTTGGTGGGATCACGTTTTTCAGAAATTTCGACTTGTTTCGCTTGGTTGCACTGATTTCTTATGAATATTTCATACCTGCAGTATAAAGAAAAGACAGCAAGTAAGGTATTATCCAGTATAAAGACATAAACTACAATAAAATAAATGGATAAAGCATGGCCTTTTGACACTATAACCGTATCTTTTGTGTAACTTTCTATCAAATTTCAAAAGTACTATATAATTAAAAAATATTGTCACTGAAAACAAATTAATAATATTACCAATTAATTATATACTCAATTATATAAAAACCGTGAACTGAATTTCTAAACTCAGCCACAAAAATTTTGTAGATACTAAGCTCTTTTTAAAAATGTTTTGAGAACTTAGTGGTCGTGTCTTTTCGTTAGGTACCAACCAGTTTCTAGGACGAAAATCCAAACAGAAGACACATGCATGACAAACTCTTCTTCAAAAGCCATACAGCTTGATTAAAGAACCCGTAAAGGATAAAAAAACCACTAATTTTCTACAAGGAGCATGTGGAACCTTTGAGGGTCTTAAAATCCCCTGAAAAGTTCGCATGTAACAGTAAAGCAATGCACATCCGAAATGGTATGGTCATTGGGTAAACGTACCAAATCCCGACGATGTTGTTCTTTCACAGAACAAAATAATTTGCATAAGCACCTCACTGAAGTTTTAATGAGCTTAATCTTTATGCTATTACACTATCAATCCCCTCGGCCAGGTCCTGAAATGTTCACAATAACTTTTCACTTAACGATGCAGAATGAACTTAAAACTGGAAATTTCCATCATAAGCAAGATCTTCAGGTTAATTTTCACATTAGAGAAGCATTCTACACCTGGAAATCTTATCTCTTTTCAAGGAATCTACCTTTTGATCGAGCACGGTTTGAACGGGAATGAATAGAGTTTTGAAATCTGGAAATAATCTTGATGAAACTACAACAGCCTGAATAGCTTATTATTTTTAAATATTATACGTGAAGTTGGCAGACAATAGACATAACAAAACTTTGGTTTTAGTGAGAGAAATAATTATCTGAATACGAGGCCCTATAAAATTGTCAAATAGCAGAGATTTTAATAGCAAGCGTAAAAGTTTTGTATGTAAATAAGTTTGTTTTTATTTATCTTAATTCTCGCAGCGCAAAGCACATCAAACCAATGTAAAATTAAAAATGACATCATTTATTTAAAAGATAAAATTCGACCTACATATGCAAGTGGATTGATTACACCATTAAATGCCATAAGTTGTCTAGGTCACAAAAATCAGATCGAACAAGACCACAACCATTTTAATGCCAATTATATCGATAGCGCAATCGCCACCCTTATTTAAACAAAATTAATTTTCACTGATGATTTATTTTTAGTACAGCTACTTTTGGGTTCATATTATTGTACAAAGTTGTATGCCAGACTGGATAAATAATATTTATGAAAAAAAATCATCTGAATGCTGTAGATGATAGGTAATCTTGTGAAAAGGACATAATGGTTGCATTAATGCAAAAATCCCTGAAATGAATGCCCCATGTGATGCTTTTGAACAAATGAGCAAAATAAATACACCTTGTGGGCTTTCACCTTTTATGAATTGCACACATCTCTTCTTCAGCCCCCTCGAAATGGCCTAGTTACAGGACCACAGATTTCATCAGAAGATATCCCACATAAACAGGCAACACAAAAAATTTGTGGTCCCGATATAGCCACTCCGACCGCAGTACAACTAGACTGTACATTGTACGATATACACATGGTGTCTGCGTTGTACGGTCTATAGTTGGACAGCATGTAGAGAAAGTTCTTTAGTCCAGCAAAGAGTTCAGGGCTGCCTGCGGTGACAAGGACACAGTAATCAGCTGTTATACCATTCTGAATTCTGAGGCTCTTACGTGATTTGATTTGGTAATGTGCCTTTCGAATGGCACTTTTGCCTTATGTGGGCCTTCACGCTCCGGAGTTGCGACAATCTTTTATTTTTCACGATATTTAGTAATATCAATTACGAGGTCGGAAACTTTTACAATTCGCTTATGGTTATAGTGTCCCTTGATAACTAAAAATGGTTCCTACAAATTACAAAAACTTACCATATTGCTAATTTTTGTGTTTTCATTCAAAAATTATACAATACCGAAAATTTTAAGCGAAATGCTTACAAAAACTCCCTTGTTTTTAAATGCGTCTAAAATTGAATTTAATTTGAATTGTAGATCCAGAAATTTATTAAATTTATATGGGCAGTAATTTTAAACAAAAACGGTAATTATTTTGTCCAGACTTCAGTTCGACATAATCTTCTGCGATTTAATTACCACAAAAATGAATCATACTGCAAATTAATAATAATATACAACTTTACAATTTAGCCAATTAAAAAGTATTAAGTTTAGTACTCCATAAATAGAAGGTGTTTATAGAAAAAAAAATAAAGCTAACGTAGTTTTGAAATCAATAGATCGATTTAAAAATTCAAATCGAAGTATGAACCTAAAATATACATATATTAAATTTTGTTTTGATCTGTTGAAAAATACCCTCTCCAGCTCATCTATTTTTATTGTACCATATATATTTAATATTCTATAGACCAAAATAAGAAAAAAATTCAATGAAAATGTTTCCAAATCATAACATGCGAATGTTAGTACGTTCTAAAGAAATCTAACTTCAAAATTCGCAGGAGGAAAATTGAATAGCCCCAAATGGGCAGCTGGTCAAAAATATTTGTATACACTTCTTTTATTTGCCTGTTAAATAGTTTCACATTCATTGCTTTCTTTAATTGAAACAGGATTTACTTAGTGCGATTTCATTCCCGTATAAATTAAACTTCATTACGTACAAAATGAAACATTTCGTTTTTAATATTGAAAACTACAGACAAGTCTATAACTTAACACTTCCATAAATTTTCCGCTCTTCCTTTATTGCAATGGACTTCCTTTACAGCCCGACTCTGGGGATAAATAACTAGTTCCATATCGTTTAATTAATAAAAAAGAAAATAAGTTATTGTTTTATGTCCCGTCAAATTAATGCCTGTGCAAAATCCCCGCAAGGAATCGAAATTTGTATTGCCTTAAAAATGGACTTAATTGCTACGAGACACTCCCGGCCATCGTTTGAATTGAATGACAATTTAATGTCTCCCTGAAGTGATAAATTCTGGAATGCAAATATAACTGAAGCGAAAATAATTGAAATCAACATTTTCCTATGTCCATTTCTGTATGAGACTACGATGCTCTGAAGCTGTGGGGCTTTCCACAGGCATCCTTTGAAAGGGATGATTATCCAATCGCTCAATTCAAAAGGGAATGCTAACTGTGCCTATTCAACGTATCAGCGGTGCACTACACGCGTGTAGATTGTGGAATGTTGTGTGGCATACAATAATTCTATGGATACTCATAATCGATTTATGAATTTAAACCCTGTAATATTTTGTGCTCGCGCACGTGTCATTTTATCAAAATTAAATGATATGTTTAAAATTAAATTTATACGTTGACAATTTAATTTCTTTAACTAATTAAATAGTCAAAAATTTTCTGCAGAAACTTTCAAATTAATTACCTTGTGTATGTTACTAATACTAGTACTTGATTGCTCTTAACTTACATAAATAATAAATTAATCTTCGATCAGAACGAAAGAAATGTTTGAGCTAAACTCCAACAGCTTAAATTTCTATAAATATCAAAGTAGCAGTCTGGTATTTGTGGTATCCCACAGGAATATGTGAAAATTCAATTTTCCTCTCCCCTTTCTCCAAGTTCCTAGTGCTTCTTATTTTAAATATGTGCAATCGATAATCGTTTTTACCCAACTCTTGCTTAAAATAAATCGTGAGGGAATTTTGAGTCCGACCATAGGTCTATATTGCAATGCAAATTAAAAAAAAACAACAACAACAAATTTTTCATTAAGAAGGAAGATAAAATAGAGTAAAAAATGAGAATTATATAATTCTGAAAGTACGTAATACATAAAGACGATATTTATATATTTTCTTCTATTTTATCTTTAATACATGCCTTTTATAATTTTAAAACTCACTACTACTTTTTAAGAACTATTTTTTAAAATCCGCATTTGTAAAGTACCTCCAATTTGTGCAAAATTCAAATTGAAAAACGGTTATGCTCAACGAAAACAAAATGTTTGCTTTTTTCCAGATATAGCGATCCCAAAGTTTTAAAACACTTCTTTTTAGATTTGTAAAATCTATTGCACTTTTCAAAAACCTATTTACATTCATAGTTAATCATAAAGAAATTAAAAAATACGTCGGTTAAAGGAAACAAATATTGATCACTAAATTCATAACGTCAACCAAAATCTACTAACATTATCGGACGCGAAATAAGCCGGTAGTTCACCACGTGAAATGGTAGCTACGACAAAATAAGGCTTAAATTTCGACCAAATTTATAGCCAAAGCAAAACATAATCCTGCTCTTTAAAACCTCTGGCGACTTATAAAGTCTGGTTTTAATTTTCTTTGCTTTTATTTCTTATGGATAATTTATAATTTATGTTTATGTTTTTCATTTTTGAATCCATTTAAATATAATTAATGTAGCATGAAAAATGCATATGATAGAATATTATTTGAATACTCTTCGACTTTAATTTCGTGGTTTTTCATTCATTGGAACCAATCTCAGTTTTTCCATAGAATAATTACTATTAAGCTGATCTTGCTAACAAACCGCTTTTCAATTCAATTTCTATAACAAACACTTCTGGAGTAGGCAAAGTAATCAGAAAGAGCTACGAACTTATTTATGAAAATGGAAAATTAGGTTAAATATTTTTGTTGGTGCGCGATTTCGAGTCCTTTTTATTTATATGTAATTCAGAATGATTGTAACAGCTTTGCTGGAACGGCAACTGAAGTCAAATGATGCATTAAGAAAATGATCAATGCATTAAGAAACGCATATGCCAGTAAAATTTAAAACAACCGCTCAAAACTCCTCAAACCTATTCGGAAAGAGTGTCACATCGACGGTTTACTCTTCGGAAATTTACCATGGAACTATTGTGACATTTGCTTCAATCTTCGGCGAACTCCGTTCATGAAGTGTCATTAAGTATTTTTCGGATTTTTGTTGGTCCTTGGCAAACAACGTTGACGGGGCAAAAAATGCAGTGGAAAGCGAAATTTGTCTTCCTTACAATATATCTAGCAGAGCTATGTTGGGGCAGAATCCATCACCTTGAAGTTCGGGTAAGCGAGAATCGATGGAGATGAAATTATAAAGCTAAATAAAAAATCGATGTAATTACCCCGTTTTCATGTTTTGATGAAACTCTTCGCTATTTAGGACGACAGCCGGCGGTATATTGCTCTGAGCACGTTCGGCTTCTATCAGGGCGGCATCCTCGACGTGAAACTGTCCAATTTCCAAATTGACCCTGGCCAGGAGAGTATGGTGGTAATGTCACAACGGGGATTTCACTATCAGTGCGCAACTATTTCATCGCTTTGTTTTCCAGTTCGGGCTATCGCTGGACAAGACAATGACTGATGCTATGAATCCATACCTAGATGCTCATCAAGACAAATGTATCTTAGAAGAACCAATATCTCTTCAGCGCAGTGGACCAATCGTTTTGTTCACAATGGACCTTAAGAATAAAATGTGTGTTCCTCCAACTGTTTTGCTAGCACATTTAAGGACGTTCTTTTCTTTACAGAGTTAATGTGGACTGCTCCTATGACTTTAATAATATCCATATCTATAAAAACCGTCCCCCAGTGTACCGATCCAAAAGACAGTCTTTAGCTAAAGTTAGTGACTCCGCTCTATTCTTGCAGCGGAGAAAGAGGGAAGGTAATTTAATCTTTTAAAACGAAAAGTAGATTAATTTTTAATTTTTCTGTAATAGCTATTCACAAGGAACCCACAAACCCTGGGTGTAGTCATGTAATCCTTCCAATGGCTGTGAAAGTTATAAATGACGTGAAATACTACAACATGACTGTAAGATTCTTCTATGTTTTTGAAGCTAGAGCTCAATAGCACTTTTTTTAGTTTGCAATGACTGTGGCAACCAAACCCGGAGAAGGTCTTTATAACTTGTATTTCCATGCTTGTCCCAACTATGGTCCAGCAATTGTAAAACTAACATTTGATGTAGGCTCTGAAAGATTATAGTAAAGTAATGGGACTATTTAAATTTGTCTGCATTTTAAGGTTGACATCGAAGAGGACAACAATGGAAACTATCTCTCCGCAGGGGAGATGCCTTTACCTGCTTTGTACTTCATGATGTCTATGCTTTTCTTCTTGTCTGGCCTCTTCTGGGTATTCATCCTTAAAAAGAGCAAGTATGAATGTTATCTATATCTCTAGAAGAACTATCAAACAAAAGAACTTTCTTCTCTTACAGACACCCTGTCTTTAAAATTCACTATATAATGGCGGTTCTCGTTTTCCTCAAATCACTCTCGTTGATGTTCCATTCGATCAATTATCACTTCATTGAAATAATTGGGGAGCACGTTGAAACGTGGGCTATTCTTTATTACATTGCTCATTTGTAAGTTAATGGAATTTATTCCCAGACTTTATAAAATTTTCTTTGATCCCACTTAATTTTAAAGGCTAAAGGGAGCACTACTCTTTGTGACTATTATCTTAATTGGTACTGGTTGGACTTTCATTAAGCACATTCTTGCTGATAAAGATAAGAAGCTATTTATGATTGTAATACCACTACAGGTACGTTTAAATATCTTTATTCTTTTAGGGTCTCGTATCTCCTGTGGATTTCTTTATCTTTTCTTGTTTTATATCATGTAATTTCCGAATTATTACTAACCACGTGTCTTAAGGACTAAATTGCTCCTCCCATTTAAAAACCAATATTTTCAACAAATTAGTGGCATCGGAGATATATGAATATTTACAAAATTTAAATAGAGTAACAATGTAATTGCGATATATTTTATAATTCTAATTCGGGATTTAATCAAACGAAATTGATATCGGAGCGGAAAATTCGCCGGATTAAAAATAAGTAATGTCATATATAGAAGAACATTATGTTTAGTCACGGCCAGAAGTTCTGCTGAAATCCAGCCGATTCTATCTGTTAGTATCTTTAGTTAGCCAGACTAAATTTTAAAAAAAATAAATATTACCACCTGACAAATGTTCCTGCGGCCGTGTATGAAATGAAAAAAAGAAGTCATGTTGTGCATACAACACTTTCCGCGTTTTCAAGAATATCTGAATAAAACAAATTAACTTCTAAACAAAACTTTAGGGCACAAACAATTCCAAACTGTGAGTTGATGATTAGATCAGATCCGTTTTCCAAAAATTAAATTCGAAGTTCATATAGTTCATAGTTTTAAAATTCTACGTATTTACATGATTAAATTCTATTTCTTTTTAATTCCTATGATTTACAGGTTCTTGCAAATGTGGCTGAGATTATCATAGCGGAAAGTGAAGAAGGTGACATTGAACACAGGACTTGGCGAGACATCTTCATTCTTGTCGATCTTCTATGCTGTGGGGCGATCCTGTTCCCCATTGTGTGGTCAATTCGTCACTTACATGAGGCTTCAGCAACAGACGGGAAAGCTGCAATAAATTTGCGCAAACTAAAACTCTTTCGCCAATTTTACATCATGATCGTGTGTTATATCTACTTCACTCGCATTATCGTCTACCTGCTGAAGATCACCGTAGCTTTTCAGTACGCATGGTTGGACGAAATGTTCCGCGAAATGGCCACCTACGTGTTCTTTGTCCTTACTGGCTACAAATTCCGACCTGCATCCGCTCATCCGTACTTCACCGTCGAACAAGATGACGACGATGACGAAGTAGAAGTCCTGACTGAGTCTGGACTAACGGAGGGTCTTCACAAAACAAAGGCCCTTAATAGACTTGTGCCACCTTCCACAATTGTGGAATCGCATGAGGAGGAACGGGAGAACCTCATAAGCAAACGCGAGTCAAGTCATGAGTACGACTAAAGCGACAATGGACTGGTATTTCTTGCAACTCTTAAATAAACTCGTTAAACTAAGAGGCAAGGATTCAACCTCGATATACGACTTTTAAATTAAAATATACATAAATCCATTAGTTCATAAACTACGAATAGTCGAGGGTTGTCATGGGGAAGCCCTCTCTGCCGGGGCAGTTCTCACTTAGTTCTGGGTCACTTTGTTTTCGTCGTAAAAGTGATTCGCTTTTATTTGTTTCATGAATGTATTTATTAGGGACTCTTATTCCTTATTGTTACGGTTACTCTAGAAGTCACAAGGCATCTAATGAAAACAACAACAGCGTTCTGATTAAGAAGTTTACTTAAAAAAAGATTAATGGACTGCTTTCTTGCGATTTATCGAATTCTATTAAGATGGAAAACTTTGTTCTAGCCACACTATTCCTCTTTTTTGTACACTTTTTTAAAGACACGACATACGTATTTAATAAATTCCTTACATAAGTCCTGTAGTCATTTAGGCATTGTAAATTGTATAAAAATTATCTTTTTTCTAATAAATTTTAAATAGAATTCTACAAAACGCTTGTGATTTTTATATGGCTCCAACAGGAAAAAGAGTTAAATTTAATTTTTGAAAAATTAATAACATTTTACACTTCATTTATTTTTAGAAAAGTCTGTTTAACAATTTCTAACGTAATATGAGACTAATTCAAAATTATTATTACCTTAGTTATTTGTTTAAAAAAATTACTAGACCTAGATTCTTGTTTATAATACATAAAAATTTATTTTAAACAAAACTTTTTATGCAAAACCAAATTGGAGGGAAATTAGCGAATTATTTTGAAGAATAAAAGAGAGTAAACAAATTAAAAGTGCATTTTAAAGTTTTTCTAGAAAAGTGAGGATCTTTCACATTTTGACTTTTTTCGAGGATAGCGGAGGAGGAATTTTATACTTTTTCAGGTGATATCAGAAACCTACCTCTTGGAACTTGGTCTCTTACTTTATATTTTTTGTTAACGCCCATTTCATATATTAAAATTTTCTTGCTCTCCTCAGTTATCAACTTTATTCAGTGAAGATCTATCTCTTGTTTTTATCACCATTTAATTGTGTTTTCGATATCACTTGCTTTATTTTTACATATTTCTCATGCATATTTACTTCTTAAAGGCACTTATTTTTAAAATTCTATTTTTAATTACTTCTTACATATTTAAGATAAGCCGTCGCAATAATTAACTTTCATTTTAATGAAAAGACGCAACATATTTAAATTACTAACAAAATATAAATTTTATAAAATAAACAATAGTTGTTTTTAAAAGTTTAGTTCTTTTTACCAAAAATTCCCAAGTTCTATTTCAATATTAAATTAAAAATTTGTTCAACAATGAAAAAATTTCAAAGAGAACTATTGGACTTTTATTGTTTTTGATTTTAAGTTTAAATTTTCTGCTAATGTAGTTTGACTGAAATTTTAACAATTTTAAACACTAGCGACGAATTTCGCTTGATTCTTTTATAAACAGTGCATTCAACGAATATTTTGTTTCTATTATTAATACAAAATTCAGAATCTAAACTTTCTTGAGTTCCATAGAACTTGCAATACTAAGCACTCTATCCAAACCTGTAAGCAGCTTTATGAATGACTAATTTCTTCTTCTAAAACAAAAAGAAAATTTGTTTTGGCCCTCATTTAATGCTAAGTATATTAAATCCTCTGGAAATTGTGCGTATTCGCACAAGGCGCATCTGTTGAAACTATTTTTGAATATTTTATATAACTTTCCGAACGAAGCGAGAAGAGTAATATGAAATTAGTGACAATTTAAAATTCGGAAAAAATAATCGAATTAAGCTGTCAACTATGGCCAGTGTCGAACTGTCAATCTGGCAAGAACCAAAACATATTTATGACAGCATAAGCTTTCAAAATGGCGACAACGTTCATTGTTCAATATCGGCAGTCACGGAGGGATTTGTGACCACGATTTCCCACCATTTAGTGAATAATTGAAATTAATTAATTATATAATTAGTCCGATAGTGTATCATACTCGCTAAATACAGTGCTAGAAGTAATTTTCTAAGCCGTGGAACTGCTGCACGTCGACTGTTTCTTTTTTTTCTTTTGCACACATTCCTCAGGGCAGAGAGAGAACTTGGAGACTATGAAAATATCAATAAGCAGCATCGGACACTGAGGGGAATATTAATTAACTTGATAAAGTATATTGCGCGTTTCGGGTTAAGATACAATCTGCAAAATGCAATCGGAGGCAGATGAAAGTTGGCTGGATCTCGAGGAGCAGTGTTTGGAGGCGTTAAATTCTGAACCGGATTACGAAAGGGAATACAGCGCTCAGAGGGATTCTGCAATTCGTAATGTGTGGGGCGCATTTCAGGACTCCGCCACTTCAATAGCTCATCTCTACCGAGGTAGGTGCTGCTGTCTCTGCTGCCCTGGTCCAGGCGACGTTGTTTGCCTCCTCATCTTTTTTCGCGACTCTTTTACGTCTTCAAGAATCCACCAACGGCACTCGCCAAGCACTCGTTTTCAAGGACAGCTGGTGCATATCACAGTGAAAAAAAATTTTGTCAGACATTTTGTTTTGCCATTTCTTTGTGGCCTGCAGAACTTTTCGGAAAGTTATTCTCGACGTAGCGGGCAGGTGTCGGACAAGTTCGTTCTTTATCAGTAGAACACGTTCGTGCCTTGCCTTCGAGCAAGAGCCTGTCGCCTGTTATCGGCAGGAAGCACAGGGTGGTGCTGCGACTGCTGTAATTACTCACACGCTATTCCCACAATGGATAGCGACAGAGAGCACTCCTTGCTTTACATCACCCGAGCGAAGCAGCCAAAACTTTCACACATGTGGTCCACACGGAAGCTATTGATCATATTTTGGGCGATGTCTGCCGCAATGTTTGCTCCGATTCCCTTAAATAGAATATTTCGGTGCGTTAACCCAATTACTCGTGAACGATTTTCCCCCGATCATCAAGATACCCTCAAGATTACGTGGGTACTTATCTTTAGAGTATTACGCGCGTTCTAACGTTTTTTCGAGAAATTAAGTACAGACTAGTAATTGTACAAATATTTTTATGATACAGCATTGATTCATTGTGGAAATTTTTTCAGGTGATTTTGAGTTTTCTATGAGTTTATGCACAAAACTTCCTCGTCACGATATCCCGGGGACCACGTGGGGTCCGTGACACATTACACAAACACGCACGTTACATTTGCCCTTTAATTTCTTAAACGGTGATGGAACTTTTTCATCAAGGGCTTATCTAATATTCTGGAAATTCTAAGCAATAGGTGACTCAAGTGGGTATCTACGCCCATGCTCCAGGATTTAATCTTTTAATTATTACTCCCACGACCGCCTTATAACCCTAAATATAAGCCTACATTTTCTGTATATCTTTGTGAAGAGGTTAGCAAGAAGAGAAAAATTTATTTTTAACAAGAAAAAACAGACCTAAAAGTTTTTTTCTTTTTTAAAATACATTCTCCATATTCATCATTGTTTGGCTTAATTTTAAACATTATAAAAATATATTCCATTCGATATTTAAGAAACCTTTTACTCTAAATATAAAAATTGGTTTGCAAAAACAAGGAGAGTAGTTTGAATGAAGCTACAAATGCTAGGAAAAAATCTTTAACTGGATTTGTATTAAATTAATATCTAAAATCTCTTTCGAGTCATAAATATTCCAAAGAATTTAAAATACTGTTGGTAGTAGTAAATAAGCAACCAAAAAACTCGCTCTAAATAATTACCAATATTCAATATTTAGTTATTCCTGTTTTCTATTTTTAAATGATTTCAAAAGACGAAGTTTATAATTTGTTTGTTTTGTTTTTTTGTATATAATTGTTCACTAGGTTCATCAAAATCTGGTAATTTTATTAGCTGTTGTTTGATTACACTAAATCCATGTATAGTCTGTTAAAAAATTGAGTTAAATTCGAAAAGCATATATTTTTACTCGAATCGTTGCAAAAGAATAAATGGTAAAAAATGGTTTTATCTGCATGGTATTTATAGTTTTAGGGATATAATATTAACAAATAAGTGATCTTAATTATTCTGACAGAGATGATAATTTCGTAATGATAAGTGATCACAGTCCCTGATTTCAAAACAGTCGCTTAAAAACGTTTTACCACGGTCAGTCGTGTGAGGACTTTAAATAATTAATTTTTCGGTTCAAAATCGATGTTATATTACGTTTTAGTAAAACTTACGTGACCGTAAGAGTTAAGACTTACGTTTATCTAAATAATTTTTCTCTACCTCCAAGAATTAATTAGAATTCACCATTTCTTTCCTTTCGTGGGAGCAGTCGTCCAATTCAGCGTGTTCTAAATTGCGTCATCTAACTGCGATGTTTGACGAGATTTTTTTATTATTATTATTTAACTAATGAGTATGTAGTTACAAAGCAAGTCATATATGGAAACATTATACTTAAACATAGCGAGAAATTAATACAATTTACGGAAAGTTAAGTGCGATTAGATAAAAATCGAAGCCATACTTACACTTATATTTGTGATGAAATTTAATACGGTGAAATTCGCAAGATTTTTTTTCGCCAAGATTGAAAATCATTTGCAGGAACAGAAAATTCTTCAGCTTTTGCGAAAAATAAAATAAAAATTGGTATCAATCACTCTGGTGCTTAAAATAATCGAACATAAGATTGCTTATATGGCCTTTAAGAAATAAAAGAATTATAATTATTAATAAATCGTACAAGTGATTGCATAACTGCAGAAATTTAAAATATCAATATTTACCTTGCTGCTGTAGCTAAAAAATGAATTACTGTTGACGTGATTGATTTCTCACATTACCTCTTGTTCCAAGAAATATCGCAAGAAATTAGAATATTGAATTTAAATATCTTTAATGACGTACAGTATTGCAAAAGCATAGAGTGAATATTTAAAAAATTCCCAATCTGTTGATTAAAAATGCAAATTAAAAAAAAAAATAATTAGAAAAGGAAATGGTCGGATACCCATTCAACTCTATAGTCATAACACCGGAATTTTTTGTATAATTTGTTAAAATTTCCTGATCTCCAAATGTATGGAGTTTTATAAATTATTTAATTCATTTGCATAAAAAAAATGCTCACTTCTATATATTTTCAACAGAAACATAATTTTCTAATATAATAAAAACAATTTGTCATGAAATTCATTTCCAGATCGATCGGTACGCAATGACACTGGAGCTCTTTGGATACCTTTCCAGACAGCTGCAGGGACAGTTACAACATTATATAAAGGTAAATATGGAATTAAAGTCAATATTCTGTACTAATCTAAACCTTTCTCAGAATCATGTGAAGGAATTAAGCGTACAAGTGAAGTAGCCGTTCAATGCGGATACCAAAGAAGAACTAGGGAAATAGCAGATTGGGCTCGCAGTAAACGAAGGCGATACATTCGTCGTGATGATCTGTTAGCATATTTAGTTGGTAAACCACCACCGCCAAGTTTTCATACGAGTAGGGGATCTCACCCAAGGTTTTATAGAAAAATTAATATAAATAAATACAGTATTATTGACACAACTTTATATAATTATTCACAGACTATCGCCAAAGCCTGAAGCCCATTTAAATAATAGTAGTAATCCATTTCTGGTCGGATCAAACAATATGCCCAACGAATCAACAGATCTGCATACGTTTAAAGAAGCTTTAGTCAGGAAACCTAGGTGAATTTTCTTAAAATCCTATTATATTATATTCTTCCATTCTATTTTTCATTTCTTGGGTATTAAAAGAAAATAAAAACATTTTACTTTTTTCCTTTCCAGGGGACCAGAGCTGTATGCTTTTGTAGCTAGTGAAATAGCTCGGCATTGTAAACGTCCAGCGAGTCCCTTAGATGTTAATATGGATGTTCAGAATTATAGTAGTAAACGGCAACGTTTTATGTAGGAATATGAAATAATGTGAATATTATTATTATAATTATTCTAATTACATTTAAAAGAAATGAAAACAAAAAAAGAAACATGGAACATGTGCAGAACCTCACTTATGTGAATCTTCCTCGAAACGTAAAATAGCATTCAGAAAGAAAAAAAAACAGTAACTAAAGAATTCTAGAGATAGATAAGACTTTTTATTTCTTCAGGTATAAAGTACGGCTATAATTTGCCAAAATTTCTTGCTACAATTATTAAGACATTTGTTTGTATAGAAACCAGCCATAAGTAAAATTGACATCAACATATTTTTTTTTCTATTGTAGTTTTTACGGTTAAAAGTTATGAATTTGTTATATAAAAGTGAGATATTAAAAGTTTGAATGCGCAAACATTGTTGCTCCTGCCCCCATATAATCCTTGTCATTTTATTCCTGTTTGCCAAAGCTATACTGTAGTATAGGACACAGGTAATTCCGAGCCTTGGGGCTTTTATCGTATAAAAGAACTAGCAAAGCTCGGAAGGCTAATATAATGCGTCTTCCTTTTTATGGTGGGGATTAACAATGGGCGAGAACAGGAGCAGGAATTGCAAACGTTGCAGATTTCGTAAAATTTTTACAAATATCTGAAAGGCAGTTATAAAAATCGACCAGAACATTGTAAAAATGCGCAGTCCAATGTATTTGTACTTCAAGGCACTTCTGCTGATCCGACAATGGTGCGTGTTTGTAAAAAGTTTTTGTTGTATTGTGTCAAGTCAAAGTGCAACTTAGAAACTTGAAGCAAAGAGTACGATTCAAATAAATCATAAATAATAAAATATCAGATGATTTTAAGTGAGTTGCAAGAATTTAACTTAAACTTTATTTGAGAGCCCTGTGAAAAGAAAAAACAATTTTGGGAAAAAAAACGTATTTTAAAAGTAAATACCAATTAAAATTTTAAACAAGCAATTTTTATTACTTGTGATTTGTATTTTGCGCTTCGTAATTTTATTTAAAAATATAAATTAAGTTTTGGAAAAATATTCTAGCTTTAAATATAGGTTATGCCAAAAATATTGTTACAAAGCTCGTAACAAAATGTTTGTAAAATCTAAGGCAAACCAAATTAAAATATTGTGTCGTGTACATCGTCTAAAGGAAGCTATTGATAAAAAAATGTTTTTTAATATCCTCAGTCTTTTGAATACGATTTTAACACTGGAACAATCGAACATTTCAGAATAAAAGTCTCAAATATTTTTTATATTCACTTCTTCTTAGGAATATTTATTGCAAAGATTTCACAATTTAGAGTAGTAATCTTATTTAAAATCCTTTAATTATAATAATGTTATCTATTTCGGATAGACGATTGTTCTAGTGTTAAAAATTAATGTTTATTCTACTATTTTGTATAAAATCTTTGCTTATTAGTTTCTTGGTTAGATACGATTCAATATTGCCTTTTAAATTTCTGTAAATCAAAGTTATTTTTAAGGACTGATTGTGGAGCAGACTTTTAAAATATGTCGAATAAAGAAATATTCATGTTGATGTCGCCATGTAAATAAAAAAAACCTTATGTTAGAATATTTTGCAAAACTTTTTTTTTGTTAAATTTGTAAGATAAATATACTTTCGTGATGGATCCATTCATGTGGCTTTTGCGATTATGATTTTATTATGCATAATGCAAATTCGAATCTTGTAGTTGCATTTTAGTTGTATCACTTTTTTCAATACAAATAGGCTTTAAAGTATCATTCAATGGTCAATATTTGATTTGTCTTATTTCCAGAGTTGTTAATACATATAAAGCTTAGCAATACTGGCGAAAGCCACTGAATTTTCCTAAATAAAAGAAAAAAAATCTTCAATTGTACAAACCCTGTTTTATTTATAAATACCACTCCAATAATCCTGAAAAGTAAGAAATTCCACTAGAAATCTCAAGAAATTTAGTTATTTAAATTTTTAGTTCATTACTTCGAAAGTTATTTTTAACAATATTTTTATTTCATCAATACTAACTAGAAATGAAATTTTGGATATATTTGGACTCAAACAAATTTTTACGGCTAGAATCGCATCCAAAGAAATAAAGAAAATGTAAAAAAGCTTTCAGAACATTATTCTTGCCACATATTACTTTTAATATTTTATTAAGTATTTTTATGTAGATTTATATGATAGATCAAACTAAAAATGGACCATTTCTGATTAAAGACTACAATTTTTCTCGAATTTTTTTCTAGAGTTCAAAATTCAAAAATAACTTATGTATGGGAAGTTTCATAGTGAAATCACCCCAACTTTTATTATATTTATTAATGAAGAACGTAATAGCTACTTTTTAAAATAATTAGTCTGTTGTCTGATATTAGTTTAAATTTCTGTCTTCCACTATTAAAACAGTTTTTGAAAAATAAATAGCATTGAAATATAATTAGCTACGTAAAAAAATCTTTTTATAAAGTTAATAGAATTATTAGTTTTTTATCTAGAACTAAAAAATAAGTGAAAGAAGAAACACAATTCATTGTTTAAATACAAGTAGTTAACTTTTATTAAGTCCCATTCAATAATCGACTAATCTTTAATAAAAATTGCATTTCTACTTCTTGCAATTTTCGTTGAACTCCTTAAACTGCATGGGCAGAATAACGAGAGGCTTGTTCATTCTTGGATTATCCGACCATAGTGTAATGTTATTATTGTTCAAATCAAATACTCCCACGACAATCGTCTTGATCACTTCGGAGAGATCACCGTTCTCGCGGAAAACTGTATGCGGTTTGCTACTGTTGTCTCCAAGTAATTCTATCAAATCCTCCTTAGTTTTTGGCGCCTTACGTGTGGCGAATACTTTCATCCTAGACTCACTTGAGTCCTTCATTAATTGATTGTTTTCGCTAATACACAGCCGTTCGTATCTAGAAATATTTATAAAAATTTAACCATAAGAATATTAGAACTGTTCAAATTAAATTAACAATTGCAAAACTTCACCTATTGCAATGAAAATTACATTGACCGAGAAGAACTGATTTTATATCGAGTTGTGATTCGTTTACATCTCCTGCCGCAGGACCCATTTCAATATTATAAAAAATCCTATCTTGGTTCGGAGATCTAAAATATATTACAACAAATATTAAATTAGCTTAAAAGAAATTTGCAAGGAATTTTCCTACCCCACAAAAGTCATATTGATCGTACAAGCGTCTGCTGCACCGACTCCAACGTCTTTGAGGATCATCTCAGCTTGCTTGTAGTTCTCTGCAGCTAAAAGTGCTCGAGTAAGGAAAGTTCTTGCTAGAAATAAAGATAGATTTAAGAGAAATGGATAGATAAAATTCTAAATGAAAAGATTGCTATTGCCTTCAAAAATATTTATCATGTTATGTATTTAATTCTGAATTCTTTCCATTGGTATCCGTTAAATAACTAGCTTTTGTCACTTACGTGTTTTTCCACTTCTTAAATGGGTTGCTGAAATAGTGTTAATTGAGAACACCAGTCCATGATGGTTGTAGCTCATAGTATAGCCCGGCAAACAGCCTGCATAGCACAGTGAGAAGAATTTTTCTTCTTTAACTTTGTACTTTCCTTGAGGAGTATCGCTAATAATGTGGGCGTCAACGTAGTAAAAGTGGTTTAACGTTTCCGTCAACGCATCTTCCGTATGTCCAAGAAGTTGCTGGATTAAGATCAGATTATCAATTATTAAAAAATTAATGGGATAGAAAAGTCTTACACAATCGCTTTGGTTGACCAGAATTGTGGAACAACCCACTGGCTGTTTACATTTACATCCCTTCTCAGCAAGTGCTTGAGGGAGAATTTCATCCAAGTGGAGTAAAAAAATCTGGGAAATGTTTATATTAAATAAAAATGAATGTATTCAAAGTTCACAGTAAATGTAAATAAAAGTAGATGTAAAGTACATTTTTTTATTATTGCTTTTTTTCAAAACTGACGACTTAAATAAAAAGTTATAAGCATAAAAGCAAGTTTACCAAACTACTTTCAAGTACTTACTTTAATGAAGAATAGAAATGTGTAGATATTTTAAGTCATAAATGTGTTAAATTGTATTTAAATTATTTGTTTTTTATATAAGTAAAAAAAAGTTTCATTGTTTGATAATCAAACAAATTATGAATTATAAAAATTGAAAAATTTTTTCTTCAGAACAAGCAAATTTTAAAAAAAGTAAAAGTATAAAGGTACGATTTAACACAAAAAATGCATGTATAAATTCTAGTGAAATTATTCACATTATTTAGACCTTAGTTTAGAATTGTTTTTTTATGACATAGAAGCAAACATACAACAAATGACTAGATTTCCCATTAAGAGATCCGTTTCTATTTTTAAGAATATGCAGTCTTAAAAAAGAGATTTCAATTTATAAGTATCAGCACTTGGAACTTGGAACTAGATCAATACATTCAAAGGAAAAAACTCCCATACTTTCGGCGGCGGCTTTTCCCTAATAGTAAAATTCAGTAGCCTCAATAAAAGACAAAATCCATGTGTATAAATTGTTTTACGACTGCTTCTAAATGAGGATGTAGAAGCACTACAAGGACAAAGGCGATTATTGGTAATAAAGGTAGCATAAAAATTCCCAGAAATAGCCATACGGCACGCATTACTTTATTGCTTAATGAGCCATCAAATTATAAAAATCGTTATAAATTTGATACCTTCACATATTCCGGATGTAATACTAATCCACTGAATGAAAAGTGTGGAGGACAATGTCAAACGTTTCGACCTAGATTTACTTGACTGATCTTCAAATCGTTTGCGATTGAATGTCATATTTTCGAGGATTTCGATTTGGATATATTTTTTAACAAACACCTCCTCTCACAAGTAGTCTTACCTTAAACGTCTCAACACATTAATAAACACGTATACCTCTTAATTACAATTGACTTCGGGTGCGGAATTTGCGGCGACAACTCATCAATCATGCATATCTGCATACATAAATAAACTTGATTTTGTCTCGATGGAAGAATTCCATTAATCGTCTTTGAGTGTAAAGTGTAAAATTGCACTTGCACTAATTCCATTAGTTGAAGAGGTTACTAAAAATCTCTTATTTGCGATATGTTGACAAAAACAAAAACCCATTTTGCATACTGAATTTCACTCATGCGGAGATAGCAATAAATATCTGTCCAGTTGGTCATAAGAATAAGACTCGTGATCTTAAAGCCTCGTGTATTCACCTCGTAATAATTTAAACTGATTCAAGAACAAAAATCTGAGTTATGGGAAGTAAAAACACAACATGTTAATAACTATTATTGTAAAAAACACTTCATCATCAAATTTTAAAGTCTATATCTTTAAAATAATTTTAGCTAGATCATTTTTTTGTAAAACTAAAGTAACTACCCTTGCTAATTCTTTTCCTCAATTAATATTCAATAGTATTTGTTCCAAGAATCTTTTAATATTTTCTCATCGAATTACAAGATTGCAAACGTAAGAGTTTTGTTACTGAAATGCTTAAATGAAAGCACAATTTTCGTCTCTAAATATTTGAATACGTTCCTTTTATGCCCATCATTTTCCTATTCATCAATGTTCGCGATACAAAGTTGCAAATAATTTTATGCAAGGCAACGACCGCAAGCCTTTAGATCAATTTACGCATATTTGCAATACCAATCTCCTAGAATTTCATTCATAAAATATTTCATTCTTGCGCGATCTCGATGTGCTTCGATTTTCATAAATTTTAATTATGGAACGTGGAACATAATTTATACGTACGTATATTTACGAATTCCGTAATAGATCACTGATCGTGTAAGGTGCATTTTAAACAATATAAGCAATTAGTTGTAGTCTAACGGATGCTAGAATGAAGCTGTGATTATATAATTAAAACCACATACAGTGTGCATAAATAATTTCATTTGTATCGTTTAGTTCAATACATCGATTAATTATGTCATTCTTATTTTTTATTTTATAGTAAAAAATTTAGAATTATATAAGTTAATCATGTAGTAGATTGAATCGTACTCAGTTTTATCATAGTGCGTAAAAAGGCAGCAATTTGATAATGTTACTACAGACGGGAAACAATGTGTTTAAATAAATTAATCAGTTTAGCTTGTATCACTAATTGTGATCTAAAATATAGATCAATTTTCAATAATATAATAATAATCTTATATAATAAAAATTATGCAATTTAGCGACCTCCCTAGGATCATGGTTACGACAAAATTGCACTAACTGATTAAATAGGAGTTAAGAAACCGTCATACAAAATGTATGTATAAAACAACCTTCCATAGAGTTTTGTTATTATAAATATAGTTTTTAGACATCTCAAGATGTAAGTGCAAATGTTTAAGAAAACAAACAAAATTATTGCTAAGAAATTAAAGGTGAATGCTCCGCGAATGCAGATACAGATGCACACTTTTGTACATAGGAATATTCTGATTTATATTCGCTATATCGTGCTTAGAAAATTTATAAATTCCATTATAAATCCAAGCCAAGGTCATCATAATACCGGAAATATTGTTATATGACTGTCGTTTTCAAAAACATCATTGAAAAAAATAAATAATCATTTGAGAAATTGTGACACTTTAGAATATTTACATTACGAACCTATTTCAAATGACTTATTAATTAATTTATTGTGTTTACTAAACGGTAAAGGTAATTTCTAAGCTGTCTTTTGTAGGAGTACTATTTAATTTCCTGGTTCACTGATTTACATATTTATGTGTTTTAATCACGTGAAACAAACAAATCGATAAGTTATTAATGTAACATATTTTAAGAAGGCAATCAACATTCATTCTAGCATAAAAAGTTTTTAATACGTCATACAATTTATTTGTATTTTATTGAAAATTACACTCTATAAAAAAATATTCACTTCATATTTATTTGATTAACATCAAATTTTAATATAAAAAAGTCTCTATTTAGACTTATAACTATTATTTTCGAAGTAAAATTCTGAAAACATATGCAGAAAATTAATTCAAAGGTATAAAACTTGGCTTCATATGCGGTTAATTGTGTTTTATAACAAATAACATTTTCCAACTATGCTTTGTAAATTTTACTATATTTTGTCAAAATTAGGTTTATTCGTTGTTTTTATAATTCTTATGTTAAACACAAAAGAACTAAATCATTCCTTCAATTGAAGTATTCAACTGAAAAAATGTTTATAAATGTTTACGTAATAAATAGCATTTTTAATAGGACAGGCTTTAACACTAGAATGCATAAAAAAATGGAATTTTTCGATGAGTTTTTTATTATTGTCCATAAAAAGGCGACTTAAATTTAGAATTGAATATTTTAGACCTATGTAAAATACGTGATAAATTAAGATCCTTAAAATGTAATATCAGAACCCATTTTGATGTTATAATTCTAATCTTGTATATCATACTCCTTTATAAGTTTTAGTTCTTTAAGATAATCAAAATGAAAAAAAAACTCTTCATTACATTTGCTTTACATATCTTCAAAGGTATTTTGTTGTGTTGATGTATTTTTGTTGTAATAAAAAAATGTATGTTATTCAATATTGTGGACAAAGGCAAGTTGTTCGGTTACTAGTAATTATTTCATTTTCAATGTAAAGGTTAAGATCTCAGACCACCAATTACTCGTACTGATTAAGAACACACGCAATAGATACCATCAGGAATGTCTCGATTGCACCGACATCCACTGGTATTGCTTAATTACATCAACATAATTTTCCTTATTTGTCTTCATAAACACCATGATTTGCGAATTGAAGTTAATTAAACCTGTATTTCACGCAAAAGCGATTAAGATCACGAACGAAATCTTGTTATTTCTTATAGTTAAGGTATGATTACCCCAATGGAAAATAGCTATTAATTAACTGTGAATAGCAGCGCCAAATCGCTATAAATCGACAGAGAAATAATAACACAGAAAGTCCTAAATTGACGATAAATCCTTTTTAAGATCTTCTACTGCTTAAAGCTACTTAGCCACTAAGTATAGGCTTTGTAAAGAATAGATCATGATGCCTTCGTTTATTCACCTAACATGTGGCCAGTTCAGTTGATAATTATAAATTTATCTCGGTGCTCGAATCCGCAAATGTTTAATAGCAATACAACTACAAGTGAACTAGACTACAGAAGGTGGCAGTAAAGTAATCACCAGGTTTGGAAAATTTGCAAGGTTATCGCACAGCTTTGATCTTATTTAACTTACCTTATGAAACTCGACCTGGGCTCCATCAGCAATTCCCTCTAGCTCTCTAACGTACTGAGGAAACGATTTCTTAACAGACTCCAGTGTATCATTGTAAACTTCCTCTTGAAAAAATAAATATAGAGCATTATTGTGCTGAATTTAAAATTGAATACAATTCAATTAACTTACTTCCAGCTGGTGTGTTGTATAACTTTAGGTAGGAAGTATTTAAAGGTTCATACAAATTCAAGAAACTTTTAATAATATAAGCAAACGTTCTGCCCTGCAAGTAAATTTAAAAACACGTTATTAATTTCAAAATTCTAGCACATATACATTAAAATAATTATTTGGAAAACATATGTAAATGTCCATAAAACTATTGATGTTAGGTATACTTAAACATATTTTCTTTTTAAATTTTTTTAATCAAAAATATTTTATCGTTTTACATCCTCAAAACACTTTACTGTACTTTTTATTGTTTTTAAAAACCGACCTATTCTATGCCATCTATTTTGATTTTGCAAGATGTTCTATTGAACTCTATTTTGTTAGTAATACAAAAATTAGCCTTTGTAGCGAAAATTTTTAAAACCAATATTATACGATATGAGAATTTTTAAAATCAGTTATGGTAACTTCAAAGTTGATTAAAGCAACATTTATATCTCTGTAAGCTACTACTCGCTAAACTATCAATAGTATAACATTCCCATAAGTGGATCACGTATTACTTAAATAATGTTGTATATTTTAACAACAAAATCAGAATTAATAAAAATATTATAAATTCCAGTATTTTCAAGTTCATGATCAATTCAAAACAAATACTTGGCTGAAAATTACCTTAGAAAACTATTAACTATTATCAGCTGCTTCATTCTAGGTAATTTACCCCTCGTAACGATAAAACCTACAGACATGATAAAATGATCTTATATCTAGAATTAAGCTAATGAAATCGATTGTAACTGCATTCCTTAGAACGACTATAACCACGGTCTCTGGTAACTCAAGATCAAGAGCCGCCGATGACCGCTCTATTTCACGGAAAAGTCAATGTCTACTCGTGCTCTGCATTCCCATAATTAAGATCGAATTTCGTGCGACACAAATGATCACATAACCAGCTCGATTCAAGAGTCTTTGTATGTACAGGTAATAGTGCGCAAGTAAACTGAATTAAGCCGTGATATGGTGTCCCACGCTAATAAATCACTGGCACGTGCAAATTTGTATTATTTCATTTTCTTCTGGCACGATCACATAATCATATGCTTCAAGATCGTGCCTACCGTGTGGATATTTTTCATGTGACTGCAATTAGAATATGTAAATTATTTTAAAAGTTATAATTTCCTCCTACTAGTGGATAATTATGCTCTCGGCCACTGTTCTAGTAAATGCATCATGCACGCCGGCTAGAAGTTAGTGTGCAATAGCTGTGCAATATTATGCGAAAAAATGAAGGTGTCTAAATGATTGACAAACTTCGTCTAATTGCGTTTATTGAGCAGATGTTGCGATGATATTGGAAATGCAATTGAATATTTAAGCAAACAAAAAATTATGCTAATATCTAACCTTCGCTCCAGACAGTCTGGGGTAAGTGGACTAGAAAATGTTATAGCAATATTTTGGCATAACAAAAACTACTTATTTTGCAGAACAGGTAACTTTTAGAGCTACTTACTAAGTTTACTAAATTGTGAAATGTAATCGCGTGCTGCAAAGTAAGAAACATTTAAGTAATACGACAACGATAATGATTTAAATGTTTAGTCTTAGGTTAGCAATAATGAAATTCAATAGTGAATTATGTTATTATGTACTACATTGAAACGAAACGCTTTAAATAATCGTTCGCATGGACCTTAGGCTTTTGTTGCATAGGGTAATGGAATGTTATAGGCAGACTTAAATATATAGGGTATAGCAGAACGATGTAGTAATACTAATGTTATATAGGTGAAGACACCATTCAAATTTGTAATTTCAGTAATTTTTACGTGATGCGTACACAATCAAACAAAAATTCCAAAATGGATCTTATTCTATCACTTATTCTTCATCCTCCCAATTAATTTTTTGTAAATTTTTTCAATGTACAGACCAGCAAAGTCTATGGTTTGATTATATGTATTGATTATTTTTAGGTTGTGGAAATACATGCATAAAGAAATTCATGTATGGACGTTCCCAAGAACAATTAAAAATTTCACAAAATATACAAAAGATTCAAGTCCGACAAGAAACAAAATTAACAAGTTTAAACATGATTGAATAACACATAAAGTTATACATTAATTTAGGTAATAATAAAAACTCGCGATACAAACTTAAAAAGAAAAAAGGATGGGAGATGGTTTTCATACCTTAAAAAGAGATCTAATTCTCTTGCCATAGGCTAGTTTTTCTGGACCAAAACTCCCCACATCAATAAAGATCATTAAAATCATGAATATACTATTACAATTTTCATTCGTTTTTTTTTACTACCAACGGAGACAAAAGTTGAACATGAAGGTCTAATATAATCTTTATTTATATTATATTTATATGTAATAATAAAATCACTCAATATGGAGTTATTTCAAATTTTTTTATATACTCGTACCACACAAATAATTAAGTAATTTTCTAAAAATTGTGCAATGTATAGCATGAGTTAAAAATTTCATTAAAGCATATTATTTAAATTTATGAAAAGTGCAAACATTGTGCAAGTTAAAAAGGTTAAATTGAAAAATGTGTACCACTCTATACCTCGCATATTTTATTTAATAAAGTAAAATCGTAAACCTCGTACTTTCGATAACACCACAAAAACTAACAATATGGCATTTCAAATCTAAGCTAAGGAATTTTAATAGTCTACACAAAGAATTATACTAATTTCAAAGATTTTAAATTGGACAGGTCAATTTAACAAAAAAATGGATAAATTAAATAAATTTGAAAATTTTTAATCATTTTTTTATAGCGTTTCTTGAACTAAAGTACTTTATAGTGGATCACTTTACCTCATTTAATGAACAGATAAATTATGTAAGGAACTTGTTAAATATTAGTACCTAATGGCAACTATTACTAAGTGATGGAATCGCCGTAGTTTCGAAAAGTGGTCAATTAATAAGTCTATCGGACAACGAATTTATTGCAATCTATGAAAGCGGGCAGTGACACTTTGCAATGCAAAATTGGTGTTATGTAGTGTACTTCTTCCATAAATAAGTAAACTGGTTCTCTAAAAGCATTAAAACTATGTGCTGCAGATGGGTAATTAAAGGTTTTTCAATTTAATGTGAGTATTTTCACATTTATAAGGAGGGAAAGATTTTATAACACTATTCATTTAACCTTGTATTACCTGTAGGTGTTTTAATGCAAGTATTTTTTTATAGAAAGAGTCAACAATTTATTTTTATGATTCGCAAAATAAATTCGAAAAGCTAAAATGAATATAATCAATCGAATTTAAATAATACATAAATAAATATATTAGAATTTTAATAGTTAAAAATTGGGTGATGTTTTCGTTTTAATTTCATTTTTCTTTCCTGGCAATTTTTAAAATAAATTATTTTTCGCATAACTAACTATTTTAAAAGCAGCATAATAACAAAATTGTAACTTTCGCTATATTTATACAATATAAACGTGTTAATGCATCCCAAGAAACAATTTTTTTTTTAAATCACGTTTCTATTAGCAGTATTTTATAAAATGTTAAAAAAATATTACTACCGCTTCCACTGACACCAACTTTTATTGGCTTTAAAGTTTATATTAGTTGTCTAAGGGGCAGCAGTAACGTCGCACATGCGGCATTATATCCACCTATTAACAAGTTATCAATCAATACATCTTTTATACTGGAATTCTTGATCATTTTTCACCGTACAAAGTGCAAATCAATTGAAAAATGTAGACTTATTTTAATTTCGAAACTTGTATAATACCAAATTACAAATTAATATTTAAAAGTTATTAAACTTATCGGTCGTACCATGAACAAATCTTTACACCTGCAGCAATCAAGCGTAGAAATTTACGAGTGCATATGAACTAGAAACGAATAACAAGTTTTCTCTTTTTTAATTAAATATGTTATTAAAATTTCCACTGATGCTTCAAATAGTATAACAGAAGTTATGAATATTACTTTTGAATTTTAATTTGCTTATGTTTAAGTTCCCCTTGTTACTTTTTATGTGTCAGGAATGATGACTTTTTGGGTTTGTTCGCTTTTAAAACAGAAAAATATAAAATAGTAACATTTCTGTATGCCTTTTATCTGAACTAAATAAAAAAATACATTAAAAATAGACGTTCTATGTTTTCAATTTACGTTGTTGTGATACAAACATAATTACATTCTAGAAATTTGAAATTAGTTAAGAAAACTTATGAAACTTTCCATTCCGAAATATTTCAGGATAATTTCAATTTAATTTTAGAATATGAGAAGAATAGTTTAAAAATTTTTGGAACTATCATTAACTTAATTTTACTTTCATTTTATCATTCAAATGAGAACAATTCCTATATAGATAAATTCTAATCAAAGTCAAGTATCCTTTAAAATATTAAATAATGTAAGAACAAAATTAATATTTTCTTTATTGTCATCATGAAAGAATACTAGATAATTAAAATTTAAATACTAGATAAAGAAAATTTAAAATAATGCAAGCTCTTTAACACTTAATTAAATCTTTTTATACGTTTGAGTTTATTTTCGCATAAAATCTTTTTTTCACAATTTCACGGCACGATTTTTTAATTTTATATTGAACTCAGCAAAGGGCTTTGGAAATGTTCATTATTCTTACAAAGAATTATTAAATGCAAAAAAATAGAATGCAATCGACTTCACAATTAACATACAATGATAAAACAGAAAATATTTTAACAGATAAATTTAATTTTGTTCCAGTAGTAAGATCATTGTCTTAGAATTAAGCACGAAATTGAATGAAATTTTGTTTTCAAAGGAAAATACGAGTATTTTCATTTCGTTTTTATACGAAATGGTGTTGAATTTCTTTCTGCAAATCATTGTCACGAATATTGTCGTGAAAATAAACAACAGTCTCTCTTTATCAAAACAAATAAAACTTAAAATTTTATATTTAAATGACTTTAGTTATTACAAAAAGCATTTCGTCTTCGTTCTGTTTGAAATGCTGCCAACAATCGTTTAACTTTATCTTATCTCTCAAACGTTTTATTCTAATTGTCGCTATAAACAAGACAACAAGACATTAGAGAAATTAAAGGGGATTTAATAATAAGCGTAGAAAATTTAATAATAATCAGCCGAAAACAGAAAATTTAAAAACCTTCTAAGGGTTGAACTCAAAAATCAATACGCCAGTGGGAACCTTAGCGAGCATGTTACATGTAAAAGCTCAGTTGTAAAACAGATTAGACTATAATTTAATTACAAATAAAACATAAGAAACGCGTAGAATGTTGATCAAATCTATTTTAGAAAATCTGAGTATAATTTTATCACAGATAAGTGCAAGCGTGCAAGATAAGACTTCTACATCTCCACTGAAAAACTCATATCAGCCTGATATTGGACTATAGACTTTTTTTTTTAAATTGAAACGAAAGTAAAAGCAAACTTTCAATAAAAACTGGCCCCGTTGAGTCCCCTCCTTTACTACAAGGAAACACTTAAGTATGTAATTCTGTCCGGTTTCTGCCTAGAGTGGGTGGACTAAATTGTTTCCAGTCAAATATAGCCAATTGTTTCACCAGAAATTTATTTTTTTCTTTTTCTTGAAAAAGTAAAAGTGTGCCCTTTATGTGCAGATAGAACAATTTCATTTTGTAATAAACTTAATTGTTTTAAAAAAACCGACTGCAGCTGAACCGCATTCATTAAACGGATCTTCCAGCAATCTTTTCTAATTTCTTAATTTAGCACATTAGACAGGCAGACAGCTGAGAAAAGCACGAGGTAGTGTCGGCTCTTCAGAATCATATAAAATTTCATCCGTTGAAAGAAAAAAACCTCGCACGATAAAATGATACAAAAAAAAAAAATTACCACATCGAAGCCGACATCGTAATGATTTCCTCTGGTGTAAAGGATCGGAATTGCGTTTCTTCTGGGCATCTTCTTAACCTCCATTTTTTCGAAGATACTTTAAATCCGGATATTAATAAATACTTTAGATTAATTTTAGTAACACTGTTCGACTTCACTAGGTTATAGTTCGCGAGCAATTGTTAGATGTAGGCGCGGATATTTCAAAAGCACTCCTTAACGGCTCGCGACTGTACTAGCGACTAAGAACTGTTTCAAGAAATAATGTTATTACGAGTAAAAGCTCCTTACCACCCGACCAGGGGTTAAAGCACGCGCCAATCACTGAAGAAACGTCGTAAGTAATATCGATTGTCTACGGGTGCAGTTTTGACCGCCTTAGGCCTACTGGGACTACCTTGGTTTAAAGGGGCCGTCTATGACGGGGCCTGAGGGGCATTCGAATAGATAAGAAACGAAATCATTAGACGGTAGAGTGAAGATAGCGCAAGGTGATAATCAACTACAAGTAAATATATAATCTTTTTTCCAACTACATGCAATAAACCATGTTTTAAAATTTATTTGATCCAAATACCCTTCGTTACTTGAATCGATTAAAATCTCGCGTGTTCCCAATCAGCAATATTTTCGTGTTCGGTGCATGTGTACAACACTATTTAAATTAATCAGTAAAATTAGATTTAACACATAAATGTCTCTTGGATTTATTAATCTAATTTTATATCATGTTAACACAAAAAAAAGTAGTAAAACAATTTGATGTTATGTATGACACCGTGTTTAATAGACAAATGTATTATTGTTTTATTTAACATAAATTTTAAAGATATGTTTTTACTTTGCTCCTTTGAGTGATATAACATAATTCAGAGGATATATTAAATAAATTAGATCTATATAAACAATCTCAAGTTTGTATCTATAATTGTTCATATTGTTCAAAATTCAAAATTGTTATTGTTTGTTCGAGCACCACTTAAAAGTCGCTGAATAAATTTCGTTGAAACATTCAAGGGTATATAACTTAAAAATTAAGTTACAATTTAAACTACATTTTATTCTGGTCATAGATTCCCATGAAATAAAAAGTTATAGCCTCCTATATATTCCTTCTTATCTCGAATTCTCCACGCACGAAGTCGCAGGCAAAAAATATTATATTATATTTCAAAATATCAATAAGAAAGAAAACCATTAAATAGAACAGTTGTAATTTAATTTAATTACCATACTTTTCATAAATTATTTTTACTATGAAATTGCTAATAAAACGTGAGTGCAATTGATAATAATCCACAATGTATCAACAACGGCAAACTATGTTGCCTGTGCCATAAAATATTATCGTTTTTCTGACAATAAATTCAGCATAACCATAAAATAATAGAATTAATTTATATATATTGGAATATATATTACTTCTGGGACTATAACATTGCAAATTATTACACGATTAGTATTGAAAATAATATACTGACCTTTTCTATCTCGATTATATCGAACAAATGTAAAGTTGCAATATGTTTACATAAATTTCTCATAGTAAAAATTTTATATTCCTTACCAGATGGCCATAAAAATATATGATAATAAATTTTCATTTTTAATGGGTTTGCTGAGAGTTCAAACGGCAATACCTCAATTTTCTTTAATACTTAGTAAAAGCAAATTAAAAATTATGAATCTAAAAATGATGTGGAAGATTAAAGCTAAAAAGTTGTTTGCAAATTAAAATAAAAAAGCATAATATTTGTGATTGCCAATAAATTGGAAACCTGTTCTAGAACTGAGATCAAAACTGACGGTATATTACTAATAATAACAAAAATATATTACTTCATGTTTCAATTTTTAAATTTCACACATAATTTATTCGTAAATCGGCTTTTTAAATTTTGATTTTACTTAAAATTTTTTAGTTAATACGCTTCATTTTGTATGTGAAAGAATAGAAAAAGAGTGGGAATGTTGTCACAGATATACAAAAAACCAGATCATTTAAGGAACATTGAACTTTGAATACTAAATTTTATCTTTTCATGATTATTATAATATCGAAGAAAAAAGTCACGGTAACCGAAACACTCACAGAAAAACTAGTGATCGTATTTTCGCTTTTAATTTAAATTTTACGAAATATTAAAAGCAATAGCAATTTTTCTTCTTCTGATTTTTTTTTAAATCGCAACAAATAATATTTTAATTTTAAATACAATCGTCTACGTTAAATGAGAGATTAGCATAAAATATGGAAAAATTATGAATCTTAAAATTCATTCTAAATTTAAGCTACATTTCTTCAACTATGCGGAAAAGTAAACCACAAAAAAAGACATTATTTTCATACTGAGTCTTCAAACTTCCAGATGATTAAAAACGGATATAAAATATTGTATAATATTATCTATCATCCGCTAAATGGGTTTTTCACACGTACAGTTTTTCTGAGCTATATTAACCGCATTAAAGCGTGCTCTTGTGAGTAAAAAAGAAGATAATCTTAAGATTTCATCAAAATGGATATTCTCAGTAAACTGCATCGGTTGATATTTGGTATTAATTTCCACACAATTTATCACAAAATTCCCCATCACTTTAATTTCGCTATAGCATAGGATTGTGAATGAAATATTTAAACAAATTAATATGTTTCAGGTCATTAAACTATTGTATTAGGTCATTTCTATAATTTCAAACACTGTTTCAAGCTTGACGAGCTTCACCTGAGTGTTGTTTAAAAAAATTACACAATTTACATCTAAGAAGAGTGCAAGTCAATAAAATTAATGAAGTGAAAATTAATATTGACAAATTCAGGGATACCCAGATAGAAATCGATAAAGACCTCACAATTATCTCCGACGATTGCGCAGACAGTTCTAATAAAATAGAGACGATCTTAAGAAGCAGAAAGCTTTGCAAGAATAATTCCGAAAGATTTTAATCTTTTTTGTAGCTTCGAACAAATCGCAAAAACCCGAATAGAGGTAGGTTCTTCATAATTAATTTTCTTTACTATAAAAATTAAAATCAAATGAAAATATTAAAGTGTAAATTAATGAATTATTAAGATACATGTGCTTTATAGTTTTGTAGATGCTCCGAAATGCATGGAGCACAGTTTTATTTAAAATCACCATTTATATATTAATTAACAATTAAATAATTAATTACCTATTTATTCTTCCTAGGAACCCATTTTTTTAGCTATAGAATATTTTAGTAAATATGAATGGATTTTAAAAACAAAAATACAAAACCCTCATTTTATAACTATAGTTATATAAAATTAAAATTAGCAATTTAAAATCAATTTAGTTTCCAGGCTATAACTTACTATAACTATTATATTAAATTCTAAATTATCTGCGAACATGCGAGATTTATGATTATTGTAAACTTCCGTATCTATAGATACTGTTAATAATACTTTATTAATAAAAATAGGTTTAATGCCGCCAAGCTCGGGAATCAAAAAGATTGAGGAACTAATAAGATAATAATGCTTTGAATGACAACGCTCAATTGTTAAAAGAGTTTTAATTGCTTTTCTTTTCTCCAAATTATCAACAGATCTTTTGTTGTTGTGTCTGAGTTATGAGATAAAAACTATCGATTTAAACAAAGCTAGCCGGGTGGCCGCTAATCGTTATTATCGATTACTAAACCTTTCCTTTCAATCGTTTAGATTATGCTAATTTAAAGTTATTAAACTACTTCAAACCAATACCTACTTACCTTCCCTGAGGTAGATTCACACATAATTGAATTACTTAGCAATAATTTTTTGGATTTTTTTACAATATGATTCGCTCAAAAAAAAAACATCTCTATATTTCATAGGTTATCAATCTTAATGGATATGGACGACTCTAGAAACAAAGTGAATTTAATTATTGATGAAAACTATTGGTCATTTATATACCAATTACGTTGTATAAAATGTAAATAAATACTATAACATTAATGCTTAATATAAAGTTAAAGAATAAATTTGTGCTTGTCTAAAATTAATAAAAATAAAATAAACCAGAAATATAGACTAATAGAAATCGTGTTTTACTTTGCTATTATTATATATTTGATTTACTTGAAAAAAAAATTATTATTTTTGCGTTTATACTACTACTTTTTTCTTTTGAAAAATCAATAGCTTTTAAAAACTTTTATTTGTTTCTAAATCCTTTTATTGATCTTTAAGGATATTTTATAATGAACTTAAACAAATATTGAATTTCATTTCATTCCTAGAAATTCTTTTTTCTACAATAAAAGCACAATTTTTATTAAAAAAAAGATTGTTGCAATCAATACTAAAGAAAAATGTGTTTCAACGTCTTTGTATAAAATCACTTATTATTTCTAAAATAATTGTAATAATACAATTGTAAATTAAAAGATATCTATTTCTGTATTATCTTAACAGCACTATTTATTAAAATAAATAATTCATACATACTTCCACATTTCATGTCTTCATTGTGACTTTATTAATTTATAATAAATAATTCATAAATATTGCCACATTTCCAATTAAAATATAAAGTTTAATGATTCTGATTTAAAGGGATGCAAAAGAAAGTTAGTATAGTTAAATTTAATCTTCAAAACATTTCTTTTTCTTTCTCAATCTATTTCTTTTCTTATTTCAATCAGAACCAGAAATAGAGCAATTAAAAAATACGAAGCAAATAATTGTTTCATTTAAGCGTTCATTTTATGGCTTTAATTTCATTGAAACTAAGAGAGAATGGATTTGTTTTACGACTGATCGTGCAAATTTGAAAATAAAAGTAATTTGCTGTGGTGTTCAAAAATCGAAACCAGGAATATTAAACAAAAACCCGTGATTGTGTTTAATAGGCCGGGCAGTTATAAACAGATTTTATATTACATTATAATACTGAATAATCCAAATAAAATTATTCGTCATGTGTTTAAATAAGACAAGTTGAAAGGATCGTTGTAATTAGTAGAATGAAACCTCTTTGATCTCGATACCATCACCCAGTAATACTATATAATAATAAAATTGGTTATAAAACACAAATTCTCACTTGGTATTTGTATCATATCGCATTATTATTATAAAAACACTAAGAGAGTGGTAAATAGAATTAATTTACGTTCTTTGATCTAGTTTTTCTTTGCATGAGGGCCTGCCTTTTTAGTCGCTAATTTGAATTAATTTGATTGTTCATTCAATGCAATATACGCCTAATGATTTCACCAACGTATTGTTCCAAACAATGTTGAATTGCATCCAATAGAAAACAGCATATAATTCCTGGTTTGCTTTTCTCGCATATCATTTCATTGCATAATTCGACTTCGGTTTGAACTCTTGCACGACACAACACACCTAATTTGAATAAATCGTTAATCACGAAAAGTCTTAATTTTATTCAAATTAATTACTCAGGCCAGCATAGCGTAAAAGTTTTCGAATGTTTTCAATTTTTTTTATTGTAATTTCGATTGATAATGTAGTGTGAGTTTGCAAGGCGTTTCTTAATCCTATCCTCTGCATTAGCACACTTTCGGTTCGACCTAGTTCTATCTTATCCATTGGGTTTTACGTTCGGAGCACACGCATGAAGACTTAGAAAAGCGTCAAGTAAGAACTTCTTCTGCAATTCCTCAAATTACAAATGCAACTAATTGGATTCCAATTTTCCAGCGACAAAAGAAATTATATAAGTTAATTTAGATAATGCAAATGTTAGAAATGTATTGAATAGGAACTCGATTACAAAAGACAAGATGAATGGTTTTGTTTCGAATTATATCTGATTTGAATGGTAATTTTATTTTTAAATTTAGATTTTATATCTGAAAAGAATCTTATTTTTTTAAATTATATGAAATCAATATCAAATATTACTAAGTTGGATAAAATATACATCACCATACAATTTAAATTATTTTCTGTTTTAATTTCTCTCAATTAAATAAAATTAAAATTATATTAAAATCATTTGCCATTTAGTAGTAACAGCTAGTGTAACATTTACTTATAATATTCCCCTGAATAAGAAGAATGTACTATTGCATTTTTAATTAGAAACCTTACATTAAAAATTACTGTTCCATTTAAAGACGGATTGTTGCGTTTTTTCGAAACATATTTCTTAAATAGAGTAAATATCGAGTGTTGCGGAAATTAAATTCTGATTATATAATTTGGTATTTTTAACTTTAAACTCATCAGTATTAATAGTGCAAGTACCACGAAAACACAGAATTATTTCTGTTTGGGAAAACAATCAGTGATCTTTAAATTGATGTATATCATTAAAAAAAAAAAAAAAAAAAATTGTTAATAGCAGTCTTCTAAGATTAAAGTAACAGGTACTCTAAATAAAAATATAAACTGGATAAATATCAGCTTCGTCTCTGTGATTTTATTCAGGTTTTCCAGCCTTTTATCGGATAGAAATAATTTCTCTCACTTAAGAAGCTTTAAATGTTTCATTAAATACTGATTTTATCGTACTAAATCCTCCCATCTATTTTTTTTTTTTCTTTATGGCATCAATTTGAATCGATAAATATCTTTTTAACGTTTTCTTGATTGTTAACTGAGTCGCAATTAAAAACAAAGCACTTCTTACGAGCAGTAAAAAGGTGATTGATTTATGTAGCCTTAAAACATCAACAAAGTAACAATTAGCAAGAAGTCTAAACATTTTCTCGTAGAATTACAATTGATGTAATAAATTTATAGAAAGAAAATATTGTACAATATCAATTTAATTTGTGGAGCCTTACAATAAAGTTGTCAAAAGTAAATTTCCGATTTATAAAACCTCGTGATACGAAAGTTTAGTCATACTGGAAAAATATTCAAAAACAACTTCTGAGGAGTTTTCCCGAAAGGGCACTAATTCAAAAAATGTTTTAAAATATGTCTTTCCTTTAGATTTCTGGTAAATTAATTTTTTTTAAATTAATATTTTTTATATTGAGTGAAGTAATATGACACTAACCAAAAACGTAAATGTGTATTGTCTATAAAAATATTATAAAAAAAAAGATATTTATCTGCCAAATAAAATTCTAGTTGCGCCTAATGAGCAAACGGAAGAGCGCATGCATTACCCGGGTAGAAAAAGAAATCCCTCGCGGCTATAAGAATCGTTTTCCCTAACAGAACTGAAGCCTCCAATGGTCCACATAATACTGACCGAGTTGTTGATTGGCTAACTTGGAAGTTATCCTATAAAGTGTACGAATGTATCTCCCATTGGATCGTCTGAGAGCCGATCCTGTAGATGCTGACGCAATTTTGACACTCTGCAGGCTTTAAGAACTGGGTTTAACTAGTAACTAGCAACCGTCTTCTGTTGATCACTTCCCACTTGAGACTCCAACTTCGCTATAAAGCGCATGAAACTAGAATTTCGGGAGCTCAGAAGTATAGCATTGTGGGAGCTTGGGATTTTGGGAGCTCGGTAACTTATGCGCATAAGGCTATATTATGTCAGGCAATATGAGCAAAACCCTACTTTAGTATTATTAAAGGGACTTTTCTCTCCACGAAATTTCTCCGATTTCCTATCTTCAATAAATAACGCGTTACTGAGCTCAGTAGATTCTTTCCTAGTCAGCAGCTGATCGGAGCCAGACGTACCAGCCACTTTTGCCAAAGGTGTATCTAAGTCTTTGAGTAAATTTCTTATCAGTTATGGGCCATATGCAACATTGATTTGTGAAGCTACTAATTTAAATTCAATTTTATTTTTAAAAATTGTATAAAGTGGAATTAAAAAAATCATTATTGCTTCTTCAAGCATTATTGCGTGCAAAGACATAGGTACTCATTTAGCACGTTTAAGCGATAGTTGAATATGTAAGCCTAAAAAATATGGACGTGGTACTGCGATGTTTATTTAGTCGCGGAACTAATTATATTTTACACTTTTAATAAAGCCAACAATTTTTAATATAATTAACATAGATTTTAAAATCGCTTCATTACTTTCTGAGGTCATTAAAAAATAATAAATAAATTTTATGCGTTCTCACTAATGTTTGTGTCCTCCGAATCACATTTCATAACAATTAAACGAATAAACACAATGAAAGGCATTTCATTGGTTATGCTAATTTAAGTTTAGTTTTAGTTAAATTTGTAAGCTATAAGGATCAATTAAAGTATTTTAAAATATTAACATTTACGTTTTATGCACTTTAAATTTTTCATGCTCTGTCAAGTAAGCTAAAACTTCATATACCAATTCCAAGTAAATCATAATTTGATCCTCTTATCTTTGTTATAACGATCAATTAACGCCGTCCACTGAAGGCCGCTGCATTCGATTTATTGATTGATAGATTGAGTTACACAAAGTAACACGCACGGTTCAAAAATAAAACCGCTTTTATTAAACACATATCGAATTCAGATCAGGTTGAATTTGCTAGGATTAGTTTTCTTAATTAGGTCAAAGTTCATGACATTACTAATAGTATATCACTGATCGAAAGTCACTAGAAAATTGTATATTAAAAGTTTACATTTTCTTTATTTGCTTTTAGATTAATCCAAAATCCAAGAATTTTGCAAGGTTCCAGCTCAAAAAACTGAAAATTGTATTTTTTGTATCATGCAAAAAAAATCTACGTATTTTTAATATTAAAACAACAACTTTTTAATGATTTAATAAAAATTTTAGATAGTGAACATTTGAATTTTAAAATTTCTAGGGAACCAATTTATGAAGTATATTGTACTTTTTATATCCTTTTTTCAAACTCTAGATCTATTATTTGGTAATAGTTTTCTTAATGTGCTCGCTAAATTCGAAAAATTAGAGAAACTAAAAAAATAGAACATTTTACTTCTAGCAAAAAAATACTAATTTTGGATTACTATAAAAAGGACAAACAACTTAAAAATTGAAACACATTTTTTTTTAATTCAGAATTTATGAGCAAGAAAAATATTTATCCTATCGACATCATCTAAGAACTCTTTAGTACATGTTTACATGTCTACGATGAATCAAATTTCTAAAAAATTAAACAATTTGCTTGACTAAATTCAATCGTCAATATCAGCAGCAGCTGTTTTCAAGGTTTCAAAAATTTTACTCGTAAGTAATGTGTTCCTGCTTTTTTTATTCTTTCGAATTGATTTAAAAATTAAATATCCCAAAACCAAATACTGTAAACGACCTACCTTACTTATCCTAAGAAAATTCTCAAATGAATTAAAATAATAAAGTGTACATTTTTATACGAAGACTTTTTTCTTAGTTATTTATTTTTTATTTAAAAAGCGGTTTTTTGTTATTCTATCTCCAAGTGTACGTGTGCCATTAACTTTTTAATAGATCTTCAGAGAATACAAAAAAAAAAAAAAAAAACAGATTTTTTACAACAAACCTCTCCTGAGCAATAATATAGTAAAAATTCTGTTCAAAATTTTTGAAAATAATTCTTTATTAGAAAGATCTTTATGAAAGACACAGTTGCAGTAACTACAAAGTTTCTTATTTAGTTTCAACTATGACAATCATTTTTTTATAAAAATGATGGGAATAAGGAACAGGGATTAATAAACTGTTGCACTTGAAATAAAAATGTTAATCTATACTCTAGAAAAAGGAGTTTATTCAGTAGTAATTCCAATGATTTGTTCGGTCGCATAATTAAAGACAATAAATTGACAAATATTTCTTTTATTTACACAACTTAACAACCACAATATATTATGGTAATCCTCCACTTAAGGAAACTTTTCTCTAAACGTTCGTCTGTCACAGTTCTTAGTTGTAATTCATCAGTAAATAAAGGCGTTAATTGCAACTTTAAATATCAGTTTCATCTTATTCCGCTTATAATAACAACTTATAACAATAAAAGTGTTTATAATTACCTACTACTCAAAGAAAGCATTGAATTTTATTTTTTTTTTTTCAACTTTTAGTTTTTTTTCACTTTTCTGCACTCAATTATTTTAATTAACAAACATTCGAGCCCATTCAGTTTCGCTTCCAGTCAATTTGTTTTTTTTTTTTATATAATCACAAAACTTACAAAAGGAACAACTAGTGTTTTTTATGTTCAATATGAAAAAACTATGTTATATGTTGTTGTAGCTCCTGGAAAATTCATAAGAACGAGAAATGATTTCGAAGAGGATTGAAAGAGAGAGAGACGTACACACCGCGTAGCAGCAATGCTCATATCTTGTAGTATTGTATCCAACATTACTTTGGTGTGCCAGTACTGATGACTAGGACAAACTAGAAGACACCGTCTTGAACGCATTTATGTTTAGTAATATTGTTTTTATCTTATCAATATTATATTCTTTTCATTTTTGATTCGAAAGAAACCTACGGACGGGGGCACTGCTCTTCACACCTTTACTTCGATAAGAAGGGAAAAGTTTTGTGATTTGGCGGAAAATACGAGTGATCAACATCGTGCATCACCAGATCACCTTTAAAGATGCTTACATCACTCGTTCGGCTTCACGTACTTGTACTTCGATGGCTCAAACTTGCGAACTTTGGCTCTATATGCCACAGCCCTTGTCCTGCTGGCTGCGTTCGTTGTGCGCTTTGGGATGATTATCATAGTCCGCCGTCCAGAGGATATGTGGCGTAATAATTCTTCGCCCTGTAGTGGCGGCGGTTTCCCCGCAGCGGCCCCGACACGCACTTCATCAAGAGCTGTTGTAGTACTACTAGGAGTGTGACTTAATTTATCACCAGTGGCTGCAGGGTTATATGCAGGATCAGGATCACTTCTTCTAACGTATTTGTACCGATTATTATTATTATTATTATTACTTTTACGCAAATTATTCAAAGAATACAACTTTCGTTGAGTAGTATTTGCATTGATAATTTTCTTATTATTGGACTGAACAAATTTTCTGCTACGTAAACTAAGTAAAATTTTGCGCGATTTATTTTTAGTTACGGTGGTGGTTGACGCTGTACAATTGGTTGTTGTTGTTGTAGGAGTTGTTGTTGTTGTCGAAGTGTCTTCGTCTTTGTTACGTTCCGATGAATTGTCCTGTATAGTCAGTTCCAGTCTTTTCAGTTCTTGTTGTTGTTGTTGTTGATTATCATGATTTTTGATATTATTACTATCCTTTTGATCACTATTACTATTGTGATCATCCTTAATCCGTCCAAATGATATTGGTGTCATAGTAGTCGTCATCAGTTCTGACTTTTTCATCGTCGTTCTTGCTATTGTTGGTTTTATTATGTCTCTTTGTGGCTTAAGCCATTGCCTTAGCTGTTTGCTTGGCGTGGTTGTGTACGACGCGCCGTCCTGAATTTTCGATTTCGTGCTTGTGATGACGGTGTCCCTGGCGTTGGAGTTGGTCTGTATTTAAAAAAGAAAAAAATGGGAAAGACAAAAATATAGAATTAATATTACTCTAATCATGGCAACTACCAGTTAATATTATTTTAAAGACAACTCATTTTGTGTACACTTCATGCAAAAATATGTGTTTTCTGGACTATATAAAATATTTATAAAGCATTTTAACGAAACCAACACCATTTCTATCTACGATCATTTATATTTTGAATGTATACATATACTTGTTGTAACATATGAAATATATACTAAATATTTTTGTTTAACAGAGAAATTCATGTTATAGTTGAAATATTCTATATATTAATCAATCCTTTGCCAAGAATTAAAGACAATGCTGAGGTTTACTAAAACATTAATTTGATAAAGATTCCCGACATCATATACCTAAATGTACCAGACAATTAATTTACTTATTGCAAACTGAGCTTATACGTCGAATTAAAGCAGGAAAGGACGACGGCACCTAAAATTTTGCCACTTTTAATCGTTAAATTATTTTCTTTGGAGCTACTTGAAAACAAAAGTTCTTACCACTTAAATTGAAATAATTATCAGAAATAAGTGGCACATTATTTGAGCAAAAAATCATATTGCAATTTAAAAACGTAGTACAGTAAATGGGAGAATGACTCAAAATCAAGTTCTTAATTCATACGTACCAACACGTTTCTAAAAATATTTTGAGACAGTTACTTCTTAAAAAAGCAAACGAATATAAATGAGATATTTTATTAAGATCAACTTGTTCTTGAAAAATCATTTTAAAAATGATTTCAATAGCATATTTAGTACACTATTTCAAATTGTACAATAATAATTCAATTAACTTATAGAAAAACACTAAAGAGCACAATACAGTAGAATTACAGATCAGAACATCAACTATTAATGTTAAAATAGAAATCATTATAGATAAAATTTTAAAATCGAAACTGCTGAATGTATTTCTAATGCATTTTAAACATTGCCTAGCTTAGTAATCTAAATTGAAGTACATATCATGATACTATACCTGAAGGCAAAGAAATAAAAAATCGTACCCCATTAATCAAATTGGTTTACTAACCTTTGTGCCCCTTTCAATGTGATAAGAATGGAAATGCAGTCTAATTTATTGTATCATATTTAACAGATAGGCAAGTTGCTAGTTGTAAGACTATTAAACAACTCGAAGATATAAAGTTGTATAATTTGTAAAGAATTCGCTTTTTCAATATTGAGGAATTTTTTCACAGAATAAATTAAGTTGGTTGGTACATAGGATGTTAATTTAAACTAAGATAACTATTCCTCATAAAAATATATTTGCTAGCGTAAATCGAATTCCACCAACAAAAAAGCAACCTTGCTGACATGATGAAACACAACAATGAAAAAACAAGTTTATAGCATATATAGCCAAGTGGTAGCTGTTAAAAAAAGGCTTAAAGACCAGTTTCCCTAAAATATTAAAAGCTAAAGCAATTTTTTTTCTAAATTTCCCAAAATAGTTTAAATAATAGATACAGAAATACAAATTTTATTGGGCTTATATATTTATATTAAATACACCTAAAACATAGTAAAAGCGATTTGCTTCCATGTACCGAATGCTGAACAAAAGCATTCATAGAAATTTTATTTATATATTTTTTTTTAAAGTAAAAGTAGAATGAAAGTAAAATTATGCAAAACAAACAGACAATTCATACCTTCACACAATAACAGCAACATGTGTACACTTAAATGAGTTTACATATAACATGCAAAGTTTACAAATGCTTCAATGAAAAGAAAAAAAAGAAAACAATTTAAAAATAAATAGAAAGGAACAACCTTTCTACACACTATAATATGCACTCAGTAAAGCATTCACACAAATTGTTAGTCAATAAAAACACTCTTCAGGATATAATATTAACATAAAATAAAAAATAAAACGCAAAAACAATTATTAGTACTTACGCAAATATATTATTGGCTGCTGGTGCAGCACTGAATTGAAAAAGCGCATTCGGGGCGGTCTGCAAAAAGAGAATTTTTCGACTTTCTAATTTCCATTGTAACTTAATTTCATATTTTGTTTTTTTTTTCATATAAGCTATAAAAGCAATTTAAAATTATTTGAATTGACATAATCCATGTTTTTTTTTTAAACAAAAGTAAACAAATACAGTTTTTAATTAAGCAGACGCAAACGAATGTGCGTACAATTCTTTATATAAAAAAAAACAATGAACCAAATGGTAATGCATTCTGTACAACATAACAACAAAACCATGTTAGTCCTATGGGCTTTATAGCGGGCCAAAAATATCACGGCATATGCAAACTTTACACTAAACAATAAACATGGTTTCTGTAGCAAACTATGGAATATTTGGAGATAAAAGAATAAAAAATCGTAGAACAGAAGAAGTATAAAAATTAATTAAAATGAACACTGAATACATGGAATTGATTCCAAAGTGTAATAAATGTAAATTGAATAGCTAAATCGTACTATTTCATATTCAGTGTTTATTTGATGAATCATTGCCCCATTAAAACTATGTGGTACAAATTTTTAGTGTCTGTCCTTTTCAAACCAATAAGTTTTTTTATAAAATTCCGCGTGCATAGCTACATCAGCTATTTCTAAATGCTAGTAAAATAAAAACATGAATGAATATTCCAGGTTAAGCGAACAACAAACACGGAGCAGAACGTGCATTAACTCTTCCAATCCACTTGGGGTATTGTGTATCTTCCTCTCAGTTCTCAATACCAAAAAGTAAAAGATACCTTTAACTCACTGAAACATAATAAAATATGACACGCACTACTCATTACATATCACCTAATTCTTAATCATAGATCTTAGAATATAATAACAAACGAAAAGTAGAATTATCTGAGGCATGTGTTCGAAATTATCTGATTCATGTGTTCGAAATTATGTTACTTTTGTACGAAAATAATTATAAAATAATAAATATTTGATGCGGCTAGCAATAGATGCGCCTAGAAATAATAAAGCATTCCTATTTGCATTGCATTGCCTCTTCTCTTAACTACGCTATCGTTTAGCCCTCCGTGTTATTTTCCCCTGGTATATACATATATTTTACATTCTCATGTTATACCTGATTTATACACCTACTCCAAAAAAAAGAATTAAAATTAAAAATGTTTTGAGCTAGATTGATATCAGACAGCACGGACTAAATTGCGTCATTCAGAAAATAAGATTTTTAAAATTTGTACAAAGTATTAGTATGAAGAAACACTTTTTTTTAAATAAAGCTCTTGATTTACATTCATTTTGTACAAATTATTAATATATTTGAAACATGAGTAGATATTTATAATAATCATTTTCGAGATATTAGTAAAAAGCAAACAAAAATCAAACTCAAAAATTCCAATAACATGTTCTTTTTCATGGTCGGCAATTAATAAACACAGTAGTGCACAAAAATAATATCGGGAGATAGAAATGAAATATCAAAAAGAAAAAAAAAATTTGAAAAAAAAATGAAAAATGCAACCGTGTGGATGTTAAAAAAAGAACGGGGAAAATCACACGTGAGCTCAACTAAGAAGAATATTTTGTACTTTACCTCCACGCCACTAAAATTAAAAACGCCCGGAGTAATTGGCGCAGCTCCAAATTGAAACGGCTGTGATGAGTTTGTTGCCTAGCGGTGCGCAACAAACAATCACCACGCACCACGAGGAGGAGGTAAACAAGAGAGAAAAAAGAAGAAAAAGTCTCATAAGATTTTTTTGCATGACTGGTGCTTGTTTTTCAAAAAAAAAATAATAATAATAATAGAGTATTATTTAAGAAAAAATGTTCTGGAAGGCACGTGAATTGAAAAATTGCAATAAAATGCTTACCTCTTGATTTGCGGTAAAGTTAAATGTAGGAGGATTGGTTGACGAAAAGTTGAATGCGGGCTTGGTGTTGTTGTTGTTTGCTCCGAATTGGAAGGCTCCCTAGAATCATTATTAAAGAAATTAGTAACATACGGGGATATGATTAAGTCATGTACTCACAGTCGAATTTTGTGCTGGTGTTGCGCCAAAGTTGAATGCTGGCTTTTGTTTCTTTTCTGCTGGACCTTCTGCTCCAAAACCAGTTCCGAAAATTTGCGCAGCTGATGAACTGCCGAATGTTGTGTTTGTTGCCCCAAATGCTGGAGCTGGTGTACTTCCGAAACCCGATGTTGATGATCCAAAAACGGCTGCAGTGGATGGTGAACCAAAGACGGGCGGGTTAGAGGATCCAAAAGAGGGCGTGCTTGCGGGTCCTGGTGGATTAAGCGAAGATCCAAAAGTTGCCGCACCAGCTCCACTTGCTGTTGACGATCCTGTTGCAGGCTGTTGCCCGAAAGCAGGTGTGGCTTGCGCCGATTGAGCGTTTGCTACTGGAGATGAGAAACTGCTGAATGTTGGTAGAGCTGTTCCACCTGTACTACCACCACTGTTGGCTACCGAGCCAAAAACAGGCGTTGAATCAGCAGGCTTTTGTGCGTTTCCTCCAAAAACGAAAGGTGTCGACGTTGAGATCGAATTTGCTGCTGCTGGCGGATTATTCGATGATCCGAAAGCGAAAGGCGTACTAGTGGTGGATGAAACGCTTCCAAACACTGACTTGTTAGCCTCAGTCTTTGGAGTTGTTGCTCCGAAAACGAATAAATTACTTGGTTGATTATTTTGCTGATTATTATTACTAGTTGAGGCACTAAAACTACTTCCAAACGTGTTACTACTCTGCTGCTGCTGAGGTAAACTACCGAACGAAGCTTTAGGTGAGCTGGTTACTGATCCAAATAGAGATGTGCCCGTTGTAGCAGCAACACCCGATGCGATACTTCCGAAAGTCGGAGTATTCGAGACTGCTGTTGTAGTGCTACTGGAGGTAGTTGTGCTACTGCTAACAGAGCCAAACAATGGTGCAGTTGATGTGGCAAGGGTTTGTGGTAATCCAAAAGCAATTGTTGAAGTTGCAGATGTCGTCGGCGCTGTGGAGGTGACCTGCGATGAGAACAGTCCTGTCGCGACTGTAACCTCACTTTTCTGACTGCTACCGAAAGTGGGTGGTGTTGAATTAGGTTTTGACCAAGAAAATCCTGATGCTCCAGGAGTACTCTCTGTTTTTTTTGACTCTGCTAAAGAGGCCGAAGCACCGAATTTAAAAGAAGTCTTCACTTCTGCAGTAGAATCAGCTTTTTGCACTGTAGACTCCTCAGTTGTTGATTTACCTGCTTCCGTTGATGTCGACGAAGCTGAGGCCCCAAAAGTTAGGCTTGGTTTATTTGCAGATTCTGTATTGGTCGGTTTGGGATCTTGAGAGTTTGCAGTTATGGTACCGAACGTGAAACCCCCCACCGGCTTAAATGCACTGCCCTGCTGATTGTTTTCCTTTTTATCTGTACTCGCAGAAAGTTGACTACCGAACTTGAAACCACTAGCTGCCTGCTTTTCCTTTTCATCTGTCTTATTCCCTCCTATTGCGGTTATGGGCTGTCCGAAGGTAAATCCTCCAATCGGCTTGGCATCTTCCTTCGACTTATTCTGCTGTTGAGGCACTCCAAACTTAAAACCACTGGAGGACGTGTCAGCAACATCCTTCCCCGTGGCCGTCGTAGTTTCTGGCTTAAATCCAAAAACAAGTGCTGGTGCTGATGTACTTGTAGTTGCAGGTTTAGCTGCAGAATTTCCGAATGTAAATCCAGTAGGCTTGTTCGTTTCTGAACTATTATTAGTATCGTTCAGCTTTACTTCGGTTACAGTCTTGTCGTTATCTCCCTCTTTCTTTTTAAGATCTTCTTCCTTCTGAACACCGAAGCCGAAGGTGAATTTCGAAGCCGAAGCACCAAAGGAAAATTTTGGGGCATCGGTGTTAGCAGTTCCTGGCTTAGACGCCTCGCAACATGCGCATGTTAAACGCTTCTGGTCATTTCGTGTCATACAAACAGAACATTCCCACTTGGAAGTCTGCTCAGCCACGATCGATTTGAATCCAGTATCCAATGGTTTAGATGGTGCCAATTCTGTCGATGATTTTGATGGAGACGCACTGGCGCCAGGTTTGCTTGCACTGCAAGCTGCACACTTGGCTACATCTGCACCATTGGGAACCATACAGACTGGGCACTCCCAAGTATTAGGTTTAGGCTTAAACGCATCACCAAAGGTATTTGTGATGGGTGGGGTTTTCACTTCCGTTTTAGGCAAATTCACAACTGAAGGAGCCGCTGCCTTTCTAGGCGTCTCACACGCTTCACATTTGTCACGACTATTGTCGTTTCGGATCATACAAACTGAGCATTCCCATTTATCGCTTGGAGTATTGAATTGCATTCCAAAACCTACAACAGGCTTACCATTCTCGGGCTTTCCAACTGGAGTAGGCTTCTTTAAAGCATCCAACACACTTCCGCTTTTCAAGTGCGGTACGGGGGCCTTATTCACGGATATGCTATCAGTAATCTTAAGACTCTCCTTATTTGTAGTTTTCTCAATAGACTGATACTTGAAATTATCCTTCGAACTGCTTATAGGAACAGGAGCACTGAACCTGTAATTGTCGATTGGTTCGACGTTACCCTTCAAACCCGTCTCCACCATAATCGGAGAGGAAAATTTGAATTCGATGCCATTGCTAGATTTATTATTTACATTGTCCCCACTACGGGAGAACTTCGGCACAACATGCACTCCTGTTGTCGACTTGTGAGCATTGGCCAAACCACTACTGAATGAATTTCCTATTGAATTCTTTAATGGGCTGTTAATATTATTTGATTTAGAAGTACCCGATAAGTCTGAGTGTGATTTAGTGTCTTTAAATAAGGATGATACACTACTACCCGGCTTAGACGCAGAGGGGGATGAGGACTGGTCCGTTGTTGCGCTTGATATCTGTATATCAATCTTAGGAACGGATTTCATCAATGGAAGAGGTATGTCAGGTAAGTTAACGGCTGGCAAGGTTTCTTGTTCTTCCATAACATTCTTCTTGCTCACTCTTGTGCTAGTCACTTTGTTTTTAATTTTGCTAACGTGCTTATTACCACTTTTGCTAATCTCCGATGCTTGGGCACCTGATGGGAGCTTGTATTCCTCTTCCCGATTAAGTATAGACTTAGACGAATTGGCAATCTCCCTTACTCGTTCTGTGGCATTTTGTAGTTTCTTCATCTGTAGCAATTGTGACATTGATGGTACCTGCAGTTCACTTATCGGTGGTCCTGCAACTGTAGATTCTTTTCCGGCCTTCGGTTGCAAAGGCCTACTATAAGGTGTCCTGGGTGAAGACAACCTAATGGCACGATTTGCTTGCAATTCCGGTTCACCGAATCGTTTCTTGTGCGCAATAAGCGCCGGGACTTTTATATTATTTGCCATCTTTTTAGCGTCGGTCAGAGGTGTAGTGAATTGGTTCATTAACTCTAGAATACGCTTTGCTGTATTAGATATGGCGGATGAAGCGTCCGAATTTTGCGCTAAGGAATTACTCGATGAAGAAAGCGTGGACAAGCTGGATGTGGGCCTAATTAGTGTTGGAGTGCGTAACGTACGCTGGACTTGCTGCGAGTATTTGCTGTACGCTGACGCCCCACCGTAAGTGGTACGACCCTTGTAGAATGGTGAAGTTGTATTCAATATCCGGCTATCACTGAGAGCCGAAGTGCTACCATATAGAGATGCATTAAATGACTGCCGCCGATTGAGGCTAGTCAGAGATGTTGTCGAATTATTAAGAATATGTGGCATGTTCTTATCTGAGAACAGTGATTTCTTGCCCTCCAAGTGACTGTGAAAGTTTAAACCGTTTCCCATCGATGTTCGCAATACTTTCGCTGGCTTATTTACAAGATCAGTGTCTTTCTGTCTTTGCAAACTTGAACATTGGCTATCACCACTTTCCGAAGCATCGTCGACCTGCACCACAATATTTGTAGAAGGGTCAAGTCCATTCGTAAGTGCCACGTTTTCTATGTCTCTTGATTTCCTGCTAACAGCAATGTCCGTGTTTTTCTCCTCCGAATCACTTGCATCCCGATCCTCCCGCTCCTCCTCCATGTCGGTTTCTGGTATAACCAAATGAGACATTCTTGTCTGACCAAGGGCAGTCCGCTTTAATGATTGCCGCCGTAGGTCTGGAAGACGTCTGGTAACCGTTGACGACGACGATGGAATATTCAGACTCCGCCTTGAGCTACTTAACATATTACTTAAGTATAATACTTTATGATACTGCAAGAAATATATTTTGAAGTTTACCTTATTCGACTTGAATCTCCCCATCCCGGTTCCCGATTTATATAAGATCTTGGTGCTATTTCTGTGGTGTCCACTTCGTCGCTAAAACCATCTGGTCGCATCTCTTGTATTCTCGACGCTGTAAGTGTTGATGTAGTGGCACTTTCAAAATTGCATATGGTGTCCTCCCCTTCCCTTGGGCACCTGTGACGACTTACGGTCGTCGGTGTCGATGATAAAAAGTGCCTGCTTACATTTTGATTCTTATTTCGATGCGTCTCTGTTGTTACGGACTCCTGGAAAATGTTTATTTGTAATTTGAAGAAAAGGAACAATTTTAAAAGGTTTTTTTAAAGTTTAAAATGAATCCTAAAATCGTCAGTTTAATATCTATATTAATAACGGAGCCTAATTCAATGTGTTCACTATGCGATATTCTAATCTTAGAACGTAACATATGTGAAAAATAATAAGAATAAGAAAAGTTCCACGATATAGAACTACAATTAACGTATTAAAATAATTAATTTGAAAGAAAAAACGGAGAGAACATACCTTTTTGCTTAATTCGGATTTATTCTTAGCGTTTCACCTGAATATTTTCATGTAACTCCAACTTTAGACCGGGCTAAAATCTCTATAGTGATTTTTATTTTTATAACATATATAAGTAATATTTATTTTTTGCCGTTCTTTGATTGATTTACTGCCTGGATTAACAATAATAGTGCGCAATAGCGGGCGACTTTATCATTACATCTCTCAAATCATCTGTTAGAAATGTACGGATAAGAGACAAAATAAAATTTCCAAAGTCCTAACAAGTTCTGTGTTGTATCACTTAAGGAAAAACTACGAGATATGTGAACCAGTCAACTACAGGACGTAGCTAAAAGAATTTTTAAGAAGATTTTTGTCTCATTCACATCTTTACAATTGTGACAATTTGTGTTGAAGAAAACTTTCTATAAACTAGAATTTCCAAATGACCGTTCTTCAACACAACCCTGATAAATTCTGATTCTTCTCAACCCTAAACTGTTATTTTATATGAATATATCCCTTGCACCTTTTTAAAACTAAAAATTAAAAGTATTTGAAAATTAAGTAACATGTTCGCGTAATATTTCAAAACAACACCTTACTTTATATGTAATTAAAAATCCAATGTGTACAAACTATTTGGTTTAGAATTTAACAACGGCATTACTATCATTTCACGATTTTTCGAGAAATCGACTTAAAAAAATTAAGTGAAGTGGTGTAAGCTCATGTGTTTTTCCCAGAATGATGAAACACTGGAAACCGGTTTTTAGGGGGATGCTTTTATGCATTCATCTCTAACTACGTGAACTACCCTACTACTATGACCTATAAAATCTGGAATGAACCCTTCTTGCATTATTCTGTAACAGACTCCATTTCCTTACGCCTTTTTGGAATCTGATTAATTCTAATTAGTGACTTGATTTGGTAATGAAATATCTGGGCAAACAACTCCCTATCTGTTTTAAAAAGACACCGTGGAATGATCGCGCCATTTTCCCTGTTTGAAGAAAATCTATCTGCAACTAGGTTTGGTTGCATAACCACCTAATGACCGAAAGTGCTATAATGTGGTATAATCCAGGAAGGATGCCTAGTCGTAGTTGATACCCACCTCAGGATTTAACTTGACCCTTTTTAGGGGCGGTGTGACTTTCTCCTCCTCCTCGCCGGTGTCACTGTCTTCTGTGTTTTGACTGTCGTCCTCATCCCTGTCTAGAACATCGTCCCGATGATCCCGGCGTCTCCGGATGCCTCCGTTCTGGCTGTTCTCGGTCGCCCTAGTTGGCGAGAACCACCGCGTAAAAGTCTGCGGTAGAATGCTTGACACTCGCGACCGGACTTTTCCGATAATCGACTGAAATGACATCGAAGGAAAAAAGTTTTTTTACGTTCAATTCTAAGATTTTCTTTTGGCTTCGAAGGCGTAAAACTGTCGATGGGAGATGGTTTTTCAATTGCATGAGGCGATTCCGGGAGATTAAAAATGTACTGGCTAAGAAAATTGCAATGAACGCCAAATAAGGACAAAAATGACGCGGTGCGATTTTGATCGGCGCGACCACAGCACTGTCAAAATCGCACCGTTAACAAGTACAGTAATTTGTGTGGCTGCGATTATTGCAATTATTATTTTTTTCCACTCTACCGAAATTCCAGGTGTAAAATCGAATCAAGTCTGCCGCATTGGCCTGCGGCGTGTGTACTTACGCTGTCCGGATCGTAATCCATGCCTGGCTGTTGCCCCCCTGTGGGACTCTCATCTTCCGACATAATTAATTTCTGGCGATGACACTTTCTGTTATAATTTCATAGAGTTCCCCGCGAGACGGCCACCCGACTCAATTTCCTCCAGAAAAAACGGAAAAACGGATTCTTCAAGTCTACGTTGTGAGAAAAAAACTGTATTCGAAATGTGTCAAAGCGCACAATTCTTGCAAATTGCACGGGCCAATGAGAAAAAAAAAACGTAAAAGAACCTCACTACTCAATCCCCATAGCACTACCACTACACATTTTTTTCCGTGTGCTCAGGAAAAATTGTCACTTGCTCAACGCACAACACTTCAATCACGCATTTATTACAATAATCCTGTTCAGCAGTTGCGTATTTTTCAATTTTAAAGAATCCGATGTTGCTTTTTGCCTTCTAGCGAATATGTTTAGTAAAATAAAAACGCGATCACACGTTCGCGTAGAGAAATGGCGGACTCGGACTTGTGTGTAATAATTTTCGGAATATTTTCGGACCATCCTGCATTTTAGAACACACGCTTTAGGAATTTTCCACCATGCCGGCTGTTTAGTTATCGGAAGACAGCATAGATGGCAGCTAAGTTTGCTTGAAAGCCAGTAAAATACAGAAACTGTTATTCAAATTTACTAAAATTCTTTTTTCATAAGTAATTTAAGTTTTACTTTTGTTAACATTTGTGAAAGTAAATAAAAATTCGTAAAAATCAAATTTTAGTACAAATATCACGTTAAAAAATTCTCCACTACCTACGTCCCTTCCTTGAGGGAAATTTCTTAAGACTTGGCATCGTCGCATCTTGTATATGTTAAAAAATTGACATTTGCCAACTGACGTTAGAAGCTCAAAAGGAGCGTTTACGAAGTCGCGTCGGGAATTTTAATTTCCACTTCTTTGATAGTCAAAAATGGTTGATGGGGTCCCAATATGCAGAGTATGTCTCAAAAGTGCAATGGAATGCGTTTACCTGGAGACCCCCTTAGATGACAACAACGGCGTAACGTACCGAGAAGGATTCAATCTGTCCACTCAACTGAATGCCCTCGAAGAGGATGATCTCCCAAAAAACCTTTGTTGTGCTTGTGCTGAAGAGCTCAGGATCGTCTTTCAATTTATACAAAAGGCTACCGAGTCGGATCGGTTGCTCAGGAGCAAATTGGAGGAGCATGTCCAGATCCAGGTCCGGGGTAGTGAGGGTGATTGCCAGTTGATTCTCGAAGGCATGTTACAATTGATTTGATTGGTTCTCTTTTAAATATTCCAATATATCTTATTAGTTCTAATTAGGATTCAGGCTTTATTTAGACCTTAATGTAAGCAAAAAAATTTCAAAAAATTAAAGTATGTTTTCATAAACCGGTTATTATGTACTATGTACGTACATTAAGATACTTTTGAGGTTTTTCTTCCAAAAGGCACTTAGAGAACTAGGCTTTTAAATAACATTTAAAACATGTCACAAGTCTTACTTCTAGTTGCTAAGTTATTAACTCTTAAAAGTAAAGAAAAATCTAGTAAAGATTAGGGAATTTTGTATGCTTTCATATTTTGGTTTATATCATGAAAATGTTATATTTAGAACTTAAATTGTTTTGCTCCATCGCTTACCTAATATTATGTATTATATGTATTTCTCTATTCTAGAGGAAGCAGTAGTGGAAAGTGATGGTAGTGAAAAGGTAATAATTCCAGTACAATTTCCAGTCGTACTAATTCAATTTACAAAATCTTATTTCAGGCGATTGTTGAAAACCTTGTGGTTTTCGAGATCCGACAGTGTCCATCAGAGACGTACGAAATTAAGGCTCAAGAAGGCAGCGAGGAATATGATCTCAATTCGGATACTATAGAAACAACACCAGTAGAAGAAAGGCAAGAGGAAAATCACAAAGTGTCTTCCAAGCGAAGTAAAAACCTTCTCCTATGCAACGTTTGCGGAAAAACATGTTCGCAGAAGGCTTCGTTTGAATCCCATTTATTAAAGCACAAAGGTATTTCATTTAGTTTGTATTTTTAATTAAAAGGCATAAGTATCTCCTTATTTTTGGAAATCCTTAAATCTTCATTTTCATTTTATATTAAATTAATATTTCTCTCAGGTGAACGGCCCTACAAATGTGAATTATGTAGCAAATCATATTTCACAAAAATCGGTCTACAAAAACACTTGGATATCCATTCTGGAAAGCCTGAGCAGAAATTATTTATTTGCGAAATATGCAGTAGAGCATTCGCCACAGCTCAACGGCTACGGGTGCACAATTTAACGCACACTGGGGAGAGGGACTTCGCATGCAATTTCTGCCGTAAGTCCGTATTATTTTTTTTATTACTTTATCCCAAAGGTCGTGACACAGGATAAATTGAAAATTACAGCAAAACGGTTTGCCACACCTTTCCGGTTGCGCAATCACATACGAATCCACACCGGCGAACGGCCATACGAGTGTGATGTTTGTGGAATCAAATTCGCACAAAATAACGCCCTTAAATGTCATATGAGGGTTCACACTGGTGAAAAACCATACGAGTGCAAAATTTGTGGAAAGCGATTTAGTCAGAATACAATTTTAAAGACCCATATGACTTTACATACGGGTAAAACTGTTCAGTGCCCGAACTGTGATAAGAAATTTAGTAGACCTTCGTACCTGATTCTGCATCAGAGAGAGCATACGGGCGAGAAACCTTATGTCTGTCCCAAGTGCCCGAATCGATATAAGCAGAAGAGTCATCTTGATCGACATTTGGATACCCATTTGGGTGTGAAGCATTCTTGCGATGTGTGCGGAAAGCAATACTCGAAGAAGAGCTCTTTGAAGATACACATGTTCACGCATGTGGACGAGAAGCCCTTCCACTGTGAATCCTGTTCCATGTCTTTTACAAGAAGAGACAAGTAGAAATAATCTTATTTATGTAGTAGCTATTTAATTGTTTGCATTTCTTTTAGGTATAGAAACCATCTGAAACGGGCTCACGACAAGGATTTGGTCAACAGCGAATTGAGTGGTACCACCGATTATGAAAAGATCAAGGAGGAGAATAATGAAAGTACTTATCTTGGTATATCCAGCATAATAATGGAACCGGATGGTATTCCCGAATCGTTAGTTAGAAGTCAAAGCAGTGATGAAAGTAGTTTAGAAGCGAATAGACTCGCTAGTTAAAATTTGTTATAGGTTTCATTTTCACTTTCCTCTATGGAATTTTTAAGTAAGCGCTTCTTTTGCCTCGTAAGAGAAAAAGAACAGGATAAACACAAAAATTAAAGTAGATATGTGTTCAAGAAAACGTCTATTGGATTTCAAAATACTTTCCTAGGGAAAATTGAAGCACACATTGAAGTTGTGAGATGAATATAATTTAAAAAATGGTTGTTTTAATAAAAGTTCTTTTTTACAAAAAAATGTGTTTAATGTTTTCTTGAGAATTATATTTTATTGATTGAAATAGAGAAAGTTATTGATACTTGTTGGTGTTGAATTAATGTTTCCTAGTATATAAGGCCTTCTCATAGTTTGGAAAGTACAAAATTCTGTTTTTCGGAAAAATTTAATAAGTAGAAAAAAGTACCAAAGAATACGAACAAACTCCTTCTCCAATACAGAGCTATACTTTTGTTTCCTCCTGATAGAAGAACCAGTAGCATAATCAATTTATCTTAGTTTTTTGACGACCTGGTGTACCACGAATTCCATAAATAAGAAAAATTTTCTTCGAGAGCTCTTTCGTTTTGTATGGAACTCTTAGCCTTGCATTAGTTTCACAAATTCAAAGTATAGTACACAATCTTCACGAATGCCTTAATTTTACGAAACCTTCTCTTCATTATACGCGACGTTAAAACGAACTGAATCAGGTTTAGAAAATTTAGTAGGTACTACATGAGAAAATGCAAAATTAAAAATTTATGTAACGCATAAAACGATGTTGAACCTTTAGCGATAGTGTACGTTTCAACAACAAAAAATGACGCTAGTATGAATTTAGTAGTTGGCTATTTAATTCAAAATTATGTAGACTGTATTATTTCTTTAATTACTCATCACAGAATGGAACCATCAACTGTGAGGAACCTAATTCTAATAGAAAGAAAAACTAAATGCAAGACAGGGAATAAACTTTTTCATCTCACTGTTGGAGATAGTTTTACTAGAAAACTACTCTATTGGTATATTTAATGAAATACTATTGGTGATTCGCATTAATAGGAATCGGACATTCTTCAGTACGACTGAACAAGAACAGAGGATCTACAACAAAGGCAGGAATTGCGTTCTAGACGGTATCGACGCGAACCTCCCGATCCCGGTAGTCTTGAAAATTCGCCAACGAAAACACAACATAGTCTCCAAAGTACATTTTCGGAAAACGCGTCGTAAATTGATTTTCCTGGGGTTTGAAACCAAAAAACGGCTGGAATTTCAATTCTAAAAAGCTGTTAGGAGTTCCCGGGGCGTCAACAAACGTCAATGAATTGAAATTTCCCCGAGGATATTGTCGATGTTTTGATTAAACTGACATTGCCGTGACTTTCCAATCGAACAGCTGATTTTTCTCTCACGCACGGCGTATTATTTTTCACATTTTTACGATGTTTTAAAACATTTTTACAAACCCGTTAAGAAAAAGGTTTCTCTTATGTTTTCTACCAATTTTTAGTGCGACGGTTTTGTGTAATTTAATATTCCCGAGGTCGCGTCGTTTGTCTCGTGTTCAAGATGAGAAGTCGCAGCAACTCAGGCGTCCGCTTGGACTACTATCAGAGGATTGTTCATCGTTTGATAATGGCCCATCAGGAACCTGTGACGGGCTTGTTCCCTGCGAGTCCAATGAATTCTCATGCCTGGGTGCGAGATAACGTCTACTGTATTCTCGCTGTATGGGGTCTTTCAATGGCATATAAAAAAATCGCCGATCAGGACGAGGACCGTGCTAAGGCCTATGAGCTGGAACAGAGCTGTGTGAAGCTAATGAGGGGACTGTTGATGGCTATGATGCAGCAGAAGGACAAAGTGGAGAAATTTAAAATTTCACAGAACCCCTTGGACTCGCTGCATGCTAAGTATTCGAGTAAGAATGGACAGACTGTTGTCGGGGATCATGAATGGGGTCACCTGCAGGTAGGCTCCGATTCTGATTCTGTCGATGAATTTAGCTACTTTGATCTTGTATTTAGATCGATGCTGTATCGCTCTACTTGCTGATATTGGCCCAGATGACTGCGTCTGGATTGCAGATAGTGTTCTCCCTGGACGAAGTATCGTTCATCCAAAATTTGGTATTTTACATAGAGTCAGCCTACTGTATTCCGGTGAGTTTTTAATTTGCTGGGCTGTTAATAAATTAATAAGTCCTATTGATATTGTCGTCCTCATTAATATAAAAATATTAATTCAGTTATATTTTTAGACATTAAACACTTGTTTTACGTGTTATAATTTTCATTTGAATCATAAGAAGATCAAGTTTCAATTTTTGATATAAGCATTGATTATTAATTTGAAAAATCTTTGATTTTTTTCCAAAAGGATTATGGGATCTGGGAACGCGGAGATAAAACTAATCATGGGCAACCAGAGTTGAATGCCAGTTCTATTGGAATGGCTAAAGCTGCTCTCGAGGCTATGAACGAACTAGATCTTTTCGGTGCTCGCGGAGGACCAGCAAGTGTTATCCACGTTCTAGCTGATGAGGCTCATAAATGTCAAGCAGTGTTGCAGTCAATGCTTCCGAGGGAGTCCAACAGTAAGGAGCTGGACTCTGGACTGCTGTCAGTGATTGGCTTCCCAGCATTTGCCGTCGACGATCCACAGTTAATTAATGCGACCAAAGATGCCATTGTTACTCGCCTTCAGGGAAAGTACGGTTGCAAGCGATTCCTTAGGGATGGGTATAGAACACCGAAGGAGCATCCATCTCGATTGTACTATGAACGCTGGGAACTTCGTATGTTCGAGAATATTGAGTGCGAATGGCCATTGTTTTTCTCGTATCTAATTTTGTTTTATTTATTCCAAAACGACAAAAAGTTGGTGAAAGAGTATCAAGATCGATTGGAGGTACTTAAGATTATTTTCTGGATTCAAAAATACGATGCTTACAAAATTTTTCTTTGCAGGAAGTTTTAGTCCGAGGTGAAGACGGTATCTGTTTAGTTCCTGAAAGTTATGCTGTACCACACGATTATGTAAATGCTGAGTACCAACAACCCGGTTCGCAGCCACGAGAAGTTGTTGGGCGTTGCCCATTTTTATGGGGACAATCTCTTTTCATTTTAGGGAAACTTTTACAAGAGGTAAATGTGATAGAGAGTTTATGATCGTAAAAATTAATAGATAAATTTTCGACTTAGGGTTTTCTAGCTGTTGGTGAATTGGATCCGTTGAACCGTCGTCTCGGTGCACAAAAGAAGCCGGACGTTGTCGTTCAAGTTGTAATTATCGCGGAAGATGAAGAGATTCGTGAAAAATTAGCTGAACAGGATGTCCACGTCCAAACAATAGCAGAAGTTGCACCAATTGAAGTTCAACCTGCAAGAGTACTAAGCCACCTTTATACATACTTAGGACGAAATAAGAAACTAGGGTTAACAGGCAGAAGGTCGCGTGATGTCGGCATACTAAGCACAAGCAAATTATACTCCTTGAAGGATAAGATATTCGCCTTCACTCCACAGGTAAAAATTAGGTCATAAAAAATTTGTAAGAATACAATATTTGCATACAACGTATTTTACATATTTGAACATTAGAAAAAAGCATTCCATTGAATGAACGGTAGAATTATATAATAATTCTCAATGATTTCTCGTGACGTGTAGTTTTAGAAATTTTCGCAGTACTGGTTGAATATAATGGAATATTTCTTGTATGTATCCTTATTAATTTTGTGTACAGTTCGCTGATCTCACCCGCTTTTACGTCGCTTCTGATAATGAACTCTTGATCGACATACTTAAAAGTGAGATACATTTTATGAAGTCAGCCTGGCAAAACTTACTTGGACGCCCGCTGGTCACTTTGGTTATGAGACATATCCATCTAGGTCGGTTTTGTTATTAGACAATATTTTTCGTTTTATTTTTATAATTTGATATTGTATGAAATGTTTTATTTTAAGACTAAAACGGATGCGACTTTTTTACTTCTTTATGAAACTGAAAGGAGATCTGCAAGTGTTTTCTATATTAGTCTTAAATTCGACTTCAAGCATAAATGAATTCATTGATGCATAGAATGACTTTTGACTCCGACTATTTAAGTTAAAATATAAAATAAAAAGCAAATCAAAGCAAAAGTGTTTTCAAATAGCAATGGTAAAAATCTAACTCTAAATCAGTGATTAATATTCATGAAACTAAAACCCAATAGAAATAATTGCTTACTGATTTATAACATTGTTTGTAAGAGTGAAATTATGGTAAGGTAATACACTGACAAAATTTTCAAGTCCTTTGATATTTTCTTCTTATATAAAGAGTTACACTGGTAAATCTGCCGTACTTTTACTAGAATCTATAGATCCGATATTTAAAAGAATTCGAAAGATATTCGGAGATCGTTACTAGCAAAAAAGTGGATAGATTTTTTGATTATATTCTCTTTAGTTACATGTGTCTAGGGTCTGTTATTTTGATTCAGCCTTTTTGGGGCTATATTAGATTTTCTTTAAAATAAATTCCGTAAAAGTCGAATAACAATATTTTTCTGTTAAATCTCAAGAAGAAATTATTTTTGTTCATTTAGGAACTATTACATCTTAATATTTTATTACATATATTTTAAAAGAATTTAATCATTATATTTAAATTCACACGATGCAGATTTGCTTTCAATTAATTTTTTTATTTTAGTTTTTTTAAATTTTTTATGGTTATTGTTTGGCATGCAAAACAAAACGCATATCATTTTATGTGAACGACATACCAGTTTGGTGCGGGTGTGCTTATTGGGCATATTCCTATAAAATTTCTCATCAAATCATTCATTTTTATCTCATTATATGCTCTTAAACAGGTTTATACTTTATTTTAAAATTAGCTATATAAGTGTAAGGGTTGTATTGTCCTTGTTCAAAGTCGTCTGCATATTCTTCTACAATTATTTCCATCGCATTGTTTTTTCTTCGATAAAATTATTAGACAAAAAATTTAAAATTCGTCAGAATTAGATATTGACAAAAACAATATTATACTACAGAATTTTGACTATGAAGAATACTACACCACGCGTGATCCGGATTTGCTCGCCAGCAATTTCACCACTAATTTGGCCTTTTTAACAAATAATTGGCGTCATATGTTAGGCAGACCAACTATCACTATAATGGCGACTCACTATGTCTTAGGTAATTAGAAAAAATAATAAGCAAATGTTTTTCATTTATATACAATTTTGTTTTTGATCACGCTTTTGTTTTATAAGGTGCTTGGAAAATTGATGAGAACACGATTGTGTTCTTAATATTTTTACATTTTTAAAACACTCGTAAATTTTAACCTTAATCAAATGAGGCGTCAAGATAAAAAAAATTAGGGGACATTTATAATATTTAGGTGTTGGACATTTAGAATATTTGAATTTATTAAAAACCCAATATAGGTTTAGTTTTTGCTTTTTAATATACCTAGTAAAAAATCCAATTCTTTTTTCCGTGAATCTTACATAATTTTAGCATTACATAAAAATTGTTAATTATTAAGCAAGTATTACTCTTTCTAAAATTTGTGCTAAAATCGTGCAAATTAGAATATTTAACTTCATAAAAAGGAATTGGTCGTATTTAGTAGCTGTGTTTTAACCATATATTTAATGTTTTTATCATATTTTCTAGCATATTGTGTTAAAGACAGAAATATGGTATCCAAAATTATTTACTGTCCAATTTTTGCTAATCTGAGAATTTCACAAGTAGACCTCAACTCTAAAAATTAGGGTGGGATTAAATCTATACCCCTTGGAATTCTAGCACAGTGTAACTATAAATAATTAAAAAGAAACCTGAAGTATTCGTAGAGAATAGTTTTAAAATAGTCATAGTGATTTATTTGTAATATTATCATAATTTTTACTCATCGCTTATTTGTCTTAATAGTTTCTACTAACAATAAACATTTTCCAAGCGCTTTTCATTTGCATAAATCTTTTTCTTACCAAACTTTATTTTAAAATATATTTTTAATTTTCCCGAAATTTGTTTTTGTATTGTTGCTTTTTGCTTTAGTTTTTTGTTTAATTGCTTTTTGTGAAAATTGTAAATTTAAAGGATCGTTCTGTTGTTTAAAATACGACTTTCCTTAAGCAGATCAAGGAAAAATTCCTCTAGCCATGATACAAACAATGAGAAAATTGAAATCAGGATATATAAACGGGACCCGAGTTATGCTTGGAAATTTAGGCGATTTCCTGAATACATCTGCGATTACAGATCTGAGTTTTCTGGGGAGCCAGGAAGAAGGATATCCAGATAGGCTAAATCCAGATGTTCAAACTTATTTAGACGAGCATCTATTGCGATCTTTCAGCCATAAATCAGCAATGAGCATAAGATCTTCAGGATTAAGACCAAGACAACTCCGTCGTCGAATGTCGTGCAAGGGAGCTATTAAAAAGACAAGATCTATTAATGTTGACTGTATGTGTATTTTGCTTTTTATTTTAGATTGTTGTTTTATTATTATTCTTCTAAAATGCGAAATAAATTATAGCTGAAACATTAGGAATGGAAGGACAATTGATTGAAAGACGGCTCTCTTCTGCAATACCTCCACCATGGCTTCAACCAAACTACAATTCGTCAAACATTTTCAATCAAGAGCATTCGCCAATTAATAACAATGCGGAAAACGGCTCAGAAATACCTGCAAGGTCCGGAAGACCACCAAAGACATTTGCTCAAAGTTCCCCCGAAGAAAGTAAGCATACTTGAATTTCTTCTATTATTATTTTTCTTCATTTTTTAACATTTCTTTTTTTATTCCTTGAATATTGGTTTGAATTTTTTTGGTGTTGTAATTAAACACTAGTAGTACCAAAAATTTTAATACAACGTCACCGTATTGAATCAAATTTTGCTGAAACAGACGTTGAGGAATTGATCGCAATGCTTCGTGAAACAGAGAGTCTAGAGGAGCAGGGCGATATTCTACAATTTTTGGTTGATACACAAGGTTTAGACTTTAATACTGGTAAGTGTGTTCTGCCGTATTTCGTATGCTGTAGATGCAGTTTTATTTATTTTGCTCCCAAAATAATTAGGCAATGTTAATTGGTTTTTCAAATTTTTCATTTTTGCTCTAAATTTTATTATATTAAATACAGAAATTATATTTGGAGTGGGTTTCTTTACTACTGACAAACAATGAAGACAAGGACATAATTTTTTAATGTGGGCTTAGGATTTGACTATAAACAGTCATTAGTAAAACGATGGAGCCCACCCCAGTTTTGGATTTTTATTCTCATTATTGCGCATGATTTTCTGTAGTTGTGTTTGTTCAACCATATACACATTTGAATGCCCACTTCAGCTGCAAGGAATGATGCTTATAATTTAAATTACTGTGGAAATTTTAACACATTTCTAGCTGGACACAATTGCAACCAAAAAATTTGAAAGTTCCTTTCGGTGCATAAACTATTTTTTCATATTTTTACCACCAGTAAAATTTGGCCAGGATTCCTATGAATGATCTGCTTTTAAACAAGAATGAAATTTTTAAATTTCATAATTGCAGAGGTATGATTATACAATTTTCTAATGCCCATTTTCAAAGTCGGCCAACGATTTTTTTCCGATTATTTATTAGTACGAATTTCAAGACATTTTGCTCTCCCAACTGCAGATATTTAAGGCTGAAAAGTAAAGAAATACTTCCTACATACAATTGATTGATATCTTTGATAGATCTTACTGTAACTACGATTTGTGTTTTTCACTAATGTGTAGCTGGACTAGGCCTGAGGAATAAACCAAAGGAGGGTAAGTTTTCGAAGGGTTTCTCTCATATCCATAACTACTATGCATTAGCTTCATATGAAAATTGGGTACTTGCTTTCAAATTTTCCTTTCCCTTATAGGTTTAAAAATTGCCTACTCGAAAACCTAATGGGAATTTATCGGTTCTGGAAGTAATAGGGTTTTTTCGTATTCATTATTCGTTAATAATTTTCATTTGTGCGTAAAACTAATTTGTAATACAAACTTTGCTTTTTTACCCACATATCAAACACATTATACTGGGAATTATTAAAAATAAATGCTTTGAAAACAAAATTTGTGTTCATCTGCGCACTGCTTCAACGCTTTTAATTGCTGCTACTACTGCTGGCTTATTCATTAGAATTAGACGCTTCAGACACCGAAGAGGCTTGTGATAGGAAGCCAAATGACAATAGTTCTTCTCAATCTGAAGGAATGCTCGAAGAAGGAAGAGTGGTTACAGTGAGAGGTCTCCTGAAGGGATTATATGAAAAGGCTTGCCAACAAAAGCTGTGGGGTCTTGTAAGGCATTCAGCTGGCATGCTTGGTAAACGAGTTGAAGATTTAGCGAAGGCTGTAACTGATTTGTTAGTAAGGCAGAAACAGGTGAGCACGTCTTAATGTACCTATATTAGAATTTTATGATTAAAAAAAAATATAGGTGACAGTAGGAATGCCACCGAACAATGAGTACACCATTACAGCACCTTTACCAGAGACAGAATTGAGGCAACTGATTCATGAGGTAAGAGAGGAATGTTCAATGATTTAAATTAAATCACTTAGTAATAGTTGACTAATTCATGTTTATCCTTAAACGCAATCAGAGATATGGAAAAGATCGCTCAAAAGTAGGTTTGTTGTTCGAATAAAAAAAAGCAATGTGTTAAGCTTTCAGCGGTTTTTGTATGCATTTGTTGCGTTGAAGATATTTTACAAAACAGGGTCCTTTATTAAAATATTTGTTGATCCTTTGTCCGTGCTTCTCTTTGAGAAACAGAATAGGGATGGAATTGCACAGTAAAAGTTTTCGGTCATTTGGTGCACTTAATTTATGTACAAACCAACAATTGAAACAGTTGGGAGTGTGGTTTTATGATTTACATTGATAAAAATTTGCTCAGTTTTTACAATCCAAATTTCTTGCCTAGACTAGCGAAGTATAAACGTATTTTTTTTAAAAATTTTATTTATGAAGTGTTTTTTCCAAATACTTTTAAAGAAATGTAATAGAATTCTTTTGGCACGTTGGGATTTTTCCAAATTTTCAGTTTTATTTTTTAGGTGGTTTTAAATTATTGACCTTCATTTTTCTGTTTTAATAGAGAATATAAAGTTGTTCTTAGTACTTGAAAATAAAAGAGGTTTTTTAAATTAAAAACTTATTTAAGCAAAATCTGTGTTCGCAAAATCAGCCATTCTAAAGAAGATAAATTATGTTGACAAATAAATTTTAAAAATGAAGGAAAGCGAGTTTGGTTCGACTTTTTAAATTTGGTATAAACCAATTCTGTAGTTTGAAAAAAACGATTTGAAATTAAAGTTCTTTATTCCTACTTCCTATTTATAACCATTTCATTTTATTCGATGTGGCAAATTCTTCCTGTAATAATTAACATTACTTTGAAATAATCCTTTGCGTATTTAAGAGGCACTTTTTTCATCTTTCGACTTCTGTTCCACTTTCTCGAAATTGCGTGACAGAATATTCCAATTTTTGCACGAAATGCGTTGACCTTTATTTTTAAGATTCCCCTGAAAATATACTAAATTTGTGGTTCCTGTACCAAAATTAGGCATACGGCGATGATGAGAGCACAGCAATGTTGACACAGGAACTGATGGTATATCTGGCCATGTTCATTCGTACGGAACCGCAACTTTTCCATGAGATGCTTCGTTTGCGAGTTGGCCTTATAATTCAAGTAATGGCTAAAGAATTGTCGCGTACTTTGAATTGCGACGGAGAACAAGCATCAGAACACTTGCTCAATTTGTCACCATTCGAAATGAAGAACCTTCTCTACCACATCCTTAGTGGAAAGGAATTTGCTGTAAGCAGCGGTTAGTGATTTGGTTACACTTAATTTTGAGCAATTTAAATTTAAAACATAAAAATTTAGTTGCCAGGGGAAATTTATCAATTGTTAGCTGTAAATCAAGCCGGGTAAGTAAGAAAAGTCAGATAGGTCTTGGAGATCCAGATGCGGATGAACGTATTACAGCCATCGATGATAGACAAGGACAATGGCTTCGACGTCGGCGTCTTGATGGTGCCCTTAATCGTGTGCCGAGAGATTTTTATCCCAGGGTTTGGACTGTATTAGAAAGGGTAATTTGTTTTAAGAAAACAGTTTTTGTTTTGCGTTTTATATTATCTTTTTCTTTGATAGTGCCAAGGAATAGCTATAGAAGGACGAGTTCTACCAACAAATCTTACACAAGAAATGACACCCAACGAGCTGAAATTTGCTTTAGAAGTTGAAACAGCTCTGAACACAATACCTCAGCCAGAATATCGTCAATTAGTTGTGGAAGCGCTTATGGTTCTTACTTTGGTGACTGAACACAATATGGTGCCTTCTTTAGGTGGCATTATATACGTAGAGCACCTAGTACACAAAGCAAATCAGCTGTTTTTGGAAGACCAAAGGAAGGTTCAGGGTGATGCAACTTTATGCTGTGCAAAATCTAAAGATGGGAAGGATACAACACCTTCTGGTATGCTACTCTGTGGCGGGGCAGCTTACATTTGTCAGCACTTGTACGATAGGTAAATAGGATTTAATTCTTCTTTGAAACTATTTGGAATATTTTTCTTTTTTCGTTATAGTGCACCGAGCGGCAGCTATGGAACCATGACTTATATGGCGCGGGCAGTAGCCATGGTACTCGATTGTGTGCCAAAGCAAGGTGAAATGGATTGCACTATTTGTTAACATGGTAGCACAGCCATATTAGATAGTACACTTAAAGTAATAATAGTCGCCCATTTTAGAAAAATGTTTTTATTATACTTTTATCTCGTCTCGCTACTCTAAGTTGCTTCGGAACAAATTATTAAAGTTTTCTTTAATTGTATTTTTGAGTGCAACAAAGTGTGTTAAAGATATTTCCTCCAAAAACAAAATAAGCATTGTTCTTTTTTGTTCAAAAATGCGTTGAACCTTTAAAAGCCTCTTAAATTACTTTATCGGGTGTAACAGAATTACAAAGTAACGAAATTGAACTTTTATAAATTAGTTATATCTATTTCATCTCTACATTCATCCACCATATCTGAATTAACATATGTAACTTCAATTCCGACATTGTCTTTCTCTGTTAGACTTCCAGTTCCTGGTTGTCGATATTTTTCCGGGTCTTCTTCTATATTATGCGCAGTAATCAAATGAGTCCGAAGTCTGGAGAGAAGTTAAAATTTAAAAATTTGCTTTCACCTAGCGTAACGTATCTACCTGTAGGGTCTTCCAAATTTCATTGGGCATTCAGGACATGCAAACGGTCTTCCAGTATGAGTATATAAGTGTTGCTGAAGTGTTGATTTTTGGGAGAATCGTTTTCCGCAAACCTCACACTCAAAAGGTTTGGCATCGAAATGGGTAAGCTGATGAGCTCGCAGATGAGTCATTTGGCGGTAGCGCTTAGGGCACATCTCACAAGCATAAGGTCTCTCGTCTGTGTGTTCTCGATTATGTATTTTTAAGAAGGACGGTCTACTAAAGGTTTTATCGCATAGCGGACATTTTACTGTCTTTCCTGTATGTAGGGTCATATGGGTTGCAAGAGCATTCCTTTGGTTGAATCGCCTATGGCAAATCTCGCATGCATAGGGGCGTTCGCCAGTATGGATTCGAACATGGCTTATTAAGCTGTGTTTGCGGTAGAAAAGCTTATCTGCAAAAAAATGTTGTATTATCTAATTTTATGTTAGTGGGCAGTCCTTCGCGTACCACAGAATTCGCAGGTATATTGTTTTCTGTTCGTGCTATGGATTTCCAAATGGCAATGTAGATTCTTTTTGGATTTTAATGTAACAGAACATATTGGGCAGTTAATAGGTTCATTATCGCCACCGTCAACATGCGTTAGTCCAAAGTGTTTGTACATTTCTGAATCCGTTTCAAATAATTTGTTGCATTTAAAGCATTTGACCGCAGCCTCACTATGTCGTTGCATATGCGTTTCATAATTCTTTTGAAAACCTATGAAAAAAGTAATATGAAATTACTTAGTATTAAAATCGAATTTCAAAAGGGACCAGAAAATTGGTAGAAGTTAGATAATTTAAACACATACAAAGTTCTCTCTACTTTAAGAAGACGAGTCTTATGTGTGGGGAAGGGTGAGAAAATTCTGAGTTCCATGGTTCATTGCATTCCTACCTAGAGTATTGGAATATCTTCGTCAACGTAACATTCAAGTGCCTTGGTAATTAGATTTTTTATCCAATGAAACACCAAAGACCCTGACAATGTGTTGCACGTTCATCTTCTTCCTTACAATATAAGCTATCACTTATTCATATGATGTTCACGAGAATATCACAGGTATCATGCCTCGTAATGAGGCTAGCCAAAGCCCTGTAATATTTCCTGTTAACTCTAAGTAGGAGGTACTTAGTTTAGCGTAAGCGTCCTTCCTTTAGACGTCTTTTAATTTATAGGTGAATGCCCCCTTTGATGAGCCTGCGGCTTTGAACAAAGAAATAGGATATATGAAAAAGCGATACTTACGGAAACAGCAGTTGCACTTCTCGCAACGGTATGTCTCCGTGCTTTGTGAATTCTCATTAGTGTTTTCAGAATTTTCTGAGCTCGGGCTGGTTCCCAAATTGTGGAAGATCTTGGTATGTATCCTCAGGTTCTTTGCGTGCTCTGTTAAAATATAAAAACCAATAAACTAAATGCAAAATAATTAAAATACTCACTGAAGGCTTCGTCGCAGCAATCACATCGGTATTCGCAGTCTTCCTCCTTATCAGAATTTGGTTCCTTTTTTACCTTCACCTGCTTCTCTTCTAAAACATCCCCACCGCCACTTGTGTCTTCCTCCTCAACAGGTTCGAAGTCGATGATATCTTCCGATGGACTTGAACTGGCGGTGTTAAAGATCACTACATCCTGAAGTTGGTTACTCTCAGACTTGATAGACTTCTCCTCCTCCCTCAGCTCCTTGGCTATCTTCTCCCTGAGGAAATCTTCCGACTCTTGGCACTGTACGCGGAATTTCTTCACTTCCAGCAACCTGTCTAGGCATCTTACACAAATCAAGCGCGGCAAACTGTCCTTGATGTCGACGGGATAATTCATAAACTCCGTGAAGTAGCAGGCTATTGTCTTTTCCGAATCGATAAATGCGGATATAGGGAGTAATTCTCGTGCTCCTGATAAGCAAAATCTGCACATTTGTTCATCTTTAAACATTCTTTATTCACTTTATTATTGCGACCATGCTCCATAACAAATAGTCAAGTGTCAATGTGCGTTTAATAGGGTGCGTTCGCCAAATACGGAAACTATGCTTTTCTTATTTATTTCTTGCTATTTTTTACAATTATTTTTAATGTAATTGGTTTGCCTTAATATACACATAGATCATTAGTATTACAAACCATATTTGTGATATATAACACTTTTATATCAATTCTTCTTGATTAAATTTTTAATCAAGGATACGTATGGACAACCCTACAGTGGTAGATGCTTCCATAAAACAACGGCTTAAAATGTCAAACTTGTCAAAAGGACCAGACCGTGTAACCTTAATGAGGTGTTTTCTCTATTAAATTCGGAAATGACGAAGATTACAGAGTTTATGAAAATTTGTCGTGCCTGCAACAACGAAAGGACTAACCTACTTAACCTTTTTGCTGTAGATTGTGAAGATGAACCGACTCTCGGGGAGAAGTACACAACCTGCACTTCTCTCATCATTTACGAGAACGACGATTTGCCGCAAAATATTTGCTATCCGTGCGCTAAAATGCTCGAATCCGCATATAAATTTAACAAAATGTGCCGGAACACAGATACGCAGTTGCGTAAGCAAGTAAAAACCTTGAAAAGGGTGAAGAAGGAAGAAGTAGTAGGTGAGACCCACTCAAGTGTCTCTGTTGTTTTTGTTGACTATCTGTGCTGCATTTCAGAACAGCAGTCAGAAGTCTTCGCTGACGAGGAGACGCCGTGTTCCCCAGTGTACCTAGAGGACAATCTAGACGATGCTGATGGGGCCTTTTATGAAGACAGTGCAATTGTCGGGTCGGAGCAGGATAATCAGGTCACAATCGTCGAGGAAGGTGATTTGGAGGAAGACGACGCTCAGATGAAATACACTCCAGAGACACAGACTTCCACAGGTAAATTATGTGAACAATTTCTGATCATGTTAATAGCCAGTAATATGATAATAAATCAAGTCCTATTTTAAATAAACAATTGATCCGAGTTGCTTCTAGCTGACTCCATTTTGAAGTAGATATTTAGTATATTACTTGCCATTTTAATTATATAATTAATAATATATAGATTTAATTTATTAGGTTTCATTAGAATTGAAAAAATATTAAATTCCAGATTATGCAGACCGGCAGTATGTTTGTGAAGAGTGTGATAAAAAGTTCTACACGATTAAAGCCCTGGAATTGCACAATAAAATCCATCATAAGAAAGGCATTACAAAAGCTAAAGTAAAATCAAGTAAGTCGATTAACAGGCAATCATCTTTAGACGAGTGCACGATATGCGACTTGGTATTTGGTACCCGGGAAGAGTACAGAGAACACATGCAGCTATGCCATTCGACGGACAGTGCCGACAACACGTGCGACATCTGCGGAAAGAGACTGCGCAACCGAATCGCCTTTAAAAATCATCTTAAAGTGCACGTAGCCGAGAATAGACCCTACTCTTGCGATGTATGTGGCAAAGAGTACACTGAGTACAGGTACATGCACAGGCACATGCTTTATCACCAACAGACTCTTTTTAGATGCACGGAAAAGTCCTGCACACGAACATATAGCGTCAAGCACAAGTAGGTTTCATCTAGGGTTGGCCAGGATGACCTTTTATCGAGACCCTTATTTTTCCAGATTAGTGGATCACCTGCGCAGGCACCACCAGAAATTCCTAAGAAATGTCGATGTAAGAAAAATACAACCAGAAACAACACCAGATCAAGCAGAATCAGATGACAACACCGCCCCTCCGCCGGAGCATCTAGAATCAGATGACAACCTTGAAGACTAGAAATTAGGTTCCACGAATTGTAAATTGGTTTTCAACAAATTAAGATTTAAAAAATCAAATTATTTGTCTTTAATTACACAACTACATTTCCCTGATTAAATAAAAATTTATTGAAATGGGAGCAGTTACAACGGTATGAGAAACATGAAAAAACTTGCGTGAAAATTAAGATTAAATGCTAAATACACTTAAGTAAGTGAAAGCAAAGTACTGGGATTTAGTTCGAGGGGCACTTAACAGTAGCCACGATCAGGAACGCGCTTCCTTGGAGCGCATTTTATTATATCATCTACACGCAAAATCATCTCCGCCGCTTCTGAAGCGGAAAGAAGCGCCTGTCGTTTTACCGCATAGGATTCTGTGATTCCAAGCTCCTTCATGCAGGCGACTTTACCGTGCTCCATGTCCAAACCAGCGGAATGTTCGCCTCGAGCATGTGCAGCTCGTAGCTTGGAAATAAGATCAGCGGAATCGTAACCTGCATTATCAGCGATTGCTGTTGGAAGGGTCAGAAGTGCTCCTGAAAAGGTATTCTATTTTAGCATCTTACTACAATTGAAGACCAACGAAATTACATACTTGCAAACGACTCCATTGCAACTGATTCCTTCCCTGGGGTTTCAGCTGCCTTCTTGAAGACAGCATCAGCCATTAGGGCTTCACTGCATCCTCCGCCGTTGACGACCCGAGTCTCCCTTACGGTGGCCGCCAAGACGCAAAGCGCATCATGGAGTGAGCGCTCAGCTTCATCTATGATTTGTTTGGTAGCACCACGGATTACAATGCTGCACGCCTCGCCCAATTTGACTCCGCTAAATCTAAGAAGGGTGTCTTCTCCGATCATTACCTGTTCGATGACCTCACACTCACCCAGCTTGACCAGGGATGGGCTGTCAAAGGTGGACACAATTTCACCTCCAGTAACCAAAGCGAGACGCTCAATACCATCGAAGTCAGCATGTTCGATAGCCATGACTCCAGCATCAGCGAAAAGTTGTTCGGGGTAATTGTAAATCAATTGGCGATTTATGAAGACATTGCAGTTGTGGGACAGAATCTTATTGACCTTATCACGCATCTTTTCCTTCTCAGCCAGCTCCAAATCGGCAATTTTCGCCATTGAGTCTACTTTGATCTGACTACCGAACACTTTAATCTTGTCTGTATCCATGGGAGTGTTTGCAATGAGAATCTTGGCCTTCTCGACGCGTTTCGGTTGATGGACACCTGGTTTCTTATCTAAAAGAAAGCCTTCGTCCAGGAAGGAGTCATCCAGTGTTCCACCAGTCTTTTTTATGATCTGAATTGCATGTAACTCCCCGGACCCCTTAAGTCTGAGCACAGCATCGACAGCCAACTTTGCAAACTGTTCCTTGTGCTGGTAAAGAATCTTCGAACTCAATGTGGTCCTAGCAATGTTCATCAGATCCTCTTTAAATTTATCTGCGTTCTCAGAGTTGTCCAAAGCGGCCTTAGTGAGAGTTTCGCTAGCAACTTGAGTCGCTAACCTCCAGCCCGCGATAATCAACTGTGGATGGAACTTTTTGTCGATTAGCTTCTCAGCCTCCCGTAAGAGTTCCGCAGCAAGAACGGTGACCGAGGTGGTGCCATCACCGACCTCTTGGTCTTGTACCCGGGACATATCAACTAGAATTTTTGCAGCCGGATTGTCTACGCCAACTGACTTGAGGATTGTGGCTCCGTCGTTTGTCACCTCAACGGCTCCTGCATTGCGACCGGTAGAGATGAGGATTTTGTCCATGCCCTTGGGTCCAAGGGTGCTTTTAACAAGATCCCCTATAGCGATTGCACCGACAAATGATGACAACCTGGCGATTTCTGCCTTCTCTTCCTGAGCCTCGCTCTTGAGGATCCGCACTGGATTTAAGGACATCTCCTGAAAAGACAGAAATAAGTTGAAACACTATTTGAACCATCGCAATTTACAGCAGCGAAAGGTTAGGGCGAAACAAACAAAAAGTTAGCTCTTTTATATGTTAAACAATTCAAAAATTCCATCTTCAGGCGATAATAGTCACAAAACTCGAAAATAATTTCTTCTCCGTTCAAAAAACCAATTCGCTTGGAAGAATCGAGAAGCAACGAATTCACGTGGGGTTAACCAGCCGGCAAGTTGTCAAGACATTTCCCATTTTTCTTTAAAGTCTAACTCGTTCAAAACATGTTTAAAATAAGGTGCAGGCCGTAAAAAACAACAAAAATTATTAATTTCAACCAATAATTACCATTTTCACTTATTTCTTCTTAAAATTCCTTGCAGCTCGAACTTGGACAAAAACCTAGACGGTGACAAATAGTCGGGATGACTGCGACCAGCCTCGGTAAGAGAATATAATGACCCAGATCGGATGTGTATTTGGAGTAGATTATAGATGGTAAGAGAATTCTGTAATTTTTGAAAAAGTGTGAAATATGGTAAATTATTTTATTATGGAAATTAACGAAAATCAGTATTTTTAGGGAGACCTTCCTCTTTATATAATATAAAAATTACTTATTCCGATATAAAACGAAAAGTCTATAAACTTAATAACTACTAAGTCGCCTTGTTTGCTAATGTGATATAAAAATGTAGTGTTCCTTTTGTTTATTTTATAGTTTTTATAGTCGATTAAGTTCTATATTAATATGTAGATAATACTTTCGTAGGCAGATAGAAAGTTTAATGATCTGCAATTTAGAACGAATGTTTGCTTCGCCTTTCTCTACTTTTACTATTCTTCTTTAGTTCTTCTTTTAAAAAGTATGATATGTAATTAAAATATTTCTAAAAATGCGTAGTTTTGAATGGTAAAAGACTATCCAAAATTACTTCATCATTTTCTAAGATTAATTCGAACATATTCGTATATTTTCTTTATAATATTAGTGTAGACAGTAGTTTATAAAATCTCGAATGAGAAAGTACTTTTTGCTTACTTATTTTATATAAAGGGATGCACCCGATTTTGTTTTAGGATGAGGGATTAAGGCTAAAATATTTCTGTTTCTCGTATACTTAGAGTAGTATTTTGGAATTATTTCCTCAAAAAACAAATTTAAAGAAAAAACATTATATTATGAAAGCCTTAAAATAATTAATTCATTTAATGAACTTTACAGCATATAATTTTCTTTTTTTTGTTGTAATATTACCATATACTGAATAGTTTTATTTTATTTCACTTTGCCCCGTCTTTAAAAGAAAATTGCGATTTGCATGTGATTTTTTAAGCCTATATTCACATTTTAATTTTACTTAGTACTGATACAAAGAAAAAAGAACGATTTCTAGAAATTGTTATAATGTCTTATGCTTTATTCCTTTTCAATAAGATATTGTGTAAATACATATAAATACTAAAGTATCCCTACTAATTTTAGAAGAATTTATTAAATAATAACAACAGGCATTAAAATTATGTTTGTTTAGACGCTACACAAAAGGTGCAAATTATTGGTCTCGAGAGATTCGATGTGCAGCCTCGCTCAGCCATGTAAAAGTCCACGCACGGTTGGTAGGAGTTTCCTGGAAAATAGTGAACATTAATAATTCGGTAAGTAAAAAATATTAAAAATGTTCTAGAAAGTATTTTTTTGTTAAATTTGTTGAATTCTTCGTATTTTGCTGATAATTCCTAAATGAAAACTGTTAATCGCTTCAAAAGGACAAAAATACTTTATAGTGATAAAAACTTATACATTATATTACTCGAAAAAATGATAAAATTTACGTATACAATTTGAGCGTATTTTGGTTTAGTTATGATCAACTTTTACGAGCCTTTTTTTGTGTTCCCAATATTTAAATGTTTGCATTTGATTTAATTTAATTTAATTTAGTTATTGTACATATTCCCCATGTGGCGGAATTAAATAGGTTGATCCAACGAAAATTAAACAAAGATTATGATTTCTAAAAAATAGAAATTTCATATTTTCGACATGTAAATTTTAATTTGAAGAACATTTTGAACCGCTAGAAGTGTAACTCATTTTAAAATATATTTAGTTCTCTATTTATCATCACCTTATTAAATCTGGTTTATTTATAAAAACTTGAATTTTTGTTAACCCATCTTTTCTTTTCCCTTTCCCTTTCTTGCTGCTCTACTTTTTGTTTCTAATTTACTAATTTACTTAATGATTTTAGTTATTTAAATGTTAAAAGTTTTGAACACAAGTTTAATGAGAATTTACGTTACACACAATTAATCAAATTTAATCAAAATCATTTGTTTGCAGCCTTAGCAAAATATCATTCAAAATTTTCCAAAAAGGGTAATTGTAAGCTTTAAATTAACAATTGCTAAATTAATTGCAAAACAATTAATATAATTTGGATGATTTCGATATTTTGAGCATCTATTAGTAGGAATACCAAACACTCGTAGGGAAAGGCAAATATTCAACAATTTATTTTCCTGTAATTTACCATAAATAAATCGTTCGGCAGAACGAAATTGAACTGCCAACAGGAACCGGGAATGTTGCAGAAGACCACGGAACAGAAAAATCCTTGTTTGTGCAATAATAATAATCAATTAATGAAAACAACTCACCAGTAATGACCACAGCGTCCAAATGTTCGATGTAGCTCTTCGCCAGTCTGAGGATCTCAATTTTGGAGAGTTTGCGATTCTGCGGCTCGGTGGGAATCAGGTGCCTCAGGGTATTAAAAGCTGAATTGACACTGCACACCGCGGAAATGAATATTTGTTTTCGGTTAAACCACTTTCAAAATCGCCATACAAACCTTTGAGTTCGGTACCTTTCACGGGCGTTCACCTGTTGCCGCTGTTTTGGTGGATTTGCCGGCTCTGATTCATTCGAGCTGAGACTACAGCTGATGTCAAATATTGAAAAATTTTGAAAATCCATGTGCGACGTTAGGGTGATAGTTTATCGGTTACGGACTATGTTTAAACACTGTCGCCAGCACGCTTCACATTAAGTAACTGAGGCTGAGGTCTCATACTCTCAGCTCCCGGATCCCAAGACTGAGTCGTGGTCGGAGAGCACTTGGTAAACGAATTAAGTCATTAGGCACAATAAATAGCCCATAAAGTATGAACAAGTGCTCGGCACTCATCGCGGCCCGATCTGAGCTAAAACAGCAAACAACCAACCACAAATCATCCTTTGTTGAGTCTAAACTAATTTGTTAACGCTTCCCACATTAGGCCAAAACTCAAGAGACAGACTGGCCCGTGGCCGGGATCGAGAGCGTATAGATTTTAGAATTGTGGCAATTAGGGTCGAAACGGATTCGGTTACACCAAAAATGAACACCCGAATGGGAAGCAGTTTCTTGCCTTCTTCAGAAAATGGTCTACCACTTCCGATGCAGCATGGGTTACGATCGTGATGACACCAACTGAGCTATGTACTGTGATAAGTAGGTATATGGCATTCGCTTCAAGCACTAGCTTCTAGAACTAGCTCACAGCTGGTCCGAGATCGCAACGTGACATTGACCCCAAAATAAACAAGTGCAGAAAATTTATTGCCATGAAAGAGAACCTTAAGTGATCTTAATTTTGAGCGTGGTGCACGTGCGCGATTAATGGCGCGATGGACACATATGCAGTGCTATCTGCTACAGGGATGCCCATTCTGAAATTGCTTGTTAATTAGATATCAGGAAATTTAATATTCACGGCCAGTTGGGCTGGAAGCACTAGAACTGCACCACATTTTCAGTCTAGATGTAGAAGTGCAAGGCGGATATGAGACAAAGGCGTGAAAGAATTAAAATTGAGACTGGAACATGAGAAATGTTTTTAGTAATTTTAGTAGAAAATAGTATTTTCCTAGTATGTATTATCATATAAAATCCATTTTTACTTCATGCATGATACTGTAACAATATAATTGTAACAAAATATCCAATTATTCTTCTTGAATTTGTCACACCCGCTATGTAGACCGTATCGTGGTAGTTAGCCTAAGTAGAACATGACCATTCCGTAGATCAAAAATAAAATTTGGCAACATATTTTAATTATCCGATACTTAAAAACTCACGAAATTACGTAGAATTAGACGTTTGCTGTGTGTGATTAAAATTAGTAATTTTAAGCCTTAAAAGTAAAAATAATAATAAAAATTATAAATAAAGGATATAGTAACATATAACATAAAATTTGCTTTTTTATTTTACACACAGACAGTGATATTTAGTTGGCATGCTTTCCAAACTACTTCGTTAAAATAAGAAACATTTAGTTTGGGTTTTGGGTGTCATTAGTTTGTTTACATTTCCACTCTTTTAAGCATCTTACATTCAATTTATATTTAATTATTCTACTTTTTATATCTGATTTGATTATAACTAACTTTCTTAGTGTTTAAAATCAAAGGTTCTAACTTTGAACAGATAAGAATATGCAAAGCAGAAGTTTTTATTTATGCTTATTTATACAATGAATTTAGTGTAATAGACATTTATTCAAGTTCTAGTGTGAACACGCGAAACTCATTACGAATAAATTTATTTAAAAAATTCAAGGTATCTACAAATATTTTCAAGATCGACCGTGTTTGGTCTCGCACACTTCACAATAGAAATTCTGTTAGGAATGTTGATGGAGGAAAAAGAAGATGCTCTCTGGATGACATAGGGTGCAGATTGTTGAAATTAGTGAAAATTAGCATGAGTCGACATTGCGCCCTAGTTTTGCGTGCCAGTGGCTGCACCAATGGCTGCGGTTTGGTAGTTTGACGAACAGTGTCGAGAGCAAAATGCAAATGGATCGCAAAATCCTCCTTAAGTGAGACGACATTTAAATTTCAATTGAAAATTGAATCTGCATGAGCTTAATTAGCACTCGGTGAACAAGTGTTCAACACGGTGCATTCACACAGTTGCACATTGAGGAGCACCCCCAACGGGAAAAACGCCCGAACTATGGCCATAGTATTACTTTCTGCTTGTTTAAACATGACAACAGTCAAGCCAACAATTGTCGGGGTGAGCAAATGCAAACATGCAGAAATTAACACCAAACTGTGTAATTTGTGTAGCGATTAATTTAGACGTGTGCTCCAATCGGTTCTACGGACGACCCGAATGGGTTGGGCTGGGTTTGGTAGCTCAGCTCCGGGATACACGTTCCGGGTACAAGATGCGTTTGTTTATGGCTGTGTGCACCGCAATTTAGTTAATACTGCTGGACTTTAATAGCGCCAGAATAGCATCATCCCCATCCCCATCGTCCCCTCCGTCGTTCCAATGTGGAAGGTTTTATAGAGGCGCTCTTTCAAGGTCGTTTTGTGTATGCCAGAATACCCGAACGTGTTTGGAATTTTCAAAACGTTTCATATACAAGTGTACGCTTTCATTTATTGGGAGATATATGCTTATTGCCATAAATTATTCACGAGCCGGTCGATAAAATATCAAACAAGTTGTTCCAGATAATACCGTTGGGGCAAGGAGGGGCTGGTTGCATTACACTATGATTAAATTATAAATGACGCATGGTCGCTGGGCATTCACTAACAAGTGAGAATCAGTAGAACCGACCTAACCAAATTAGATTTTAAGAGCCATAGTATGTTTGGAATTATGTTCCGACCAAAACTTGAATTTTTGTACAGATATTGAAAATTATGGTGTTACATACATGAAATGTTGGACAAGTTAAAATGCGTTTGTTGGTTATTACAAGTTACGCAGATATTTTATAGTTTTGATAGCGAGAATAAAATGATAAACTCGGATATTTATCGAATATTTTAGAAAATTTTTTGTTCTGTTTATCGAATAATTTGTATAACATTTCCTGTGGTTTTAAAATATGGAATTTTATGTACATTTAAAATTTTCTAAAATTATGATCCTTGCTGTGTTTTTTTTTTGTTATCTTTCGAAATCGTTATATAAAATTTTGTATATTTGTTATCTATATTATAAATTTTAAAAATATAAAGCAGTAAAATAGGGGATAAAGGACAGGATTTTATAAAAATTAAAGTTGACTTTTCAAACTAAATTTGTATTAGTAAGAAATCAATAGAACATAATCATATAATAGAACCCATCCAAGAATTGTTTTAATTTTTTTCGTAATAACGCATAGATCTATGAAATAGGAAGTGTCCCATAATTTCTCAGAAATATTTCTTGTGTTCTAAATTATTATAAGAGACTAATAACGAAAATTTTAGATGTTTTAAATTTAAAGTCAAAATTTATAAAATTAACAAAGTAAGAAATCTCTAAAACAGTAAAATCAGTCATCTAAATAATAATGTACTTATATGTCTCTCGTGTCCAGCTTAGGGAGAGAGATTTGGCATTATATAACACGTCCAATTTCCAAAATAGACAAGTGTCTAGCTTATAATGGTGCCTGTGCATACCAGAGTGATCGAGATCTAAAAATCGTACGCCTTAAAGGGAATCCAAAATAGCAGTTTTTGCTGTACTAGTCTGGCAATTTATTTCGGAATTCTGTCTAAATCCAAATAATGAAATAAATTTTTGCAAAAACTAAATGACTTAATTTAGTACTAACCAAAATCTGTCACTCAGTTTCATTAGAACTCTCGGGTAATTTGTTGTCGCGGTCCCATTATTTGTGACAGTTTTTGTTTTTAATTAAGACACCGACAGGGTGGAATTTGCTTAAAAGCTTAAACCATCCGAGCAAACTAAGTGACAGTAGGAAGCTCCTCCCGTCAATCAATCAGGCTTTGTGTCGTCGCGGACCTCCGCCTTCGCTGGTACCGTCAAAAATTTCCCGCCAAGGGGACACTGCATGAAATTCAATTAACACCCGCGCCAGAGTGTAAACTCCATCGGGGACGAAGACCATCTCTGCTCGCGATTTATGGCTCCACGGTGTCTTTGTCTTTTATCTGAACTTATCTGGCCGGCAAAAGACAAAGACAAGAAAGACAAAAGACAAAAGGGGAGAGCACAAGGGTACAGAGGGCTTCAACAGTCGGTCATACTGCGGAAAAGTAATAGTGTGACCCGGCTAACCGGCCCGCAAAAACGAGGAAAGGAGAGTTGCAATTAATCAAATTATTTAATTAGCAAGACACCTGCTGCAGTCTATTGTCGACGAGATATGGACCAATTTGTAATGTCGTCCGTGTTCATTTAATCCGTCGTGTTAGACGCCGTAGGTTCCTGGACAGGTTAGAAAGAAAATATTATTTGGCTGTCATTTAGAAAAGGAAGAAATTTTCTATCTAAATTGTAATCTTCTAATAATAATATTTTTTAATAATCTATTTTATTGATTATTTACATTGGATTTCGCATACAGGTACACGTATAGGTATACGTAGTATGACGAAATATTCAAAAGAATCTTCCAGATGTAATAAACTAAACTTAAAAAGTTGAAATGTATACGGCATTTTCAGAAAATTTTGAAAAGAAATCAAAGCTATCAAAGTCTTATTTTATTTTTGAAACATAGCTTTTGAATTTTCTATTATTCGAGTATTCATAATAATAAATAGCATATTGTAAAAGTTGGGAGAAATGAGAAATTTTTAAATTACATATTTAAGCAAATGTTTAAAGTTTATTTATTTTTTTCATTCCTTTTAGAATTTTTCTGACTCCTATGATCTTATTTTAAGCATACATCTGTATGTTATATCTTGAAAGCATTTATGATGGTTGTAGAACCACTTCATATCCAGATTAATAAAATTACTCTGCTTAATAAAATAGCATAACAAATTTTTACATATACTACGATACATTTAACATCAAAGGTTTTCGAGAACATTCTGATTGCCTTAATCCATTTACCCCTAAAAGTGATTTCATACGGCTTTCTAGATTCTGAGAATCTTATAGTAGTTTATAGTAATTTACGATGACCTCCCAATCCCCTTGGTGGCGGCAACCAGCCAACGTTGCGACACACTTAAAGACGTTTGGTGTGCTTAATTACTTCTTGTAAGATATCCACCCTCCGTTGGCAATTATTTCACATACGATGCTGAAATATAAAAGCCGCCTACCAAGAAAAAAAAGGAGCAGATTCATTAGAGGAAAAGGAGGAATACTTTGGGCAAACAAAACTCGAATGAGACAAACCAAGATAAATTACCTTGCGGATAATTTGTCTCCAACTATTTGGATGATATACCAAGTCATATACGTACTATGCTCGCCTTAAGGGTGGAATAAAGGAAGAAGGAAGCTGGAACACAAACAGGCGCAGGATTATCCCGAGCAAACTAATCTTTGCCACTTGGAGAAACCTCGGTGTACATATGATCAACTATTGGTGAAGGGCGCTGCGGGATATTCTCCGGCCGTCTCGTCTTCCGTCTGGGGCTTTCTTATTCTTGAAGGAACCTGAAGTGACATTTCTGTCGGTCCAATTTTAGGGTGGCTTCAAGGCTTCTAGCTAGACTTCTTGAAGTAGGTTGGCTCATAATAGAACAGAAGAGATTACACACGTGTTTGAAGCAATGAGCCAAAGATATGCGAATTACGAGCCCTGGGGAAGAAGGGTATACGGCTAAGACGAAGGCAGAAATCTTAATGGGTTTTTTGAGGCAGTGGTTGGACAAACACAATCAATCTAATGAGGCGTAGCTGAATAGCTTGGATTTCAGATAAATTACCTTTTAATTGATTACCCTGGGCACCAAAATATTTTCCCAGACGCCCAAGGCGCTCGGGGCCGTCCTTTCCTTGCAGCTAGTTCCATTGCTTAAGACATCGTCATCACCATACTTATTGCGGTGCAGCACCAGTACCGTGTTAATGCGAAAAGTTCCGGCAAACACTTTTATCCAGAACCAGGGAGTTTTTCTTAAAACGCTCTTCTCGACGCGACGGTTACTGCCGGTCTCGTCTTAGATTAAATTCTTTAAAAGTTAGTCTAGAGCAACTTTATACAAATTCCTGAATCTTTTAGCCAATAAAATTTTTTTAAAAGACAAACACTAAAGTTACCATGTGCTGGAGCTCAGGGAACTATAGTTGAGCTAATATTTTTCTTGGGTATAGTTAGCCGACGGAAACTTTCAAGATCGGGTATGAGTTAATCAGGCTCCTTTCAAGCTGAAGTTAATGATAATTGTTCGTTCTGTGGGGTTATTATCTCAAGATGTCATGATTTAATTGCTTAAACATAAATGTTGAAATATTTATCCCACACTTATATTTTGGCTTCGTTAAAACGATGCTATTTGATACAATAATATAATGCTCCGTTCACAAATGTATTTTGGTAAATTTCCATTAAGGTATTACAACCAAGGTAACATTTTGAGGAATTTCACCAATAATTTAAATTTTCGATTAAATGAAATAAAATAAATATTATATGAGTTAAGATATGATGTTAGGCATTTTTGCAATTAGTATAAGATTTATTTTAAGATGAAATTTTGTTATTTTGGAGTTTTATATTCATTAATGTGGAAAATGGACTTCTATGTACATAATTATCTTCTTTGAAAAAAATAGTTTTCTGTATGAATTTTATTTTGCATTTTTGTGTGCGTTAAAAAATATTTTAATTAAAACTTATTGACTTTTTAGGGTTGTCTACAATTTCAAATGCCTAAAATGCGGTAATGAGTTTATTTAATTTGGAAAAAAACATATTGTACTGAAACATGCATTTTGAAATGTTTTACTTTTGTATATTTACGAATATGGGTCTCAAAATTTTAAAATGAGAATTATTAAATCTCTATAAGAAAAGTAACGCCCATATTAATTTTATATTTTACCATTGCAACTTCAGAAATTTTTAAAAACTAAAGTTTGTGATAGAATAGGCCTAAAAATAATAATATAGAAATAAAGTATTTTAGATACCTTAGTGTCATACTCTACTAGAAAGCATTCAATACGTACGTACGTATGTACGTAGTTTGCACCTATTTTTAATAAAATCACTCTTTTTGAAATTTATGTTTTTCAGTAGTCGTTTTCTTAGTCATACTTTGTCTAAGTTCACTTTCGCAAAAAATAGGTAAGAAATATCATTTTTTTTGCGATCAAGAAAAATATTAATTTGTGTCTCATGTTGCCATAATTTGGAACCTAAAGGACGATTTAATTTAGAGTTTTGTAATCAGTTGTTTCCGTGGGCTATAAAAATCATGGAAAAAGTATAGCGCCAACTTTTTTCCAATACCTTTTAAGGCTTTAAAAGAGTTGTTCATTCGAATGACTACAAAAAATGCAGACTAAAACAAAAACGTCGGACAATAACTATAAAATTTTGTTTTACCGCCATTTCATTCCATTTTTCCAATTGTCGATTCGATTCGAACTGAGCTCTTTCCCGCTTTGGAGCGAATTTTCGGTTGAATGTTTGCTTGACTGTGTCAGCGATTGAATGTTAAAATTCCACCCGATAACAAACATCATGCCGAAGAACTGAATCGAACTAAAACAAGGAAAGGGCGTGTTAAAAGGGTAACACCGTGCAAAAGGGATATTACTACCTCTTTTTCTGTTTGGGGAACGTGACATGAAGACGAAGGCATCCCATCGATTCTACGATGGGTATAGACACTAGGACAAGAATAGTTTGCGAGACACTGGATTAGGCGAAGAGTTTTCTCATTAAATGAAAGTTTATTTTCAGATCGTGGATTTAAATCTGTGCAAAAAGAAAAAAAAAAGTGAAATAGCGTAAATGGATTTGAAATATTTCAGGAATTGTTTCATGTTTTGTTCTTGCACAGTACAAATCAACTATGATCGACTACTTTAACAAATATGAAGTTTAAATATAAGTTTATTATTTAAATATACAATTTATTCTGAATTATTTGAATAACTTAAAGTTGAAATTTCCAATTGTTCCTTTTTATATTGAAACTCACACCCTTTTATAATGTGTTCAATAACTGGAAAGTTAAAAAACAATAAAACTTTGGAAGCTTAAGGAAAATCAATAACGAAGACCATTAAATTTGAATGCTTCTTTGCCATTTATTATCAATGGTTTAATTGGCATAAAATCGATAAATTAAGGAAAAAGCAATATAACGAAGAAATTCAACAAACCGAATGAAAGATAAACTTTCACAGGAAGAGGTAAAATGTTTCGGTTAAGGGAGTTCTAAATTTCTTAATGACTAAATGTTTCCAAAAACTTTTCAGAACTCCATGCTGCTTTTAATGTATCAAAGTAAAGAAGTCGTTGATTGTAGCCTTTTTAAGGAACAGAATGCTGGAAGAAATATTTCTTTTGTTAATGCATTTTTACAATCCAAACATCAGAAAATGTTTTGTGTAATTTTAAATTTCTTGTCTAACGTCTTTTATCGTATGCGTGTCGTAGAATGAATGGGAAATTTCATAGAATGTTGATATGTGAATAGAAAAATCTTACAATGAAAGAAATGTGACAATTTTGGTTTTCTCTTTTAAATGTTCACATGTGAAATGTAATAATGATTATTGTACAAATAATAGGCAAATATATAGAAAAATTTTTACCTTGAGGTAACTAGCAAAGAATGTTACATACAAATTTGATTTATAGTTTTGTTATTGTAAAGTAAAAAATATACAATATATAATTTGTAATATCAATTTTAAATTGAAGGGCCACGGGCCAGAGGTGACTAACACACGAAATTAAAAAAAAAAATAATGTATTGTTTGGGTCTATATTTATATCATTCTTCTATAAAAATTTTCTGGCACAAGCATTTTTGGTTAAACTAAAGATTATTATCCCACACATGCCCTGGATGTGTAAATATTTCTTTTTCGCCGGACATGACGAACCGTCTAACTAGATAACACCATGTAACACATTTTACACGTTTTTCATTTTTACTTTCGTAATTGTAAGAAATTTTTTATTTAGGATAGTTTTCCAACATGCTAACACTTCGAATATCATCTAACAAGCATTATAATCTTATTATCTACCTTATCTTTCTTTAGAATTAAACTGCCTAACTATTATTTAAATAAGTTTATAAGTAAAAATATTTTCAAAATCCGTCCTATTATGGTTTAGAATGTTTTATTTTTGAATGTGTTAGATACAAAACCTTTTTACGCAATGTGGTGGCGTGCAATTTATAAAATGCGTTATTGACGAACTCAAGAAATTATCATCACAGATTTTATAAGAATCCAAAATTATTAACTTTTCAGTCAATAAGCCAACGAATCGCCTCTTCTGTCGTCTTCCCTTCGTTCCGTTAATTTAGTCCTTTGAGAAAGTCTATTTTTTCCACCATAAATAGCAAAGCTTAAATATTTCAGATCCAGAAACTCTTAATTACATCAGAGGTCATAAAGTGGTTATAGTCGTAAGACCAAATTATGACCAATTGAAAGGCAATAGAATTTGATAAAAGTTATTGCGAGAACGGGTCTATAAAAGACATCTTTAACGCCTGGAGCGTGCACATAACTTGCGACTAGCTTGCACCCACTGTAGGACCTTCGTCCAGTCAAATGGTTATAACTTGAATGCCCCTTGGGGTTTTTAGCCCTTCCGCGTACAGCAATTTTGCTGCCAATTACCATTTTATTGGAAAATCGAATTTTAATTAAATTAACGGCTGACATCGTTTCGGGTCATAACGTGCGACCAAAATAATCCCAATGTTTTATCACGAACATTTCGCGGAAGAATTGGATCTGGATCTGCGTTCCTTCCCATTAAAGGGGTTAAGAGAACGACCGACGATAATCCTAGAGAGCCAATAGCAATTAAGGGAACTCCTCCAACAGACCGTAATTATGTGGCGTGAAATTATTTCTATGTCGCCATCTATAGAACGACTTTAATAGGACAATGTCAAATTTAATTGTTTTAATAAGGACCTAGTCAAGGGGTTCGTTACGCCATGTCAGGATAATTTGCTTATTTGTATGTATGTATTAGACAGACAGCCACAATTGTATGGCTATCTCAGCTTCTATATTATTGTTATAATCAGAACAGGTGTAAAGCACATCATCCATTGTCGCTGGACAATACAAATGACCAAGGGAGTACCGTGACAGGCCCAATTAGGCCTATCCGGGGGCGGTGGGGCCGAGGGGCCGTCATTAAAACTCAATTAGGTCGAACAACTTCATAATTTGTCACTGACGAAAAGTTTTATTAGGCAAAAGGTGTCAATTTGAATTGATAGCTTTGTTAGGGCTAATGACGGTGTCCAAACTTTTTCGTATAAGTCCAACTCGATTACAAGTTTGGAACGGGAGTAGGAGAGACCCCTGTTGGGGGCTACCAATGGCAATCCAAACTTGGCATGGATAATAAACTGCAGGAAGTTGTTGAAACTGTCGACGGCTGCCTCCAATTCATTTAATTAACCGCGGATACTTCGGTAGGTATGGCGGTTTTGGTTGGCGCTGGGTGTTCATGAATTGCCCAATTACCCTCGGGGGTAACTTTGTTTATATTGGCCTAATAGAAATTGTTTATGAACTGACATGTTTAGATTTCTGCGCGAAGGGCGAGAAGGGTCGCTTTATTTAATCAGAACGACGACGGTCTGTAAAGCGGTATTAATTGGACTGTCTCCACAAAGTGGGTAAACAATTTCCAATTTGTCTAAATAATTTACTAGAAACTTTTATTTTGTTTGTGATTTGAACAATTTCATTAAAATTCTAAGTAAATTATATATTGATGTGTACAAATATAACATGCATGTTATATTAAGTAGTTTTTAATATAAATAAATAAAAAGGCTAACAAATAACAAAAGACATAATGGAATAGAATAAAGGATATTAAAAATTAAAAATGACCATAGTAATAAATAAAATTTAATAAATGAATCATGAATTTTTAGAAGTTTTATTACCCAATCTAGACGTGTTTTGAACAATTCGTATTGAAAGAAATTCTCTATACATTTGATTGCAATCAAAATTATATGCATCTAGAACTCTTAATCAGATTTAATTCAATATAACATATAAAACATGTTTTTCGAGCTTCTGAATTAGAAAAAAATGTTATAGAGAAATTTCTAATTCAAAATCGTAAATTGCCATTAGTTTGTAAGACATTTTTTAAAAAATTAATTAAGTTTGCAGTTTTCAGTTTTTTTTTCGTTTTGTATTTGTAAGCGTGCAAAAACGTCTATAAAGGTGTTCAAATTTTAATTTTAGTTTTTAGTAAGTATATAAAGTCCATTGATTTTGATAACGATCCCAGTGCCTAGCCGTTCTCTTAAAGAACGTTAGTTTTTTAGCCTGTTTCAAATTGTAATATTCCTACTGATAGTATATCCTTGATCTTTGGTTAGTACTCAGAGTATGAGTCATGAAAATTTTATAAAAGACGTTAGTAGAAAATATCAAAATAATATTATTTATTCTTGCTACCCATTTTTAAAGTCAGAGTACGAATTTGATTTTATTTTACAACTTTTTTACAAATTCCTTTCTATGTTAAAACGTTTTTCTGACCTGTGCTTAAAAATTCGTTTTTGCCTACAGACCGTATAGATTTTATTAAAGAGAAGACTCTTAAGCTAAATCAGCTTTAATTGACAGAGGTGCTAATCTCTCTCAGTTAATTAAAACGTATTACGAAATGTAAAGCAGTTAGGTAAAGTATAAAATCACGGGACAATTTATATACCTAAGTAATTATGTATATTTTAGTAAGGACAAGCGCCAAGGGGTAGAAGGGAAATTGAAAATTCATGGCGTTGACAGGAGTCTAAAGACTCCGATTAGAAATTATCAGGCGCACTCGCTTGGTGCCAAGACGTTTATTTCGTTTTAGGTAAAAACATCGGGCGACAGAGTCTGCTCATAAATCGTCCGGGAGTCAAAATCACTTTTGTGGAAGAGGCGACAATACGACAGGACGACGGCGAACAGTGACGTGCTTAAATTAATACAGAATTAGTCAAATTTAAAATCACAGAGTTCCTGAAGGACACTATTGCTAGGTGGAGTACGAAGTGGAATCTGAGGGGTGCGAGCTAGTCGCTTAAATGAAATAGCCCGCGGCCGGGGTACGAAAGAAGCATTGCAGGAAAGCTTTAGAAAATCCCTTTCAGTTGTGCTTATCGCGTGCTATTATGCTAGCTGTTCCCGGTGCTCCCGCTGGAACCCCCGTCCCATTGTTGGCTGTTTCGTGGAAAGCCTGGATAAGCATGACGTACGTACCTATGCAGATACTAAATATATTTTGGCCTCTGTGGCAGCACCGGCAGCCAGCTACACCCCCGCCACACTGCCCCCGGCCCGGGTAATTACACACTGAGCTAGTTATGGCGCAAAAGAGAAAATTCATCACTTGAGCATGAAATTGTTTATAGGCCAAAGTCCCGGAATAAGCACATAATGCTTTTGTATCGGACTCCACTGTTTATGTGGATTCTTCCAAAATCGCGTTCAGTTTAGATTTGTGCGGCGGCACATGCCCCGGATGCTTCCAGAGCCCCAAAACCCTAGATCTAGACCCCTACAACCCTAGATCCGCCCTTCTAGCCACCCTATGAATGTAATTTAGCTGCCACAGAGAGTGTTATCCCTTCACAGGACGAGTAATGCAAAAATGTGTAGTCATTTGCGGCGCCGTTGTGGTAATAAGTTCGTTTTCCGTATCTCGTGCAATGAAATTCAAGTGGGCTTTCCAAAAGATTTAATTGAAATTAGCCTTGAAGCCATTTTCTTATCTCCATGTGGACTAGCCGAGAGGGTCTTGTTAACCTTAAATGGAATTGTTAGAGTATTTCGCCCGCTACAAGAGCAATTCAAAAAGTAAATACAATGAAAATGAAAATTTCTATTCACAATTTAATAAATTTTAAAGGTTTACTTTTATTTAACTAGTGAAAACACAAACGAATTTCAAAATGTGTTTAAAAATATGATTACCATAATTTCAACTATAATTTGTCAAATGTTCATTAAAAAATGTCGCTAAATATAGTTGGCAAAAATCCAAACATTTTGTCCCTGTTCTAATTTTCGAGATCTTGGCAAAAATTCCTATAGAGTAATAAATTTTTTTTTTGTTCAAACCGTCGTTATTTTGAAAGATTTTGTTTTTTAGTTTTTTTAATTTGCAATACCTTCCTACGAAGTTACCACTTCGTATTCAGATAAATTGTTTAAAAACACTATAAGAATAATATATACTGTTTAAAAATGTAAATAACGTTTTATAAAATTATTGCAAGAATGTTTCCTAATCTCTTTTCTAAAAAATGCAACATAGTGCGCTTTTCCCTATTGAAAAAAATTCAACTGAAAATTTATTCAGCCAACATTTTGTACTTTTTTCAAAACAATTCTCTAATTCTAATTCTAAGTATGTTTTGCGCCCAATGATTTTAAAATGAAAAAAAAATTAAGAATAGAAGAACACGAAGGTCTTTATATGGTTTATCCAGGGCTTTGTTATGATGTTTTTACAAGATTTGCAAAAAGGCTCGAATTGTTGGATAGTTTACCGTGGTATTAAAAATTATGGCTGGAAAGGTAGCAAAAGTAAATGTCCTTATTTTTCTCTAGGTGTGTATACGAATGGGTCTATCTTAACTTATGAGTCCAATTAAGAATCCGGAACACCAAAAGGCCTTCACCTTTTGAATTGTAGGAGAACTCGAGCGTTCCTAATCCCCATCTCTATGCGCCTTCGGCCCGAACAAATAGCCTTCTGTTAATAGGTCCGACACGAGAACAAGGAGGATCAAAAGTGCATTATGGGGGCGGAACAAAGGAGGCACATTAGCAGTAGGGAAATTTGCGAGGAATAGTGTGTCTGCTCTCTGGTCCAGACTCCTCCCGAACAATGATAGCAGTTCAAATGAATTATTTCGGGGTTTTTGAGACATTTAGAAACGATAAATCAGACAAGTTTGAAACTTATTCATTGGTCCCCATGTGACCAAAACTTGAGATATGGCGGTATGTAAAGATGCGAAAATTTTATTGCCCTCACCTTTTATTTTGTGGCAATAAATCATTTTTCGGGAGCTAAGTTATTCATGGCTTTTGCAAGATGTTGAGGTGGCAAAGGGGCTGTCACGGAATTTTTACCGCATCCGGACCGCCTCGCCATTCGACGTTGCGCACCACACCATATTTAGCCAAAAATTTATTGCCTCGGTCCTTTCTCCTTTCTCCCTGGGCATGATGACAGCGTAACGTAAGGAAGACGTAAGACATTGTACGTACGCTCTAAGGATACCGGGCCGCGTCTTTTTGATATTGCACATCGGGGACAATTTTGTAAATTTATGTAAATGTTTATCTTAATTTTCAAGAATGATTTCTTAGCAGCACTCTGGGAGAGGTAGAATGTTACCCTCGCTGCTTTATGGGTCCCCAGTCAGAACGGGTGCTAAATCTTCCAGATACCCGGAACAAATCACTTTGGCCATAAATCCAGTCTGATGTCGATTTTATTGTTAAAAATGACATTCATTGTCGCTACTTATCAACTACTTCCAACAATTTACCGCCCTCATATTTCTCTGGGTATGTTTTGTGACCCACGAAATATTTTCATGTCGCAAAAAGTAAATGTAAACTGTGGCGTCCTGAACGCACCCAGGCTCGATGTTCAATTGGCGCGAAAATTTTGGACGTGTTAAGCGCAATAAATTAATCGAATTTGCACCAATTTTACTGCCAATTAAGCCGGAACGTATCAGCTCATAAACTTGAACCAGTGTCCCGTGGGATGAATTGAGCAGGTCCAGGCATAAGCCGACGATCGTATGCATTGCCATCGTTCAGAGTATTCAACAGAGGAAGCGCTGTAATAAAATTCCGTTTTGCAATGTTTAATATGCTTTTAATTGAAATAATCAAATTGCAATTAACACGTGCTGATACCTTTTATTTGGTTGTATAAATTAAGTGATCAGTTCACGCCTCCTGTGCTTACACTGCTTTCTAGCGTTTAAACAGGCATTTGCAGTTGTAATTTGGTGACCCCGCCATTTGGGGTTTTATTAACATTTGCTTAATTTTAACAGATCTAGAAGCGGCTTGCAACCTCGGTTGGTTAATTTTAGCCTTGACGTCGAGGGCAATAAATCCGCATTAGTACTAATTAAACGTAAAGGAAAAAAATATCGATAAAATCAAGCATCAGTGGATGGATTTAAACTAACTAGTCACTAGATTTATACTTATCTCTGTTTAAGTAATCATATGCAGCGGACCAAACAAACATGATAATAAGGACAGTCATCATTTATCAGAAAAGCTAAACTTTGAAAAGTGATAAATTATTCAAATTTTTATATTTTATTTTTGTAGTTTGAAGTACAATGTTTGGTTTTTTTGATAGTTACAGTATCTCTTAAAGCCTACCCTACTTATTTACAATTATCTAAAGAGTGATTAAATTTATAGTAAAAAATCAATATATATTTCATTTTAGACAGACAGGCAAAGTTAAGAAACCAGATACCAGATTAATTACATGTTAAATTTTGTTTTTATATAAAATTAAAAGAGATTTGAAAATGGACAAGCTGAATAGAAAGGTATCATTATTTTAATAGTTATATTTGAAAAAAAAATCAATAAAAACTAAAATAAGAATAATTTTACACATGAAAAAGTGTCAACGAAAAAAATTAAGTACTACTTAACAAAATAGTTTTTAATGTGTAATATTTATGTAATACAATAAAACCAGGTATAAAAACAGACAAAGAATTTTTATTGTAAAATTATCGTAAAAATACTAAACAATCTTTGTAATTTACTATTATTTTTTACTATTACTTAGAACGTTACGATTGTAAAACATGTCAATAATGAATTATGTTCTATATGTTATTTTTACATCTAAATACAATTTCTTCAGCTTGGTTTACAACGTAATTTTCTTTGCATTTAAAATAAACACAACCATTCATAGACTATTCAAAAGTTGATAAATGTGGAAGCGCTTTTGCAAAAGATGTACATGTTTATAAAATTTTATAATGACCTTAAACAGAACACCGCCAAATGCAGATCTCAAATTTGTTGGTCAAATGTGGAAAAAGGTATCTCAACAAATTATGGCAATATTCCTTGAAATTTTATTTTAGTTCGCTGTAAAGTTTCATAAAAGTTGAAGTTGTAGGATGGCAGGCAACTCAAGTAGCTTCTTGTTGAGATAGTTATTAAAAAGGTCAAGTGGTGGCCACAAGTTCGCTGTAGTCTTTCCACATCCACCCGGGTTGTTCATCTTTTACTTTCTGTGTTCTTTCAGTGAACCCAAGGCGCCGAGGAACATTAACTGAATTTATGAAAAGCCCTAAGCCGAAGCATCCTCGACGGATGTTTGCAGCCGGCAGGATAATAGAGGATAATAGAATAATTTCCACAGGTGGTTTTAAGTCCATCCATACAAATTGAATTTCCGAGTTGGAGGCAACTAGTTAACTAAGAAACTTTACACTATAATGGGCTCGGTGTAAACCTTTAAACCGAAACTCTTAAGGCAAGGCATGGGGCGGCGACTCTTCTGCACTTTGCCGGAAAGGCATTATACTCTTGAAAAGAATCCCCGGAGAAGTGAACCTTTTGAAATCACTGAGAAAATTGAAACTTTACGGGTGACTCTTCGCACTGATGGAGCGGTTGTTGGCAATTAGTCGGGCCATTTACCTGGAAAACTTCAATTTGTGTTGTTGATTAAGTTTCTGATGACTAGTTCTAGATCCAGTTCATATGTGTGGTAATTGCACATTTGCGGATCTTGCATGCTCAATGTTTGCTCATCTCCTCTAACTGACTCACAGGCGGTTCGGTAATTGTCCGGGAAATTAGAAATTCTCAAAATTTGATGCTGGATGTAAGGCAACTGAATTTATTGTCTTCAGTTCAACTATTCGCTTCAAATTGTATGCGACAGAATACTATCAACGAAATTGGAAATTCATTGTCAATGTAGACGAATACGCCTTACTTGTTGAAATGTTCCTTTTTTTCAGGGTAATTTGTAAACTAATTGCACACTTTTACGTATTTCATATAAATCTTAATAACATATTGAGTTTTGCTTTTCTTCATCATTTGAAATTGTGGTACTAATTTTTAAAACATTCCAAATCTTTAGTTTATTCTTTAACTTTCCATAGACAGACGTTGGTCTAATAAGCTCAATGCTTGAGCGTTCAACGTCGAAAAATTTAAAATTTGTAATAATATACATTTTTGCAATAATTCCTTTTATACTTTCTTTTTAAATTTACAAAAAAATTTTCAAACTAGATAAATAAAGATTAATATTTCACGGTATGATTATATTTTTTGGTCTTTTTTAGTTCTCATACTTTTTTATTTTCAGTTTTAATTACAGATACTAAAAGCACCCCACATTTATCCTCTATTTTACTTTTATTTTTATTTTTTTATTTTTTAAATTTCAATATATAAAGATTCGTTAAATCACCTACCACGATATGTGAGTCTTTCTTTTGACCAACTGCGTTATTAGCATTATTGAAATCCAATTCAAATTCAATTCAATCTACAATTCAAATCAGAACTCTAAAAGCGCCAAATTAGTAATTTTTAATTTATATCTAATAGGTGCGTAAAAATTAAATTGTAAAGCTATTTCAATGCTTGAAGTGACCTTTTATCCTTTTAAGGAGTATACAAAAATACAAGCAACAACTCATCTTAATGAACATTTAATTTTTAGGAAGTGGAGGGCAATTATAATAACTCCTGAACTGCTTCACTTTGGCCAATTCTGTAGAAGGGAAAATCGGATCGTCTATGGCAACATTGAGACCACAGTAATAGTGCATAAGAACTTCCATTAGTATAGTCCTGCCGTCTACGCCATATTTTGTCTTATCTACTTCTGTTAAATTATAATTAGCAAAATGCCAGTCAAAATAGCTCTGAATCATTAATGGAATACCAATGGATGCACCAGCTATATCTGCTCTATCCTCTTCCTTCGTAACGTGATTTTCTAGATAAGATTGCAAAGGACTCCATAATAAAGTCCAAAATTTAAAAGCAATTGGGACATTAGAGTACTTGGGGAGTAGATTAGTTAATATTTTGACTAGCTCCGTTTGTATAGTATACACTGGGCCATACGTAAAAACCCTTTCATTGTAGGTCCGAATATCAATTTTCTTCATTTCCATAGCATGAACCAAGCAATCGTTTTTACTAAGGACTTTGTCATTTGCCTCATATACGATGGTATAGGTATTATTGAAATATGGTATTGTGTCATGTGTAAAATAGTAAAATTTCATTTCTACTTCGTCACTCAAATCTTTGTAGAGCATACCAGACTTATACAAATTTTTTACGAGTGCATAAAGCATACCTCGCAGTTCTTCCACTTCTTTATAGCTACGATAGTAATACTTTACTAGTATTTGAGACACAACATATTTGTATAGATCGTTCGTTGTTTTGTTGTTGAGATCTGGCAAACTAGTTACAAACCGATACAGAAAATAATTTGCCATTATTTTAGGACTTATGTCGAAGGCGTTTTTAAGTAACCATTTGATCTGTTCAATATTTTTTATTTCTACTGAAAAATTTTCGGGAAGCTGTCGATCATTTTCTTGCTTCCAGTCGACGAGCGCCGCTCTAACTTGTTTATTCCAATCGATTTCTGGTATTAATTCCTTCAATCCCTTAAAATCTGTTCTAAGATGTTTTACATCTTCGTCCATAATTATAATATTGTACAGAAGATTCTTCACCTGTGTATCTTGGTCAATTCGTGGTCCTAATTTCTCAAATTTATCATAGTGTATTTCAAAGGTTTCGTTTTTTCTGGCATAATTCGAAATCATAGCAATAAATTGCAAACTTTTTACAAAGGTACTATCCAGAATAACCTCATCAACGTCGTTGATAAGTGATGAAAGTTCTCTGTTGTACCGTGAGTTATTTTCAAGATCAAGCATTGGTTCGATAAGCAATTTTGTACCAAAAGTTTCAGAGTCTGGAACTAGCTTAAGTTTGAAAAAGACTGGTATACCATAGCTAGCAAAATCAGCAATCGCACTCTCCAGGCTGAAATTAGTTTTATTCCAATTCTTATCGAACGCAGGCCATCCTCCAATTGAACCTGGGAAGCTGAAATTCTGTATAAATTCCTTTTTATCTTTCAATGACGATCCTTCATCACAATACATCCTGAATTTGTAAAACATTTTTTCAGCTTGATTTAAATATTCAGCTTCCCAAGGATAGTTTTTTATAATATCTTCAGAAGCATCAGATGCTTTAAGTTCAGGTATTATAGGGACCTTATTCGAACCACCTTTTGCACACACATAAGTGAAAAAATCTAGGCACGGGTCTATTTTTCTGTCACTTTCAGTACGTTCTTTAGGGTTTATTCCATCGCCTAGAGTACAGAATGCGTGTATAAACAGTGCACCAAAAAGAACTACAACAAACCGTGACATTTTTAGATTTTCTGATGAAACAGAGCCGTCTGGGATTACTTCCTATCGACTACTGATATGCTAGTCCATGGTCATTCAGTCAGGCTGATCATTTTCAGCAGTGATAACAATTTGTACATGTACAGTCAAAATTTTTCTAAATTGTGTGAATCAACAAGACGTCTGTAATTTAAAAATTAAACGTATTTAAGTCTTTTAAGTAAAATGTTAAATTGAATTCTGGACGAGTATTTTATACTTCTAATATTTTTGTACTCAATCAATTTTCAAAATCATTTTCACTTTTCACTAGCATTCTGAATTTATTTTATTCGTATCATGTATTTTATTTTTCTATTTTTAAACGTTACCACGATTTTTATCAAAGACACAAGAAATAAGAATGTGCCCGTAAAGCGCCGAAAAATCGAATAGGTATACTTTAGGATTCGGGTACAGACGACAGTCTTTCAATTTCGTTTGAAATATCCTAGTCTTTCCTAGTCCTCGAAAAAGGATGCTATACGTAAACGATGTCAAAGCAGTGTATGAAAATCACGGTAAACTTTCCGAAATAGCTCACCCTCGGCCTAAGCGATCCTTTATAGCTGTTTGTATTCCTAAGTTTGCGTTCGTTTCCCCTTTGAGGAAGCCGCCCGGAGGCCCAAAGCCAAACAGGAAATGTCTTCGTCGGTCAATTACAAATTCATTTCGCAGTTGGCCCCAACCAAAGCACACTGAAAAAGATTTGTGGGACTCAAAAAAAATGCAAAATGAACAGGAATAGGATGAGAGTGGGGAACGCCAGAGAAGCGGCTCCAGAATGCCGGGTAAAAATTTCGCGCGCAATCTGGGATTCTCTCCAAGATGGTTGTGGTAGCTCACGCCATCTGTTTAGATGTTAATGTATTTATTAAGGAATTCTCATTATCCTTTTGCCCGTTTCCGCCTGCAGTCGCCGACACTTACTTCCTATTTGATTCCGTTTTCGAGACGGTCGGCAAGTGGATGGGTTAAGGTTCCGATGGCGGCTTCTACCGACGAGTTTTTAGGGCTCTTCTGAGGAGGAAGTAACGGCTGGCGACTCCCTCCTTGCCCGGGGTAGCAATGATTCACCTTCTTCACACTAGCGATCCAACGTTTCGAGGAAGACCAGTTAGGGCTGTGATTTCGTATTCTTAAGGCGTCGAGTTAAAATTTCATGAACGAAATTGTTTTATCTCCTCTCTGCAACCCGCCGCCTTCATTTTCTCCTAGCAGAGAAGTTGTATTCATTTCTGACTTTCAACTTGTGGCCTGACCTTTAATCCTGGGCCAGGAATGAAGTCAGGTTTCTTCTGTACCATGGCTGGATTATGGTCGAGTTGGTTTAACGGATGAATACTATCGAAAAGTTGAAGGATTCCAACTTGTGGAATTTGTACGCTGCCGATGTGCTTAATTGCAATCGCCGTGAGAACATTGCTGTCCCGTATTTTCTTAAAAGTTGAATAAAATATTTCGATTTTATCGTCAGAGTTTCTGGTTGCAAACTGTTGGTAGTTTTTTTTAAATGTATCTTTTTTTTAGTTATTAAAAGTTATGAATACAAACGGGATTTTTATAAAATCCATCTCTAAGGAATAAATGTGTGCTCTATATTTCTGCGGTAATATTAAAAGCTTTAAATCTGTAAATTTATCTACAACTTTATATATCTACATTAAGAATCATTTTTGATGTTAAGTGACCCGTAGTAAAAGTTAATAGTACATTTCTCACACCTTACATCAAACCTTATATCTACAATAATTTGGTAAAATTGATGTCATGCAATTAATTAATTAATTTTAATGTGATTTTTGGTATAAATTGTGAAATTGCGATGTAGAAGATATAGAAGTAGAAAAAATTATTTAGAGAAATTTTCCATAAGTGGAAACATTAACACTAAAAAATTGGACTTAATAGTGTAAAATTCGACTACTTCTCACAAAACATGTTAAAATTATTTTTAATTTTATATGTTAATATAACTATGTTTATAAAACTTATAGTTTTATACAAATTTTTCGATTTTTCACTTCTATTTTTCCTAAAACTTAAAACAATTTTTTTTCTAAATTCGAAGAGGTAAGAACGCTGTAGATGATATAAATATTTTAATTATAAAATTTTTGAAGTTCCACTCAAACTTCCAACGAGAAAAAATTAGAATACTTTAATGATTCTTTTTGCTTGTGGGAGAAAGCCGGATATTGATAGTAACAATATTCTTAAAACTCCTTACAACACCATAGTTAAGGTTTAAAGGAAACACTGAAACTTATTCCCATGACATTCAAGTCTCATCTTAATTATTTTCAATTACGGTAGGAAAATATGTTAATGAAATTGGTGTAATTAAATCGTTTCGGTGACATAGTAACGCCCACATTCCCCCGCCCCGCAATAAGTTCATATAGCTGAGCAGCGAGACAACTTTACTGCCACATTAAAATTCATTTTAGCGCTTTTCCTTACTTTACTTTTTACTCAAGCTCCTTAGAATCGTAGTAGTCCTTAGATCCGAGCTCCAGCGCGCGGAGTTTGTGGCGTTGGCCGCGGGTAATGGTGGAACAGACCCATTTATCCTTGGCCCAATCTGTTCCATTAAACTCCTCGTTAATGCAGCGTTGAAAATCAAAAGAAAAAAAATATATGGAGAAAAGTCGTATACCGCCGCAGGGAGGGCCCTTGGCATCACCCCGGCCGCCCTTTACTGCATACACTAGATGTTCCGACGAGAAGGCTGCTTTTTTTCCTGAACCTATGGAAGTACGTAAACAGTTAAAAATAAATTAGCTTGGAATTATGTAAATATTTACTACCGAGGATAGCGACTGAGCCGCTCGAAATTAATTTACCGAAGGTTCATTGCTCTATTTTCCTAACGTTTTTCCCACCGCCATCACAATGTTGTTTTCCATGGAGGATGGGATGGGAGTTGTGGATGGAGTAGAACCTCATTCCCGAGTGCCTTTGACAGACACCAATTTTACCACAAGATTTTGTGCGAGGCTCCCAGGGGTTAACAATAACACTGACATTGTTATTCACGAAATTTAAAAATTTCACTTTACTGAACTGGGTTGCATCCCAAAGGAAATTATGACATAGACGCAGAATAACAGCAATGACGTTAACCCTTTTGAATAGAAATTGCCACTTTTTTAAAGCAAGACGTATTTTTGAGAAACTTCATTCATGTACAAATATTTTCCCTCTGTAATAAAGTTGTACTCCCTTATGGGAAAAGGTGTAAGTATATTTGAACACTGCCGAATACTAAAATTTGGCAACTGGAAATTTGAGGTATATGTCCTTAATGGAACGCTCGCTATTGTGCGTTTATGATTATTTCTCTGAGAAATGTGAATACAAAAGCAATAATTAACTACCAAACAAGTATTCAAGTATGTATTATATAGTTAAAAACAATAAAGGGATGGGATGGATAAACTAAAATATAAAGAAATGTATTCACTCAAAAGGTAAACAAATCATGTTAGCCATTAAGAAGGACTAAAATAAATTTAAACGAAGAATTCTCTCCCTATTATACGTATTAAGAGGGCTTTTTATTTTTTATATCTTATTTGTAATCTTTTCTTAGAGACTATAAATGTAAAAATTGCTCATAATTTGTTTTTAAACGCATTTGTTTCAAAATTTCAAATTCAGAGATCGTTTTTAGCAATAGGAAAAAATGTTACATAAAAACAAATTTTATAACTAAAGATATTTTTATGGAGTATGGAAAAAAATATATTTTAATTATTAAAGGTTAGTACAATTTTAGTAGGTTCACATAATATTATTTTTTATTATTCTTCAAAAAACAATGAAATTATATATTGACACAGATAAGATTGTTGTGAAAAATAAGTAAATGATTATCAGCATACGAATTATAGCGACAATCGGCATAGTAACTACAGTTCCCTGTGACCCTCTTTAAAGCAGTCTATGTAAAAACTCTCCTAATCTATACAATTTTTCTCATCCTTCTAGCTTTCCCGGGCATACCTTCCGACAGACCTGCACATGTCCACTGAAAAATGTTCTTCCTTCCTTTAAGTACTTGTGCCCTGCTCCCGGGACCAGGCATTGAATTCGAAACCTGTATGAATAATTCACGTGGACAATATTGTCGATCTGTTTTTATGATAAAGCTTTCGGAATGTGCCAGCAAGTTTTGTCTATCGGCTCTAGCCTGGACAAGGGGCAGAATACATCCATCCGCTGTCTCGGATTCAACGAATTCCATACCTTGCCTGGAAGGGAAATGTACTTAAAATCCATTATTCGATTCGAATAAAGTTTTGAGATGTATAAATCAGATCTCGTATATTTATAAATCTGGTTTGTCATATCATACTGCATTGTTAAAGGAAGAATGAAATTTTATGACGAATTTTATGATACCTATAGTATGGAAATCATATTTTCCTTTTGTTTGTTGACTATTGTTAGTGATCATCTTTTATTTAATGAATATTATGCTTATAAATAAAATCTTTCTGAAGTTATAAATATATCATAGTAAATTAAAAAAAAAAATTGAATTCTATGGAATATTTATATCTATTGAAAATATCCGCTTTTTTATGTAAGGCAATTGTTGCTGCATAATTTTATATCAGTCTCAAGCAGGCAGTCAGGCAAGACTGTGATGTGTTGTTATTAAAATTATATTGCAATGGAAAATTACCTTCACCGTCTTTTGAACCTTAAACCTGTAGTCTTATGTGTTAATGTCTTGATGTACATTAATTTTGAATATCCTTTGACATTGATTTCCTGTAGAAAATATATTCCATAAAGTCCATTCTTTAACCACTCATAAGATTTTGTCTCTAATATTTTCCCATATAAACAAAGAAAATGAATAAACTATTATTTAGCAAATTTCAGTTGTTACGGTTCCTACACACTTTGATTAAAATTCAATATAAATAAACGTGCATATAAAGGCAAATATCATATCTAGTGTTCCTTCATTTTGTGTACAACTTAGCAGAGCAGTTTCATGGACATGTGCTGGCTAATAAAAACAGTTCCATGGCCCAGTTAATCAATCCAGAGGACTTGGGGCCTTTAATTATGGACTGGACCGCAATTGCCCCAGTCGTATTTCTGCAGCTAGCAGTGAAATACCAATAAATTTTGAATTTTCGACATTATAGAGCAAATGCACAGTGTAATATCCTACTTAACGACCTTAAAGTCATTTTCCAAGTGTCCTTATCAACACATGTTGGTGTAGTCATTCATTACCCATGTCAGTGAACTATCCTAATGCTCGTATGCACAAAATATGTTCATACGTACATGTATGTTGTATACACGTTATCCACCCACGTTCGTCCTGCGTATGAGACCCTCATATGTCAGCCAGGGCTGGACTGGGAATCCAAACCTGCTACCATTCTATCACCACTAGACTTAATTGTCGTGCCTAGAGCATATTGATGCATGCGGTAATTAGAATTGAAATTTCTCAATTTGTATTCTCGACGCACAGAATATGTAGCAGCAGTAGCATTGCCGCTAGATCCAGAGCCAGGAGGACGTCGAAGAGCTGTAGAATCTGTAGTAGATGCACTAGGCAAACTAATTTTGGCCCTAGATGTCGCAAAATGACTTCTATACTTTGAATTTCCATCTCAGAAATTTTGATTTTCTGACCCCAAGACACCGGGTGAGAGGCGCAGCAACTAAAGCATCACCCTGTAATTATTCAATTTCGTGCAGATTTTGCAATATGATACGGCCACATTTGAAATGCATTAGAAAATTAAAATGCTTTTCTATAATTAGGCTTTGAACTCATCCGGACAACCTTTTTCGTGTTAACTAGAGGCTTGGAGGCAGCAGGCCTTTTATAGGATAGATGCAGTGGACATATCAAAAGTAAGCATAGTTAGGAAATTCTATCAAACGTGATACTTAATTTATAGTTATAATCGTTAGCTGAAAACAACTAAATCATGATCCCATTGGCGCTATAATTTTAAGAAAAGAACGTTCATCAAAATTTCTTTCATCAAAAATTTCTTTTATAGATCGATTTTAAAACTTAATTAATACCTGTAATTTGCATTTGTTTTATAAATTTTTAAGATTTTATGTTTTATGATAATTAATTGTTGTTATTAATTTGCGCTATTTACATATTTGATCAAGGCTGCTTTAACTCCTACAAATTTTAAAATCCTAAGGTAAGTTTTTGGGGACGTGTCTTTAAAAGTTCTCGTATTTTACCAAAATCCAAATATCCTTTCCTACTCTTTTAAAGTACTAACATAATCTAATCATATTCCTGTTGGTATTCATTAATTCAGTGAATTTACAAAATGCATATTCTTTGCTTTTTTACAATTGTTATCAAGATGTAGGGTGAAAAAAAGCACTCTATTTTTAGAGGACCAACTTAAGCTTTCAAATAGAAGTCATTAATGCAAAATTTTAGTGCGGGTAATTTGAAAGAATTAGCCCACGTCTTGAATGTATAAGCTATTCTCGAAAATTTATCCCTTAAATGTGTCAAAACCCCTCCCAAGGCTTAATTACGACCTCTCTCCGGGGGAATGGAGCTCCCCGCTTGGCTATTTTACGTACCATTTCCACTTGGGGAACAAAAGCCAAAGGAATTGTTAAAAACTTGAATGCGGCAACATCACCCCTTCCCCCGGTTCGCTGCCCCCACTCCTGCATGAAGAATCCAAATAGACAACGATGATGTCTTTGTGGTGAGCTCATTGTTATTCGCTTTTGTAAATATTTATGAAAACAATTTCTCAAATCTCCCAACTGCTAACCCCACGGTTATCTAGGAAGAGCCAACAAAGGCAAAATAAAACTACTTAGCCGAGTACTTCCATCCATTCAAGATCTCGTTTTTTGTGCCTTTGTTTTTTTAATCTTCCCTCTCGGGAGGACAACGAGAGCCAGCGCAGTCCCGGAGCCGGGGAACTCTGCAGGACATCCAATGACAGAATCATACAAGTCTGACTTGAATATAGGGTCCGGAGGATGGTGCTGGAGAGGTTGGAGAGGTCATAATGGTAATGCATCCTTGCATGAAAATCAGGGAGAAGCTGACGGGACAGCATTCGTTGCTCGCATATGTGAGTGGAAAACTTAAAAAATGCGCCCTAGAGCTCTCTTTGCCCTGTTCCCGTCTCGGATGCAGCTATGCATGTTTATGGTAATAATCTTGTTCTCAGATTTACTGGATCTCCCTGTGGGCGCTCCATCCCGTTCGCTCAAGAAAGGTGGCAAATTCCAGGCGATCCGCAAATTGTCCTGGTTTCAGCATCAGAACTGACTGGACTTTTTGAACGATGATTAGTTTTCGGGTATACGATGACATACCAACCTCCTTTAGGAACTAGACACCCTGCTAAAGGTTTGAATCAAGGAGTCACCAAATCGATGCCACAAAGGGCAATTACTCTGCCGCTTGGATGAACACAAGGGACGGTTGGAAAATTATTTTAATTTTCCAATGCATTTCAAATGCGGCCTTGTGATGCTGCGAAAAACGCCGCATATTGAATAATTAATGAGGAAGATGCAGTAGTTGACTTTTTCGGGATACAAAATATAACAAGAAATTTAAGAATGCTAAAATATGGGCCTTGTTTATTTTAGAAGTTGAATGTATATTTTAAAAATCTTCCAAATTAATACGTTGTTTTTAGTATTGCTTAAAGTTCATTTAACCTTCTCAATTTATGCTTTGTAAATAGCGCACATTTAAAAAAAAGACTTAATTGAAAAAGAAAATTGAAAATTTAAAGTTCAATGTTCTCTTTTATGCGGTTATCCATTGGATAGTCTTAAAAAAAAGATTTATTTTTACATCGTTCAGACCTTCAAGTCTATAAAGTGTATTTGTAACAAAAAAAAAAAAACGTTGGAATACACAAATTTATCGAAGTTATAAATCCTTAAGGTGGATCGTACATGGCACGTTTTCTCGAATCAATCTTTTTGAAACTTGTGCCCACGATATTCCAATTATAAATTATATTCAATTATAAATTAAAAGAACACGCAGAAGAACTTTCTACATGTTTTTTTTTAGAGAAAAATTGCCAAAAATAATAAAAAAAAACCTTTAGAAAATCCTTACGAAAAGTCACTAAATATTGTTAAAATAACTATGCCGGTTCCAGAAAAAAAAAGACGATTGGTCATCGATTTTTGTGGTATTTGTTTCATTATGTGTATTTAAGTATGGTGGCTTTCAGGGATTTCAAAATTTAACATCATCCTGTGTAATATTGAAATAATTAAGCGCATAATTGTGGTATTCGCACCAAAGATATGTGACAATCATTGAATAATCGATAAATTTAATCATTTCTCTGATATGAATAGCCAGTTGTTGCTGCTAAACGGCCATTGTACGGATATTGATCGATGTAATTTGCTCAATGACCCCGATATTGTTGCATTGCGGAGTGGGTAATCAGTCAACGTTTACAAAGTAGCTTAACACAATTAAGCATTGTAAAACAGTGTAATTAAAATAGCAATTGGCTGTTTATAAACAATGTGGTGTTGTTCGTACAAAAATTGTTTTCAACATACACTTTGTTTAACTTCTATAAATAGAGTTGTTTGTTGTGAACAGGACATTTATGTGGTGTTTTTTGTTGTTTTAAAATCGATAAAAATTTTATTTGCGATAGCTGAGAGTGAATTATGTAAATAATACGAGTAATATGATGCTGTTAAGAATTTTGACTGTATAAAAATAATTATGCATGTGTATTTTTCTTTGTTATATTTTAATTGAGTTTTTAATACAACATCAATTATTGGAGTTTTTTTCTTTTGAGAAGTTGTTCATATTTTCAACATATAAGAACAATTACATAACAATTATCTTAAGATGTAAATTTTATTAAGTGATGCACACAACAACTTTAGAAATAAATACCGAAAAAATTTATATCTTTTAAAACACTGTTATCAACGTGACTAGAACTGAATATTATAATTATAAAAAAGACATTCTTGAAAAACAAATTTTGAATTTATATATTTTTACAGGAGTCTTTGATAATAAAAATACAAAATCTCTAAGATACCATACTAACTTTCTAACTAACTTCAGTTCTTGTTCTACGTGCTCTTTATAAAACAGAATTTGTTAATAAAGATTATTGCAGGTACTTACCGGTTGATGATTATACCTAAGTTTAACAAAACCACTTCAAAAATGTTTACCAAAATTTAATTTTTTAATTTTCTTTCTAAATCAATTTAAATTTTTTATATTATTAATTTTTATTTTATCTGCTTACAAAGTATTGCTGTTTTATCTTACGACTGTCGATTTTATTTTCTTGGACGGCATTTGGAGAAACACTAGACTTTTCAAATTCTCAAAATCTTTTGTAGTTTTTTTTTTTACAATTTTTGATTAATGATTTATTTTTTTTAATATTGCAGATTCCTTGAAAAAATACTTTGGAGTTTTTAGAATATCTTAATTGATTGCACCATTAAAGCAAACGTAATTTTTAACGAAAGTTTGGCACGTTTTTTTAAAGATATTTATGTTCTTTATTTGTTTCAATTTCAAATAATGAAAAGAAAATAACAAAGAACAAATAAAATTTTTATTTTTGCTCGAACTGGATAAATTTTGTCCGATCAACTAAGGTGATAAGTCCAATTGATAAGAGTTAATAAGAAATTTCAAAATGATCGTCCCAGTCTTCTTTCTATTTCTTAGACAAGATTTTTCTATTTTGTAAAAAGTCCATTTTTTGAAAACATATTTTTGATATATCCATTTAATTAAATCAAATAAGTTGACTAATATTGTTTAAATACATATGTAATAATTTTAGTAGAATTTTATTTATTCTCCTTTCTTCTGTAGGCTATAACAAAAAATGTACTTTTGTACTCAGTCTATATTTAGAAGTCCAAAAGTATGGAATAGTAAGTTTTTTGAGAGGCTTTCTACTTTTTTAACTTCAACTGATAGGTTTAATTAATTAGCAAGTATAGCCCTCTAGATGTGTTCATTAATGCAACATCTATGGTATACAAGAAAAAAAAAAAACAAAAATTTCGATATTTGAAATTCCTGCTCATTGTCCTGCAGTGGTTGACCCACTTAGAAGTCTGATGCAAGGTGACCACTTAATCTTAATCATACCCATATTCTGAACGACCCTTACCCTTTTCGGGGGTTTATTAGAATTGCGAGAACCTCTGACCACCTCTCGAGTTGACGTTTCTGGACACGTCACATATTGTGTGTTGGCGAGTGAAATACAACACTTGTCGCCCAATAAATCGAAATTGAAAGCAACACATGCATTAGGGAACGTTCAGTTCAGTATGGAAACCGAGAAGGGTTCATAAAATAACGCCTTTGGAATGGGGTGTTAACAACAGCCAATCACTTCGAGAGGCAAAACGGCCACGCTACTGTGCCCGGTCATGTAGGCAATCCGGGTGTCCCGGACAGACCGATAGACGACCGGACAGACATGCAGGCGACAACCAGGGAAACAGCCATAGCAACTTTGGCCCCTGCACCGGTGGGATCAACTAGGGGTTTCCCAGACCACCGTCAGGAGGTCTCCCGTGTTGACAATGCGAACTTAGGCGAGTTTGTGTCAGAGGCAAGCGATTTGATTGATTTATAGTGCAAATGTGAAAAACGAAAATTATTTCAAATTGCTCCACTTGGGGAATTGAAAAGGATAAGTGGAAAATAAAATTGCTGCTACACGAACTAGCGAATTGAAATTGGAATTGAATAGTTGGCAGGAATATTTTCTGGTATTCTTCTATTGCTGTAAATAACTAGAAATTTTTCCACTTTGTAACAAACTAATTGGGTTTGAGGAAATCTTACAAAAGGGTTTATTTAATAGTCGTAGTCATAACAACCTTTCTAATAGAAATTTTTCAGGAAAACCCCTAACGTGAGTAGGAATTACAAATTTAACAAATTTCTTTGTACATCACAGCCGAGAATAAACTTTATAGCATATTTTTACTACATCTAATAACACAGCATCCTTTTAGTACGGATTTGATGAGGAAAATATCCACTTCATTTCAGTCCCTTATCAAGCGGCGGAGAAGGGGAAAATTAGCCGTATCCAATGAAATGGAAAGAATGTCTTTTAGCTGAAATGTTGGAAAACCAAAAGGGAATTTTTCTTTTTGCATTTTAATTAAACTTCTCAGTTGAATGCAGCTCCAAGTTGATGCTTCCCGATTCTCGCCGGGGAGCTCCTTGTTGGTATCTTCCAGAAACCACTACTCTCGAAAAAAGGAACTGGAAATACATTTGCAATTTCAGCTCGTTGCGAACTTATTGATTCATTTGTTTTTATTACGCGCAGTCCTAATTACGTGTGAATCTTATTAGTAATATCCTATAGGTGAAATTATTTTGTGGTACAAGGTGCCCGATGAGTAGATTACCGATTTGGTAATCTTGTTGCATTTTTGATCACGTTATTAGCACATTCATGCCAAAAATGGAATTGTGATAAATATTAGAAGTAACTTATAGCTATATTAATTTATTTAATATATAACACGAATTTTTGCTAATCATGAGTACTTTTATAATTCAGTAAAGTTATTGTTTTTACAAATTTATATTGAAATACAAACTCCAAAAGTTATAAATAACAATGTGAATTATTCAATTATTTAATCAAAGAATATTTAGGAATTTAAAATTTCGAGTTAATCATTTAGAAGTAAAATATATTTGATTAATGATTTTATAATTTTAACGTTTTAGAAGGACAATTTTTGATCGGTCTTAAATTTTTAATTAACTACTTTCAATATTTTTAATTTTATTGAGGAATTATTCAGAGTTTCTGATACCCTTATTTATGTATCGATATGTAATAATTGAAATTATTTATTTTTGTAGCATATATCTTAACATGTTTTGTAAAATTATCTTTTTAATTTACAAAGAATGATGAAAACATGTCCCTAAGTTTTATAATTTTATAAAATTCAAAGAAGACAAATTAAATCACATACAATTGTACAGATATGAGTACTCGTACACACCTTCGTATGTAAATAAATATTTAAGAAAATTCCGAAAAATCCTTTCACATTATTCAAAAAGATCATCTACATATAATCTAATCTTATTAAAGACTAATTATAGAAGGATATTTGAGAGGGATTAACTTAATTAACTTTTAGTAGCCTCCATTGAATACCCTTATACTCCTAAAAATGCTTATTTGTAAGTAATCGAAAGACCATTCAACAATTTCCGATTCTTTGCTTACAAAGCCATACACGTGGATTTACATTACATACAGAAAGCATCTCGAAAACAATTGTGTCCTGAAAATTGCCTTCTAATTAAAAGCTCTCAGATAAAATCAGGAAGTCCTTGTGTGTGAGACCGGATTTAAGGACAATAAGTCTAGCGAATTAAAAAGGGTCGTTATACGACAAAACCTTAAAGACGGTGTAAGATGCTAATGAAATCTATTGAAATCCATCATCCCATAAAACCTGGTACATTTCGTTGACTTCAAATGTGTACAGATGTAGTTGGGATTGGGGACCATGTGTATGGTATAGTAGGTTGGATGGATGACACAAAGGCAGACCAAGTGGGTCTTCTTCGACTTTTGCCAGACTGTTCCCCCATTGTGAACACCATGTATTCAGGTACGGTTAGCATTAGTCAATATGAATGTGTTCCATCTGTCCTAAGGTTCATTGTTTTCAACCACAGAACGACAGCAGAAGTCACATCACGAGGAGGAACACATTCTGGCCCTACTATACTGTCATCATTTCCAGCAGTAGCAGTCTGTTTCAACCCAGTTTGCCAATCTAGACCCAGGATTTCCCATTGGTGTGGTCGTCGTCGTCACTACCACTACCATCGAACCGAGCGGTGCGGTGGCGGCAGCGAAAGCCGGGTTCTCGTATCGCCCGGCTGTGAAGAGCAGGCGACCATTATTATTCAAATCATATAATTTCATCAAGAATCCCATCCAATTTTCAGTAACTTTTGATTAATTTCATGCACATAACATTCGCATACAATGCTGGATTTGTGCGACCTCTCCCAAAGTGTAGTAGGAGGAAGTCGGTAAGTCGCTTTGCCCCTCTGGTGTTTGGGAGACCCTGTAGTACAAGTTAAAGCTATTTAAGTGAATCATGGACTATGGGTCATGTAATTCTTGCAAATTGCCAGGGAGACAATAGCAATATTTCTCACACCCCCGTCCTAAGTAGCTCTGACTGGCTGGCTGCCTGCTAGAAGGACGGCTTGAAGCCGGCTTGAATCGTGCTTACACTACCGTCCGCAAGGATACACGATAATTCCTTTTAGCCATGATAAAAATGACAAATGGAGGCGCAGGGAGCCAGTTGATTTTTTAAATGATCGCAATTTTTCTTCCCTTTGTTTGTTTACCCACATAAATCCAGGTTTTGTGATGAATGCCCCCTACTTTCCGGGCTTGCATACTCATTTCACCCTGTCCTCCCGGATTAAAGTGACCTCTTCCCTATTCGAAGAATCCATAAGGGCTGGTCGTAGCTATAGTGAGTGTTGGGAGAGTACTTCCTGCAAGGTGACGCTAGAAACAACCAGACCAGAACCGAAGTGGATTTAATTAACTAATTAGCAGAATATACCCTTTAATTTTGCAGCTTCACCGCGACGCGGCATAGTTGGCGGTCTATGGCATTTTTGGTAATTAATAGGTGCTGGATGGTGACTTAATAACCAACCACCCGTCGGGCATGTAAGTTATTACGAAATTTTGAAATATGTTTTGGACATTTTTTCTGGGCGGGTGTATATATAAACACGTATTTCGCTTATATTCCTTTTAATTGTGGAGTGTAATTTTCGCATCAATTAACTGGCATTTACATGAATTATTTTTCCGTAGAGCGTGCTTGTGTGTGGTGTGAATAAATGTACAGAAAAAAAAATATCGTTGTAAATATAATACAATAAGATTTATACTTTAAAAGATAAAATTAAAACAAAAATGGAAATTAAAACATAATAAAGTTCTTATTTTATTAATATTATAAAAATAAAGGTAAACATTTGGTATTCTATAAAGTTTTAATTCTAATCTGAACAAAACTTAACAGAGGATGAATGTTGATGTACTAAAATGGTAAAAGTGTGCTATAAAACTCAATAATTCCGTGTTTTTTATTTAATATACAAGTCAAGTTAAAATATCAGGCTATGATTTCGGAAGTTATTTAGAAATTTGGTAAATACATCTCTATGAATTTAATATCACACATACAAGAGAACCGCTTTCAAATAATTAACTATATCTCGAATGTTGAAACAATTTTCAAATAAATAACAATCATAAAGTGATTATTAATTAAAACACGTATCATCAGAAACTTCTACGAAATAACGAAAACAAGGAAGTACACCTTTTGGTGGTGCTTATCTTTAACGCGAAAATGTTTCCATTCAACATTAAATCCACACTTTCCACATGTGATTTGTTGCAAAGAGCCGTGTTAAGCCTCCGACGCCCTCCTTCATATTTGCAAATCTGGAAAATTCAATTGAGTAACAGAAACGAAGTGTATCATCTTGTTACAGTATAAACGTTGCCGTTTCATCATCCTGCAACGGCTTTGACGAGCCACCCCGGCTCCCCGGCGTGACGGTATGATTATGTGTGTATAAACCTCTGGGAGCATAGGCTTTACCCCATTTTACCTCCATTCATCCACCTGTACAATTGAGTCCCCCACAGTCTCTGCTAACTTCGGATCAGAATGGCGGCGGGCGGTATTGCCACCCTCTGGAAGAGGACGACTCCCTTTCTGGATCCCTTTGCTTGTAACCTTTTCCAGCAAATTACCCATGTCAAGTGGCAGAAAATTCAAGATTTCGCTCACTTTAATAAATTTTTTATTTGCAAAATAATGCTGTGTATTCGCGAGTTTATTTGCTAAAATTATACTTTTTTATTCATTTATGGGAAGTTTACGTGTGGCCTCTGCCTCATGACGAACATTAGAAGGGCAATAAAGCAGCAAAAATCCTTTCTTCCGGCTTTTCGGGACGATTTTAATAGAACTTTTAATTCAAGGAAAAACTATTTAATGAAATAAGTGCTATTTTACTTCGTTGATGTGGTATAATATGGTAATATTTATCTATAAACCTTGGGCATTTCATATTGGGGTTTGATATTCGACATAGTATTACATTTTTATTGCAAAATCCTAAATACAAATAAAAATAATACGAAATATTTAGTAGACAATTGCATATTACTAATTAATTTTTAGTTGAGGTCTATTTGAACTTGGGTGATTTTAAATTGCCATTCCAAGAGTTTCTATAGGATTGATATTTTATGGGGTAGAAAACACAATACTCTTTACAAAATACTAAAAGAAATTAATTTAATTATTAATCAGTTTATAGTAAAATTTTTCAAAAATATGTAATGTATAATTACTTCATGAGATATCGCACTTTTAGCAAAAGAGATTCGGAAATAATAGTGCTCGGTTGATTTTGAAAATTTTCTGCAAAATTTCGTTTTGCAAATTTTTATGCATAAAAAACTGCTCCTATAGTGTTAAGAGATTTATAATTTCTGTCTTTTAATGGATCGAATCTCTTGACAACATCAAAGTAGCATATTTGTTTATCATACTTTCGTTTTCCTTAAAATAGTCGGCAGTCTTTTAGAAAATAGACTGCGAAAGATGCAGAGATGGTAGGATGGAACGATATCTTGTTATAAGTATTCCTCCCGACAATTTCTGCTTGTCAATTAATTTCCCATAACTTTTAATTGTAATTGTAACATTTGTTCCGAATTAGTTAATGCATAAATGCTGCGAAATACGCGGATATTTTTTTGATAAATTAAAAATTTAAAGGATCTTCTCGGTACTATAGCGTAGTCTATTTAGCAGTTGTTAAGATACTACTTAATTTTATTTTCCATCACATTTTTTTTCATTTACAAGTTTCAGTATAAAAGCTTTATATTTCTTTAATAAGCCCCATTAGAAATCTCTAATTAGTTAATTTTTAATTACTTACTAGTGTTATTCTACTTTATTAATGACCACAAGACTATGATTAAGTTTAAATATTTAAAAGAAACTAATTTATTTTGATTCCTAAATTATAGAAATAGAATAAAATTGAAATAAAATTTCTTAAATTTCTTTTTACACAAGTTTATTTATCGGGTGTGTTCTAATATTATTTGAATCATTTGTATATTATTTATTTACATCACACAATTGAAGATACACGAACAAGGTAGTCAACATTCGGTAAAACAAGATTTCCAAACTTGGGATACTTTCAAAGGCAATTCACGGGTTTCGTGCAAGATAATGGCTGAAAGATTCCCTTACAAGAAATCCTAGAAGTTCCTTGTTTGGGAATCCAGGCGGTAGATAGACGTGCATATGTTGTCAACCTACTTCTGAATATAATTGCGGCTCTTGAACGGTGTAGGAGGGATGGTACGCCACGGGAATGTCCCTTTTATTCGAAAATCCCGGGGTAGCGAATAGCGACATGAAAACAGGAACACTACCATCATTCAGGTAAGATACCTACGCAATTTACTTAGACGCATGTATTATTCATCACGGAATTAACTCCTATAACGGCATTATCATGTCAAAGACATAAACTTTACTTTGTAATGTAAATACAAGTTCGGGCCGTGCTCGAATCAGGACCAGAACACAATGCGATCTCCTCCTCTTCCTTGGTCCCACCGTCTTTGGCCATGTTCCTTTGTTAGCTTGTCACTGTCTTTATATGCCAGTTGGAGGAGCTGGGGGGATAGGACGGTCTATCACTAAGTTAACTGTCTCGGATGGGACGTAAGGGTGCCGCGGGTAATGCACCCTGCCAACCACTGTTCCACCATCATCATTTTGGACCCTCCGAGCAAAGTGGAGGATCCGCATCAGCGCCTCCTCGCCCATCTTCCACAGGGTGGTCCTGCTTTCATTTTCTGTTCAAACAAATTTTTCTCTAAAACAATTTTTCTAACCGGCTTTCAGTCTGAAGGTGGGCCCTTGTCGTTTTCTTGCCTTTGTCTTGTGCACTTCTTGGTATATTTTTCCCAATTTTAGACCCCCCTTCCCTCGCACCATCCACCCTGCTTTTATGGCTTCCGCCAGCGGGTGCCACGTATGTGAATACCGAGCATATGCGCTACGTGTTTGTGCCCACTTTATCATGTTAGCCTAATGATATGAATATTTTATTACCTGGGGGAGGGCGGTGCGTTTTTTATCTCGTTTATGGTTTGTAAAGAAATTTTCAGGTATAATGAACGGATCAGGGCTGTAATCGCTCTCTGTGCGATGTTATAAACACTTTTTTTTTAAATCCTTGGAACGACCAGCGTCGTCGCGTCGCTCCTCACTGGATCGTTTTTCGATTTATTGGATAGGCGTCACCGGAACCTATGTTGATTTATTTGGCCCTTTTATTCGTGCGCATTTTTATTGCTGCAAATATAACTTTATTGCATTATATGCCGATCATATTGTTCGCGCAGTTTGTCCTGAAATACTTCAGCGATAAATCAGGGCCCGACCAGCAGGGCGCTCGGATAGACGTTACCACTAGTCGCGCGGCACCCTGTACTTACACCTACGAATACTGATGAAATTTGAATGCCAAATGTGTCTACAACTTTGGCAAATAAGAGTACTTTTTAAATAGTCCTTTGAGATGAAAGTATTTGTTAATAAAAGCCTTTCTGCCGTACTAGTTTTAGTTTTTAAAGTGTTGCATTAGATTTAGTTAAGATATCTATGAGAAAAAATCTCAAATAAAGTTTAGTATAACTTTTATATCTGATGCTTAAACGTGTTATAAATTTTTGAAAATAATTATACATGTTTTTAATTCTCAGAAAGTTTTTTGGCAAGAAAACCGAAAATGCTTTCAAAAGGATAGCACCACTTAAAAGTGCTTGGAAGTTTTTGTGGGAAATTCGTAAAAGAAACATTATTTATAGAAAAAACACATTAATTTTTGTACGTATATTTTAAAATATAAAATAGTAACAATTACGGAAACTATTGCAAATTTTCGTTTTTATAAAGTATTTAGTTTTACCACTAAGAGAAACGTCTAAATCAAGTATGCGATTTTACCATCACCATCACCTTTCCCTCTTCAGAAAATCTAAACGAAAAAGGGAGTACTTTTTAAGCGGGTAAAAAACAAACGTCCCTCAAGATTTTTATCATTCTATAGACTATAGAGATATTGCTTGAGATGATTTGTGCTTTAAACCGCAGAATAATTCTCTTCGCAAATCCCCAGGCAACGTCTTCAAGTAGGATGGATAAATTGCTTCAATATTTAATGTTTGCTAAGACGGCGAAGGAAACAGCAACAGCACCTAAAATTAATTGATGAGCAGCAATGACCCTAATCCGTAAGGAGTGACGCACAAAGTACCCGGGCATCAATAGCAGGGCTTCAGGCTCAACATCGGTTCTCCTTATTAAAGCGATCCCTCTCTGGTGGATGCCTCTATCAATTTCAAGTGTTGACATGACCTTCTTTACGTCATTATTCCCTTCCATGTCATCAGGTTTGAGTGATTTTCGATTCAATGGCCTCATTATGGCATTCACTGGGTAATTTTACTCCACCACTTTCAGTGGCCCGGAGCCCTAGATGGATGTAGTATGTACTAAAGCTAAAGCTAAATCGACACTAGTGTGCATTAGGGACGACACAAGGATTAAAGTGCTCTACACCATCTACGTTAGTGTATCCTGGATGCGTGGGATTATTTTTCATATTTAAGTTAAGCTCTTCCAGAATTCTGGTGAAAATTTTCTTTTTCAAAAATTCAGTAGCCGTAGGTAAGGAAGGGGGCTGTCGTGCATATGCAGCAAAACTTGTTGTCGCGGTTTTTGTATTTTATTAACTTCCTATATTTGGGTTACGTGACTTCGCGCGGAAAATTTCTAGATTTTAGAAGATTCCATAAAGTCGTGAAGGCACGTAGTAGGTAAAGTTGCTAGAATATAGAGAGTTTGATGTGCATTCGCGCACTATGCATTGCATAAGCGTGCAGATATGTCTGTTGGAACTCCGTAAGACTGACTTAAATTGAAAGAGGAAACATTTCTTCTTGTTACCTGAATTTTATTGAAAGAAATTTCTAGCAGAACAAAGAAATTAAATTTCAAAAAGTTTTAACTGTTTGGACTTTTTCTCTAAAAATATACAATTCAATGCATTAAATTTAAACTACTTAAAACTTAATGTTATATGGTAGAGAGTGTTTTATCAATGCAATTAAAAAAAACCATTATATAGTGTGATTTTGTTTCCTATATTTTGGATTATTTTGCAAGCAAGATTATTTTCTTTGATTTGATTAGAATTTTTTTCAGTAAATCTTAGTCTTCAACTCGTATTCAAAAGTGTCTTAATAAAAACTAAAACCATAAAGTTTTTAAATAGCGATTTATAATTAATTCTTGAATGCAGTGAGACGAATAAAATTCTTGACGAGGTGCAGCTTACTTTGCATATTCACAAAAGATTAAAACTTAAAACATATCCCCTAGCTGATTTTAAATATAATAACGTTTTAAAATATTTCTTTATATTTCCAACAAACCAGAAAAATTACCATCTCGCCTTTTCCTCTCACCTTTGATAAAATTCTCGATAAAAACCTTCACTAACTTTTTCATTATAAATTTTAAATTATCTACTTTTTTCTTCGCTTTTCTTACTATTTACAAAAGATTCCTCTTTTTAAAATTTAAAAATAATTTCGTACTATATTTTTCTTTTAGTTTGGGGAAAATTCTTATATTATTGATTAATTTAAATTGTATACTTCGTATATCGGTCATTTAAGCAAAAGGTTTTAGTTCTTTTTGGGCTTCTTCAAACATCTTATGTAAATATTAAAAATGATATTTCAAATGAAATGAGAATATTAATTTGTCCAGAGTAATCTCAGAATTCGTGACATTTCAAAATATTTTAATTTTCAAATTTAAAAAAAAAATTTATCAATTTTATATTAAAATTAAAACAATTTTTTCTCTTAGTATTTAGAGTATATAAATTTAAAGAAAACAAAACGTGGATTTTTAAAGTTGGTCAGCTTTTGAACACACTGTACATGTTTATTTTGATTTTTGACATTTATAATAGAATAAACAAAATAAAATAATGCATACTACTTTATAATTTTCGCCCTATATTTTTACTAAATAGTAAAAAAAGTTGATAGTTAATCGAAAAAAATACTTTGATCTATACAAGCTGACTATTCTTCATTCAAGTTCTCAATCTAAGGATTCCAAAATTAAAAATGGTATATTTCATTAAAAATTTATAAAATAAACAATTTTATTAAGAATACCATGAGAAAAATTAAAATGTACTTATATAATGTTTCATATAGCACCCCAATCAGCACATCCGTAGGGATGAAATGTACTTTTAGAAATATTATCTAATTCGTGAAAGACGAAGTTTGTTCTTAGGAATAAGGATCTTTTTAAATCACAATATGTTGACTTTTAAAATATATATCTTATGAAATTGTAATTTATGCAAAAAGAAATTCCTTTTGAAGTGTACTAAAATATCCTCGAGGAAGGCGAGAATGAAAACAAATAATTCCAAATAATTTCGGTAAGACGTAGACTATCTTCGAGCATAGTATCAGATTAGGCTTTTCTTGTACAAATTCAAGGGGGAAATTATTACAACTCTGTTCAAAGTTCCGATAAGCACGACATGTTTGATGAGGGCATGTCTGCCAGTTCGAATCTACATCACACCGATCTACCGACCGTAGGAATCACACGGCCTTTCAATTTCAATCAGAAGTTGTTCAGAGCTCTCCAAAATAGTTTGAACTTTTCACAGACCTTGGGGCATCGCTGCCGAGATTCTATGCTTTATCTCAATAATATATTATTAAGCATATGTAGCCAATAGTGCACCTCTAGTGACATGTTCGGTAACTACTTCTGTCGGCCGGCCATCCTAAATTTACATAAATTGCTATTGACACACGTATCAAACAAATAGACTTTCGGCCTTTGAGGGTCGCTTCACATTTACATAATATTTATAGTGTCTGGCACGGATGAGCTGTCGAGGAAGAAGAAAACTTTGAGATAGTACCTACTACTTCTACTTAGGGGCATTTGTTACTCTTTTGTGGCTGTCGGTGAGTTCCTAGTCTGTACATATTGCAAACATTTCTCCTGGTCAATGAGAATTATTTGCTCGGTAGAAGCCACGGATAGGATAAGTCTGGATTCTGATACCGGGAACAGATGCATCCCAAGTGTTTGCTATAAAAGCCCAGGAGTGTGCTAACGAATTTCACAAATATTGTAACTTTGCTAGAGTGAAATTTTGTCCGGGATGTGTTGCGATGCGACCTATGGCAAATATGGGGCGACCCCAATAAAGTGGGAAGCAAATGAAATTGTATTTGTCAAATTCTACTGCTGCTCTGAAGTCTTTAGGGGCAGCAGTTGCAGGGCAGCCTTGCGCATTTTGATTAATCCCTTTGCACCCAAAAATCCCCGAAATGCAGTAATGCTCACAGGTAGTCATCTAAAAGTAAATCATCAAGTTGGAATGCCGCAAAATTCTTGCTTTGTTTTTTTATATTTAGGGGAAATGAAAATGATATGAGGGCTATACGAAAATGATATGAGTCCTATAATATTTTATCGTATTAAATTGATAGCTCAAACACAACGTCCATTTCCCATTTTTAAGTAGAGGATTTTGAAAAGGTATTGACTTTATATTTATATACGATAAATAAGTTGTCTAGAATTATTCTGATACTGCTAAAAATACTCATAATGGTTAATTTTGGTCATCTTGTTCTCCAAACGCGTGCTTCTAGGGTTTTGTTATTTTTTCTTATAAAAATGCCTTCAAAAATTCTCTCTTCGGAGAGAAAGATTTCTTTACATAATTATTTAGATATTTTTATTGAGTACAAATATTCGCCGAAATTGATTTTAGAGAAAATAATTTTTTGAATAAATTCATATATTAAAAATTAAAATACAATTTAGCGTAAATTTGTTTTTAGGACGGAAAAGAAAAATTATTAGAAGAATTGCATATCAGCAAGATCGGCAAGTAAAAATATTGGATCACAACTTTAAGATTATTTTTGCAAAATTGTTTAAGTAGTTTTAAAATGTTATTTCCACGAAAAAGCTGTTAAATTTGAAAATGAGCAAATTTTGTTTTTCATAAGAATATACTCGTATAAATCTTGTTGAGTGTTATAAATATCTTGAATTCAAAAAGAAAAAAAAGGAATTTGTTATGATTTCATAAAACTTTATTTTGAAGTTTGTATAACAAGAGGAGCTACAAGATTCGATAAGCAAACTTCTTTTCACATAACTTTTTTTTAGGAAATAATCGATTGCTTTATTAAACTTTTATAGAAATTTTGATAAAAATAGAAACATTTACTGGAGGTCGATTTTTTAATTTAAGTCTTCGTAATTGAGTTTTGTTTTTTCTCGAATTTCAAAGAAAAGAAAAATTACAAACTTCAAATTGTTACTTTTTATTATCTATTAGTATTAAACATATTTTAATATAAATAAAATTATAAAAAATCAACTAATTTTTGCTATTTTAAATACGAAGATGAAGTTGACTTTTATTGGGGTCAATTACTTTTAAATAAAAAATCTTTAAGTGAAGTACTAGACTTTAAAGAACTCTAAATTGGGACAATTTACTTGGATCAAAAAAGTCGAAGGGAAATACAAAAATCGTTGGAAATTGCAAAATTGAATGCATTCAGTTGGAATATTCACAACTGATCCTGAGAAGACGTTCCACAGTAGTGCGGTATTTCCTCAGAATTTTTTGGAGCAATTTTTAAGCCGCCAGTTACAATAATTGGAGGGTTTTGAAATTTTAAGTGGGTAACAAAAACTTGCACTGTTCAGAATTGCATCGCATCGACTAGAGGCAGCAGTCGTCAGCTCTAGACAACTTTCTTTGCTAACAACATTTTCCGCCGAAATTCTTGCAACTTGCCGGAGCTACCAAAGTTGGAATTTAATTCATTTTGTTTGGTACTTGAAAGTACTCATTTACCTTATAATTAAATCTGGGAAAACTTTTAATCAATTTGTTTAGTCATAGGCGCAGGGAACGAGGCAGAAGGGCTCCATTGGCATCTGCTACTTTTGCTAACCGATTGCGTCGTCTTGCGCCTTTTCCTTCTTGCGGTCGGATTTTCATCCCGCAGGGTAGATCCTGAAGGTCTAGGAGCATTTCGAGAAAAACCGAGCCGGCGAGTGATTAGGGAAATTAATTTAATTAATCCGTGACGAGTTCAGATGGCTCTGCAGGCGTCAGGCAGCCAAAGAATTCGTTCAACAGTCGAAATATTAAGCAAACGAATATTTCGCGGCTATCAAAATATTTCACAGTGCCGTGTCTATTCCTTGAAAATTATTTCTAATCAGCGCCATGGCTGTTGATAGAGCAAGACGTTTTAAGTTGCTTAAATTTGTGGCCATAAGAAAAATCAGGAAACTTTAAGAAGGAATGAGGTCGTCCGTTGAATTGCAAAGACATTTGAATAGGGACTTCTTTAAATTGACAATGAGAAAATGGCGAAGTCGCTGGTAGCGTGGGTGACGGGGAATTCTAAATTATCCCATCACATGACAATCGCAACAAGTGCCGAACAACTTCGGGAAAAGTTCCAAGTGGTCCCGGGGAATTACATGAAAACGGGCACCGGAAGGTTTTCACTATTAGCAAAACTGGGAAGTTATTTCCCACCCTGCAGTTTCCAGAGGGAAAAGGAGAAAATTTTCCATATCTATCAAGTTTTCGCCAGAGAATTTGAAACGCTTTAAGAATTTTCGAAAACTATGCCATATGTGGATCGATAATATGCAAGACTAAACTCAGCTTTCTGTTTCACTTTTACTTAATTGCTCCTTTGGACTGGTTAAAACTATTTAATAGAGTTATGATTTATTTGAACTACTACTCGATGATCAAGACTTCACGCGATGTCACATACACTGTCACGTGTCATGTTGGTCATGATACCAGCTGAGAGCTTAAGTAGCAAACAAATAAACCTAGACAAAATTTAAAGTTTATAAATAAATATTGAACAACTTTAACGAAAATACAAGGTAATCTAAGCTATGGACTCTCAGTGATTTTAAGGTTTAAGTGGTTGGATAATTTACAGATTTCCGTAGTTTCCGTATTAAAATTACAAAACAAGCATTGCTGCACTTCGAATTTGCTCAACACTATCGTAAATCGGGAATCAAAAGGCAAATATGAAGCAAAGCGTTTTATTTCAAGTGTTCAGTGCAACACCAACGGCCCATTTGTTGCTTTTACTCTGTTTTCAACAATACGTTGGTGTTATCAGCCACATTCTTTAATATAATGCCAACACCAAAGTCAAAGCCAAAGTAACGTGGCTTCTTCGAAACAAATTGATAAGTAATTTTATTTTTATGTAAGCCCACTCCAATTTGTGTCCCACTGAAATCACTAGCTTTATAAATAACTAGCAAATCTAGAACGAAATTAGTGTTACATTCAAGAAAAAGATAAACTAAAAAGGTAAAAGGTAACTTCGCATCGCAAAGATCTATAATAGTTCCAAATGGGAGCGGAAAAGCAACTAATTTGAAAGAAAAACTTATTTTCATTTTGAATACACGAGTGAAAAATGAATGAATGAATATTTCAGGTGGTCTGGGCAGAGTGGTGTAAATACCTTTTTGTTTTTTTTTATTGATATTTAGATCTTCTGGTTATATTTTGATAGCACAGGTGTTCTGATTAAAGCAATATTAGGTTTACGAGCTGGTTGAATACAATTTCTACAATATTGCCAGGCAAATTCGGTTGGCTTATCTATTTATTAATAATTTGGTTTAGATACTTTTGTTCAACTTCTTTTTATTTTATTTTAAAGTAATTTTTAATTTTCAAAGGTAAAAAAATCGTTAAGTCTTATACACAAAGAAATATGTAAGCGAAATGTTTGTTTTTTTAGGGGTGTAATTAGTAAAGTTCGTTTTTTGAAGTTTTAAAAGATATTTCCTTATTATTTTGATTTACAAGACCAATGTTTTTGTTAACCTATTAAAACTAATAAAGTTATATTTTTTATTTTCAATTATTTTGTTTAGTTTAGGTGTTATTGTTTTCATTTCCATTTGCGCTTTCTATGCTTTTAGGATTAGAATTTATTGTGTTGATATTGTTTTTTATTATATTGTTTTTTTTTTAACTATATGGAGTATGATGTTTATTTTAGAATAGTATATTTGATTTTTAGAGTTTGCGAGGTGTATTGTAAAATTGGAACAAATATTCTTTGTTTTAAGATAAATAATTTAAAAACGGCCATTTACTTAATTTCAATGTAAGAAATTCTAATCTGAATAGTTAGTAATAGGTGCCACTGAGTCAAAATCGCCTACCTTATTATCTTTCACATTTCGTACAGCCTCCTAAGCTTACCTCTGGAGACTTTATAAGAACTCTTGTAACGAATAGTTCTCCCAAAAGTCTTTGTATAAATTTTAAGATCCCAAAAATAATTGAAATTTATTTAATATAGCCTATTTGATACAATTGGATACCATGATATATACAATTATTTATTTTATTTGGTAATTCCTACAGTTAATTAATTATATGCATCTCTTGAACTCGGTCAAGTAAAACTAGGTAATCTGAGATATAATCTACAATGTGAGCGTACGTCCACATGGCTCTACTTTAAACAAATGTTGTCCATATCGTGAACGAAGCTCTAGATTAAAGCTGCTAGCAATTTCCATCGAAAACGTTTCCAATCTGTGTTCGGTCCAGCGGGCTCGTTCCCATCATTCAGAAGCGCCTCACTCGCGCGCGAATATTGAAAAATACAATTTATGTTTGCATTAATCTTCGTTTACGTTAAATGAGAATGGTAAACAAAAGTAGAAATATTTCTGGGCCCGTACGCACACGATGGAAATCAATTGAACGGCCGTGGCCACTGAACTGATTTCATTGATTTATTTAAATGCAATTACAAGAGCGGACCGCGTCAGGCCGGCATCCTACACATTTGCCGCCAGAAATTCCTTTGTGTCGAAAATGCCCCCGTTCATTGCGTTTCGAAATTTAAAATCGTTGCCGAAACGATTGCTAATGACCGCATTAATTCTTGCTACTTTGTTACACCAATTGCGGGTCGAGGTGTGTGCGCCAGACCATCCTGTTTAATTAAAATATCAATATCAAGTATCAATCGAGTGCCAATATCGAAAGAGTATTGACATTACTACAAATTAATGAATATTGCTCTTAGCGTAAATATTTATGGTGTCCATTATACAAAGAACGTTTAAAAATTACAATTAATAGATTGATGAAATTTATGTACATTTGTTTTAATCTCTTTGAGGGAAAGAGTTTTTAGATAGTTTAAAATAAATTCTCTTCCCTTTTAAAACTAGCAATTATTCCACTTTGAAAGTATTTTTTTTAAATTAGTCCACTAGTTTATAAACTTTAAAGTATATTTACTTATATGTATATGGAGAATGACTGAACAATTTGGAGTAAATATTGAAGTATGTTCTATAGTTTTTTTTTTAAGTTAAAATTGTACGTATCTTCCAAATGTGCTCAAAGTGTTTTTCTGCAGCCATTTCCATTGTCTTCATCTTTTTTTCCATATTGTAAAAATATAATCAGCGGGAGCGAGAATTTAAATGATATACGACTGATTTCTTAAAAAATTAATTACATCAACCTGTTTTACTAACAATGCGTTGATGATTTAATAATCCCCTGAAGAACTCAGATATACCTGAAAACTGAATTGAATATGAAATAATGCAATTTAAAAACTTTTTATATGTGTTATTTCAAAATTTGTAACTTTATCATTTTTGGAAATTTCAAAGTGAATTTTTTTGAAAATACTGTTTGAAAGTGGTTGTATTGGACTTTTAAATAATTTGATTTTATTTAATCGTTCATGTCTAGGTTCCTAAAATTAAAATATCAAATAATGTTATATTTATCTACTTTTTAAGATTAATCTGACTCGATAAGTATTAACACAGTTCTTTATGAATTTTGAATATGAAATATTTTAATACCCATTATGTAGGTACTCCAAAGTATAGACTAAACTATGGTTTAGTCCAACTGAACTCAGGTCCTTGAGATTATTTAAGTAAGAATTCTGAAAATACTGATTCTAGAAACTAATTTTATAATAAAGCTAGTGACTAGAAAGCTTACTGTCTTTAATTGTATGTGTCGTCGATAGGCAAGAATAATGATAGAGGTTTTGGAACTCGTTCCAAAGTCATCTCTAACATTGTCAAGCGTTAATTAAGTTACTGTATAGTATGCCTTCAATCAAGAATAACAGTAATTTTGCGGGATGTTCACCGATCTTACTACACCCAAAATTCAAACATTCAAATTTATATAGTCATAACTTTCACTACAGCATTGTATGAGATAGATCAACTGTAAGCCTGGTTTAGTATGTAAATATCCGTATCTGAGCTTGCCCGTAATCTATCGGAAATCCCCTTTTGAATTGCTTTTAAGTCCATTAATAATCGGGCTTTTGCCATAATGTCATTTAAATCATTATTAATGCAAAAATTCTACACTGTACAGGATAAATAGTAATCGAGCTCTTTGGGATGAGACTGGCTATATAATCTAACATCTCTACCAGGACTCCCGCCTTTCGAAATACTGCACGAAACGAGCCAGTCCTTAAACACAGAATTATGCATTCAAAGTGCATTAGAATATCTGTTTCTGTCGGATCCATAGCACACTGGTCCTGAGTTTTCTGTTCGAAGAAACCCATATGCCCCGCAGCTATCCATTTCGAACGTCCCAGATTCTAGACGGAAATTTGTCTATTTGGAGGTGTCCTTATTACCCGTACCTGAATACCTGTCGACTGCTCACCTGCCAAGCTCAACAAAACTTGATGTGAACAGCTGTAATGGCATTCTCCCTATTCTCAGTGAAGAACACTACCACTTTTGGGTGTCGGTGAAGAATCTTATATTAGCACTTTCGCGCCTTAGCACCTGTACTGGTGACAAAACGGTGTTGTCGCACGGATCCACCACTGTGCATTTTGAATTATGCTCGCATCGTAGCGAATCAATTAATTATCCCACGACGAAACTCCATATAAGATCGAACGACCTGCCACGTATCATTCGATGTATCAGGAATCAATTAGAAACGGTGTACTCTCAGGTCCCGGAGATTTACTGTACGATCTGATTGTTCTTAATGTGGGCACGTAATTAATTAGTTAATTTCTTTTACCGGGAGTTAAGGCGAATAATTCAAGAACCTTTAGAAAATCGTGTAAATTGATTATCCCACTGTTTGAAAGCACTAGGATCTCAGTTTTGTCTCTGGAGTATTATTCCCTCTTTAGCAGCCATTTCATGTTAGACATACGTTGAGGAGTTTTGAGAAATTTTAAACTTCATCTTTAATTTAGATTGAGTTTATTGAATCATTTACGAAATGAGAGCTATAAATACTACCTCTGTTGAAGCAGAGTTTGTCGGAAACAATATCCACTCAGCTTTAGATTAGATAAATGAGATGAATATTAATTTTTTTAATCATATAAATTTAGCAAATTGATTTGAAAAATTGATTTGAAATTGATTAAATTTTTTACTTAACTCATAAGTGTATTAAAGATATGTTTAAATTTAAGGACAAAACAGCATGATATTTTATTTATTTTTTTTTTTTTAACAAATTTAATATTAAAATTTTTATACAATTTATAAAGTAACATTTGCTATTGATTTAGTTATTTCTTTTCTTTCAGAAAATAATTATTTATTTAAAATAGAGTGTACTTTATATGGTTTCTCTTCTTTTTAAATTATAAAACTTTCATATAACAAAGATAAACTAATTTAATAAAAAATAAAAAATATGCTTCAATTAGTGTTTAGAAAACAAAACCTATACTTATTAACAAATGTATAAAATTTTCCATTATTTTTCGTTTTAAGACAAACGTGAAAAACATAAACAACTTTTTCTTACACCAATCTTTTGAAAATGAATGCCATTTCCTACCACCTTTTGATGAACACAATAAAGTAGACTAAATAAACTTCTTAAGAGATCGGTATATTCAATAGCAAATTCTCAAACAATATGCTTGTTTGATTAATTGGTCTAATGTCTCAAATACAAAACCAAAATTTTTATTCTCTCGTAAGCAGAAACCGTAGAAAAAATTGTTTTTGCGCCAATCTACTTGTTAGATTAAAGGACGTTAAAAGAAAGCGTACTTATATTTAAAAAATAATTCACAGATATTTTTATATGATTTAAAAGAAAAAGTTTTATTCAAAAAATCGTTTTGTTTTTTGTTTGTTTAAAACTTGATCTTATTTTGCGTATTTCGATCCACAGTTCCCCTTTTCACAATAATTGATTTTTAAATTATAAACACAAAATTAAGTAATTCCTGTTGATGTTACAATTTAAAATATTTATTTTTAAATACCCAAGCTTTATACAGAATTAAAATAAAAACAATTATAAGAAATGGTTGGTCTATTGTAAAAATCTTATTGTGTCTACAACTATTAGAAATATTTTAAAATATTTTATTTTTCCTATTTCAGCGCAATATTAGAAAATTTTTGAAAAATTAGTATTGGTTTTACGAGCTCAACTGTTCTTCAAAATGTAAAAGTGGAATCCCGTCTAGTTTTCTAGAAACTAATTATTCTTGAAATTCTCTAGTAGCTTATTAACCCTTATATCGTAAATTTGGGCAGGATTAAGTCTAGTATACCTAGAACAATTTTGTTTAGGATTATAGACCCGAAATTTATGTTAAGTGGCTTGAAGATGTTCTGGAATTCTTGGAAACGTAAGTTGCAAATTAATTTGTTATCTATTTTCAAAACTAATAAAGCAAAAATTTCGTAAATTCTTAAAAGTTTTCTAAAAAATTCTAGATTCTTATAAATTTGTTTGTAAGTTTGAAAGTTTATGAATAATGAAGGCTTCGCACAGAACACACAAAGCACGAGTTCAATATATTCTTACCTGATTTTTTAAAGAAATAATTTTATTCTTAATTTTATTATAATATAAGTCGAAAAAGTCTAAAGTAGAAACTACTTCAATTTTAACTTCCTTCGCACAGTTCTATTTTAATTTCATTTAAAAAAAAAAGTTTGTTAATATTTTTATATGTATTTTACTTATATCCTCTTTTCTAAATCTAATTTGTTATATCCAATAATCATGAAAAATAGTCCACGGTCCATTTGAGAGCGTACTCTGTCCATGGTCTAGACCACTCCCGTAGTATTCAACTGCCATAGAAAAAGATTGCGGTCGGTAACTTTTGAGAACAGATAATATGAGTCAATTAATCAGGAGAGAAGAAACCTGAATTAAGTCATCAGAACTAGTTTCCAGTGAATTTATTTTCTGTCTCATTTTGTGATTTTGCTTTGTACCCCATTTGCCCAGCAGTTGACGGACTATCAAGATGAGAAATTCTAGACAATAAAAAAAGGTTCTTGTTCCGCGCTTATCCATAAATTTGTTAGCTGCGAAAAGGGAAACAAACAAACCAAAAGGATCTAATTTAAGCCGAGGACGGTAAAAGAAAACAATAAACTGCCAAGAATAACAACAATAACAATAATCGCAGCGTATAAAACTAGGAAAAAGGGGCCGAGGCACTGTCGGTGGCCTTTTTTGATGAGCCTAGACTATGGAGAAAATATGTCCGAAGAGATTTTGATAAATTGCTAGGATATTCCAAATGGTTGGTCATCTCTTATATCCAGTGTGTTTCGGTCGGATGTCCCGATTCTTGAGAATCTGCGGTTTGGCCCTTCGGGCATTTCTCATTTTATTTCGGCCAAGGGTACTACATTTTCTTAGAATTTTCTTAGAAGAGACATTGCCCATGAGGGTTGGACGGAAACTAATGCAAATTCTGGCCCTTCTCTTCCCCTCCTTTATTTAGATCACAAAAAAGTTACCCAAGTTATTAGTAGGGGAACATGTCGTAATATCATTAAGATTGCTGTTGATACCCGGGGTAATGCGTTTCTTATCTCTGCGTCTCATCTGCCCCGCGACAGCAAAATGTAAAATTGATTAATAGGCGAAAAACGTGGCGCGGCTAATGGCGTCAGCACGGCTCACAGTTAAACAGGCGGAACAGGAGCTGTGGGGACAATTTTTAAGGAGATAAGGACACCATGCGGTGTTACACTGTTTCGGAAATTGCTCCAGGCTGCTACCGACGTTTCAATTGAAAATATTAAAGTGCTCCTAAGTGCCCCAGATGGCACTTTTTATTTCCTTGATTAACTACTCTTGCCGTAAGGTTAAATCATTCTCCATCGGATTCTCCTTGAAACAAATTTGCGTAAATTACGTACGTAAGTGTGAGTTTCATACGAAATCAATTCTTGTGTAACTTAAACTTCAAAAGTTGAAGAAGAAAGTTCTTGAAGGAAAGTTGACTAGTGTCGCATTTGTGCGCGCCATGTGAATCAAATTCCCAGTCTTAACAAACTTCTGTGTAACTTTAAACCTATCAGATTTATGTACTTTCAAGTTGTTTTGATTTGTATTAAAGATTTTGAATATAAAATAACTAATTAAAAAAAAAATCAATCAATTTTAAAAAATAAAAAACCCAAAGTAAACAAATAGTGCATGGCTTAAATAAAAATTTTATACCTATACAATCGTCTTAAAAGCAAAGACTTGCTTCTGAAACAAAAAATAATAATGCTAAAGGCTCCTGTTAAAAGTTTCGTAGAATAAATTGTAACAACAGAATTAGTGTTATAAATAGTCCTAAGAATGCTTAGAAAAATTCATTTCTTAATACTTCAACCGGCCTCGTAATATAAAAAAATTCACTGTTTTATGCTTTAGAAAAAGAACATTATTTTTACATTAAAAATAAAAAAAAATTAATGGGACGAAAACAGGTCAGGTACTCTGATTTGGATAAGATAGCTTAATTAGTATTCTACTCATTGCAGCCATTCACACAGTAATTTTACCTAAAAAATTACAAAACCATAATCTTCTGTAAAATTCACATTAAAGCAGTTTCTTAAATACCAAAGCGTAACATAAAGCTACAAAGGTGACTTACAAAATCCTATCCTAATCCTAGAAATTTTTGCAAACAGTTTTTAATGAAAAATTACTCTAGATATAATAATCTATACTCTAGATATAATATCTATCTATCTATCTATAATTTAATTGACACTAAATTATATCGTATATTAAGTTATAAACGACTTCTATTTCTTTTATAATTTATTGTGTATTTAATCAATTTTGAATTATAAACAATTTTAAGGAAAATAAAAATTTTAATTTGTAAATGTGCTAATTGTAATTGTACTACTTTGTAAACTCCAACAATAATTCTTACTTGAATAATTAACGACAAAAGCATTCAGTACTAATTCAATTTTCAATACCAGAATTTTATGATGGTAATTGATGTACTATTACTCAATTTGTAATCAGTTGTAGTGCATGAATGTATTTGGCTAAGCAATAAACCTTCGCGGTGCATTAATTGTCCCGGTCGAGGGCTTAAGAGTAAGGATATCTTTATATCAGGAATATCCCGAAACATGGACCACAATAATGGCCCTTGCGGACCATTAATCAATTACAATTATGCGAGTACGATATCGGATCCCGGAAAGGTAGTCCACTTTTAGATGATAATCCATCAGTACACGTTTGTTTAGGCCCGAATTCCAAATCGCTTTCTCTGCTCAACGGGTCCAAAATTCCACTTCCTGGAGGCTGTTGAATCCGCTGGAGTGGACCAGTCCAAAACGTTGATTTCGATTTACGATTGGCAACTACAAAACATCGACTGATTCGTCCAAAACCCAGACGGGGGTTACCAAATTCGGGATTCATTTGGAGCTCATATGACCTAACCTCGTCGGATATACTTTGTAGAGAGCATTTCGAATATTTACAGGGCTAGTTGCCGACCATAGTGTTACAATTAAATGCGGCCAAAGTGTGTGGAACAAGCGTTCGCTTAATTGAAAATTCATGTTTTATTGCGATAATCATTCCGCCGATTGGGAACTCTCTACCGTCCGATTAACTTACGCAGGCCGAAACTGATTCTGACTCGGACCTCTGCTGGTCTGAGGTCCTGCCCACACGCCGGTGTCCCCTGCAAAATATACAATGAAGTGATGGGCTTTTTTCACACGTACGAAAATCAATCGACACTGGGCATCATCATTCAGACTGGCAGGTGTCAGGCTTTTAAGTCAACAGGTAACATTTTCAACTTATCTAAAATCTAATTGAAAGTCTGTCAATGCCATGCGGTATAATGAAAAGGAATTCGTGTTTTTGTCCAGATTTCATTTCTCCTATTACGTAATTTCAGATAACATGGAAAACATGTACCAGCGACGTAGTGAACGTAAATAAATAAAATATCCTAACAATTAAAAATATTATAAATTACTTCAAATTGAAATGAATGAATTAGAAAAAGGTATAGATGGTATTATCATTTAAAATTTGTTTTGTTTTAATTCTCTTTTCGCCGAAGTGATATGAAAACAAATATTCTCTAACATATCCAATTTTCAAACAAAATTAAAATAAAATGGATTAATTTTGAAAATATTTAAAATATGATCAACAAACAACGAAATTTGGTTTGTTCTCAGAAATTTTCGAAACTAAATTAAACTTGAACAACTTTATAAAAACCATGTTTTTATAAATACTAGTGAAATAAATTCCATCTTTTTTTTTCCAAGACTATGTTTTGCTTATAAGCCTATGACATAAAAAGATACACGCAAATTATTCTTCTATTAATTTTAACGAAATTTTTCTCAGAAACGTATTCTAATTTCCCTAGAGGAAAATTTCTACTCTCTTCTGATTACATCATAAAAGATCCAAAATCCTTGAGGATCAGTGTTCAGAACGAGGATTTATGAAGCACGTTGATTTTTTTAAAAAAACATGCTATTCCATAATGAAAATATCTCACTTTTCTGAGGTACCCAGAAATGTGAATTCCCATAAAAATTAATGATTTAACAATATTTTCCTTGAGTCCGTTGGATATTAAATCAACTACAAAATCCAGATCTATTAATTGTATATTAAAATTGTATCGTAGAACAAATAAATCTAATTTTAATGGTACTTTAAATATTTTCTGTATGACTAGGTGAATAACGAAAATAGATAATTCCACCTTTATAAATTCTAGAATGTTTATAGATGGATTTAAATCAGTAAATCAGAAAATTTTTATACACGTTTTACATTTATTTAAACAAGTATCCAAGCCTTGGGTAAAAAGTGCTTTACCCTCAGGTGGGAAATGTTAGGTACTTGTTGAAAAGGTCTTTTGATCTTATCGGAAAATTACCCTTTCCGGCGGCGCCCTATGCTCTTCTTGGTGTGTGTGTGTGTGTGTGTTGAGGGAAGTACCAAAAATTACTGTCTATGAAATGGGCATTAGACGGGAGAAAATCAATAGTCCGTGATTGATTGATGGCTTCTTTAGGAGTGGATTTCAGTTATGATGATATGATCTAACAGCAGAGATGCCTCATCTCAGATTGATGATATAATATACCCTCTGACACTGGACAGAGGGACGACATTAATAAAAAGTGATATTCAATCTTCATTAGGATGGCCACCAGAGAAGAAGTTTTGACTCCCGTCAATCTTTACTTTATGGCCTCTTCATCATTGACTGATTTAGAAAGAAAAACGAATTACTGACCAATAATCATACAACTTTATATTTTTTATCACAACCAATAAATGGACAAAACGAGGTGATGTCATAAACTATTAAAGTGGTATTAAACATTGCAAGGTTAAAGGATAGTAAAGTGTCGAAAAGATGCATTAAAATTAGCTTTTTTAAAACTTTAAATCTGTTTGCAGATTGCATTTTAAAAATTTAAATCTTAATTTGTAAACCAAACCTCTTTTAGATTTTAACACTTTTAATACTTGCTTTTCAAAGCGATATTAGAAAAAGTTGTTTCCTACTTTTTTGTTAGGAAAATTGTTTCCTACTTTCCCATTTTCCCTTTTAAAAGAAAGAACTTGAAACTAGTCTAAATATGAGTAATAGGTACTCAAAAAAAAAAAACAAAATAAAGATCTCTATGGCCGTTTGACCGTTTGGCCATGTAAATATGTACAAATTCGATTCCACTACAAATCGTCTCACTGTACCTAGATTCCTGCGTAGTACTATATTAAAAAATTCAATGAGATTTACTGACACATTCTATTCCTCCCCTGCAGCGCCTGGCAATTTAAGTGCAAATATGCGAGCATCGAGTGCCGGTATAAGGCGCAAAGGATTGCATCTTGACGACGACACTTCGCCTTTATGTAATGTGTTTTTAATGACTTTCTTGATTGTGAACAGCGCCTTAGTTCCTCATTCGGTGCGCATTAACCCTTAATTGCGTATTACCAGTGCAAGAAAGGCACAGAGGAAGCCCCGGAGTCGAGGGAATTTGCATTTCGCCAGCCCCTTGGAATTGAAACTGAAAAATTATGCATTATCAAAATAACACAGTGCAAGCAACCTTTAGCCCCCGTGCCGGGCTGGCTGAGGGCGGGCTGGCTGAGGGCGGTCTAATACCGACAGTGGAACAAGTTTCCCGAGGCGAAACGCGAAATCATTTTTCATGAAATAATTTCCTTTGAAATGCTCCTGTTTGTGAATTGTTTACCGGCATCGCGGTGCTTTTGCGTCAAAGTGGTGAGCTGCGGCTTTTTTATTCTGTGTTTGGCTTACGTGGTTTTGTTATTGCAGCACATTCAATCTCTACAAAAAGGCTATCCTGAAATTGCCCGTCAGTTCAGAGTACACAGTGTAAAAGTGTAAAGTACAATTTAATGTACTGTAGTATCAACGCAATATCATTAATCGATTTCTCTAAATGCACAGAAACAAATATAATTTAATTTTCATTCAATATACGAAAATTATGATTTATTTATCTAATTTTCCCTTTAATTCACCAATTCCTTTCTTGTTTGAAAATGCCTTCACGAATTTTCGGGGAACTCGGCCTAAAAGGTTTCTAGTATTGATTTTGAAATATAGTCCCTTAGAATGAGGTTATTTTTGTTAATATTCTGAAAAATTCTTAACTAATTTTTGAGGATTTTTGAAAATATGCAATTTTTTGCAATAGAATATAAAACTTGTTTTTAGTTTTGAAACTTCAACTAAAAAGAAAAATCGTAGTTTGTAAACGCCTTTTAAATTAAATTCTGTTAAAATTTTTATAAAAAAGCACGATTTATTTTGGCTTAGGGATGTTGTTGTCACTATGATTATTTCAACAAATCATAAATAATTAAAAATGCAACGAAGTAGTACTTGATGTGTTCTTGTTTGTACTAATTTTTATATACTAACTATTTTTATATTTGCTACTTTGAATGAATACCTTTGATCTAATATTTTTGTATTTGTATTGAGAACATTTTTCAATAAAAAAAAAAGAAAAGGAATGGCAGTTGTAAATTATCTGAATTAAAATAAAATTATGATATTATTTTTGGTCTAGCTGTTTTTTTAGCGAAATATTATTCTTGTTCACTTTTAGAAAAACAACAACGGAAAGTGGTCTGTTTCATCAATTTTCACGTACGCTTGTATTTAATTGTACACTGACAACGAAAATTAAGTCCATACATGCCGTGATAGCCACATTCCAATTGTAGCTCATAGCTTGTTGATTTAATACATTTCAGTAATATTTTCGAGGTAATAACGTTTTATTACTGGATAATAAATTTACACCTAATAAATATCACTTTACTAGCCTTTAAACAGTATTTCTTTATTTATAGAGAAATGAATTTTTCAATCAGTTCATGTTGGTGGATCATTTTATTTTTATATCGGTCTGATGCTAATTCGTTCAGTTTTTCATCGGTCCTGAATGAAAGAAGGGAAACAATCGAAAATATTACTAATGCTATAATTCAAGCAACACAAATATTATGGAATTCAACTACTTACCCTATAATCGTGTCAACTGAAGCGGAAACACCACATTTCAAACATTTGCAGAATGATATTATTGATAGTTTGTTGCACTATCTTAAATTCAACGTGGTGTCTCTTGACATGTACAACAAGATGCCTTTTAAACAGAGCAGGTACTATACCCTGATAGTGGTTGACTCGTATAAGTCTTTCAGGTAAGTGCAGATTTTTTGTTAGGTAAGTTTCCTTTTGTTTCACTTTCTTTATCAAATACAGTTCAAATTTTTTCCTTAATTTGATGGGAGGTGCTTCTACTTATTTATTTTATTTATTTTATTTATTTTTATCTACTTTTTAGTGAAGTATATTAGAAGTCTGTCGGTGTGTGTTGTAAACAAATAAAATAAACAAAAAATAGCTTATATTTCAAATAGAAATATCATAGATGAAGATTAAAATCTTAAAAGAATAAAATTTTGTTTTCATTGTCTAACATCAAACACAAACATCAAGTTCAGAAATTTTTACAGATTTTTTAAATTAATTTTTGTATTATTTTAGAGCTTTATTCAGTGATGTTATAGAAAACAACTTTAACGCAAATGGGAGTCACATTATTTTTCTAAGCAACAACCTGGGTAATAATTTTGGAATAATGGATAAAATTTTTCGAGATTTTTTCCACGCATATATCTTAAAAGTTTACGTTGTGGAATGGGAGTTTGTTGGAGCTATCAAAGCGTACACATATTTCCCATTTGATGGTATACGTTGTGAAGATACAACACCGCGTCTCACCTACTCAAGCTTAAATGACACAATTTATATGATTGCGCCAATAGACAATCGAATTTTGAATCTTCACCAATGTGAGATTGGTGTATTCGTTAGACTAGAATGGCCATACACTTGGCCGGAGCTTGATGATGATAATCCTATGAAAGGAATTGAAGGCGAAATTATGGTTCTCTTGGCGGAAAAAGTGAATGCATCCTTAAATGCAACTTTTTCAAATAAACAAAATCGAGATTTGCGATGGGTAAGATTATTTTTCATTGTTTTTTTTTTTTAAAGAATCAAAGTTATTGCTGGTGTATCTTTCCAAAATCTTCATCGATATCTAGCTATGATTTAATTATGTTTTTTTTTCATCTCGTCAAGCTTAGGATTAGTTAAGATTTTGAGATAAATTCGATCTTGACTCGGGCGATAAAACGTGGCATGTTTAATTAAAATTGGAAATTAGATTTTTTGAAGTTAGGAAAGTGGTACTTTTATAGTACCACGTATTTAGTAAATTTTTACCAGCGATCGACAGTAGCTTACTTTTAAAATTAATTTACTACTTTCAGCTACAAGGACCTTACAACATAACTATAGGAAATCATTATTGTGCTGATTTCAGACCAAAGGGCATGTTCTCGCAACCCTTTTATCAAACGGAATTCGTATTTGTTGTCACATTGCCACCATCACTTGGAATTCTCGACGGTTTTATACGATCTTTTGATAAGAATACTTGGTTACTTTGCATCCTGGGATATATTACGATAATCACTTTCCTTTTTGCATTAAAATTTGCAAGACGGTCAATTCGAAATTTTGTTTTGGGTCAACGCAATTCTGTACCCTTCTACAACACATGGACAATACTTTTTGGTGCTGGAGTTCCACAACAACCTAAGCATAATTTCGCCCGATATTTGCTAATGTTGTGGCTTCTTTTTACATTAATTCTGCGGAGCTTTTTCCAAGGATCCATCTTCGACATTATTACAAATGCTCGATTCAGTTCAATCCCAAAGAGTTTAGCTCAGCTGATGAATGAGAATGCAGCCTTAGTTTCTACTTCTCATTCCTACCAAGCGCTTCACGAAGCAGGGAATTTATTTAAAAATTCTCTGCAAATCTTAGACGAAGATCCTTTCGATATACTGGAAAATATGGAGCATAACAATTCGTACATTGCTTTCCTTTGTCCCAGAGACTATTTTCTTATCCACCTAGACCGTCGAAAAGGACTATCGAATATGCGGATTGTAAAAGAAAGGATTTTTGTTCAACAGCTTTGCATGTACTTTAGGAACAACTCATATCTCATGTATCCAATGGATAATCAGATCCTGCGGTTTAGGGAAGTTGGTATCGTGTCTAAATTGGAGAATATATACGTACCCTTTGATGCTAAAAAGCTAAAACCATCTAGAAACACCAAAACTGAACAAATAGGTTTTAATAAAATACATAAAATTTTGATATTGTATTATTCTTGCATGGTATTTGCAATTTTTGTTTTTATTTTAGAAATGATTTCAATTAAAGCGCATTTTTTAAGACAATTGTTTTTATATCTTAACAAATAAATATATGTAGAATTAATCTAAGAGTTTTGTATTTACATATATTGTAAAATACTGAAGGAATGGTAATAAATATATAAATGAAAAATAAAATATTTTGGAAGTGTCTAAATCAATATTCAATTGATAAAATTTGTTTTAAATACTCAAAGATTTCAAATCTCTTTAAAATGAACGAATAATATTTTACAAATTTAATTTAACTATGATTGATCCTCATTTGTAGAAATTAAAAATGCTTGATTGTATATTTTGTTTTTTGAAATTTTAGAGAGGTAATCTCATAAAAATTCTAAAGTGTGGTCTAAGTTGTGAAAAGTTTCTTCTCAAGTTCGAGATCGTAGTAAAAGTGAAGTGAAGTCGGGAATTGACTAAAGTATGTCATTTAATATTTCATTTATTACTTTATTTCACAATAAAACTAAAATTATACTTTTTGGATTAGAAAATTAATTAATTAGTATCTCTGTCTGTTTGAAGACAGCTTCTTAAACAAAATAAGTAGCTTAAATTTGTCTAAAATATCTGTTTAAAAATATTCTTCAATCATCTAAAAGCAATAGTAGTAATTTGAACTGATTAAGAGATGTTTTAGAAAATAAAATACAATTTTAATTCTATATTGTTTGAGTGCATTTTTGTACTCCGTTTTTCAAAGAAATAATTGAAGTCAGTTCGAAATCTTAACTAAAATTATGATCTTTTAAAAGGCTTAAAGTTTTCCTTTTTGTGTATAAATGATTAAATAAATGGTTCATTAGAATAAAACAAAATGTATTAAATTTTTTAAGATAATTGAATCCATGGCTATTGTAGAAGGAAAAACTGCCCAACCAATGACCCCGAGCACTTCCCTTTCTTGTTAAGTTGTATAATTAAGATGAGGCAATTTTCCAATTGACATGTTTTACTTTAATGTCGAGCAATATGAGAAGCATGTCTTTTGTGTATCCAGCTCAAGAGATATCCCTTGGAGTCTTTTATCTCATCACTGTCCCAAGACGTTACCATTACCACCCCTTTCATTCACCCGTAAGTAATATCCTTGACAAGGCTTATTCAAACCAAAAGTCTTGGCATGCAAATATCTTGCTCGCTTCGTTACAGTGTGTCGAGGCAGTTGGGTGTGCCTAAACCGACTAAACCTTAAAACTGAGACGTACACCGGTTAGACAAATCCGCACATACGCTATACACATGGATAGTATTAGCCCTCGGGGAGTCCTTCCACAGCCGCCGAAATTAGTCTTTTCGACCGAAAAGACTTTCTGTCGTGGGATTTCTGTCAGTAGGTGAGTCCTGCGAAATTTTGTAAAGAGTAAATTTACAAAACAGTTGAGCTATTCTCCAGGGAATCCCGAAAGGATCCAAGAATTATGGGTATAAAAAGCGGATATGTGCGGTTGATACTCGATTACACTGTTGATATGCTCCCGGTAAGGATACCCAGGCGTATCCTGTTTTAGGTTAAAGGGACTAGATGAAAGGCCTTCCAACATCACTTAATAGCTAAAAAAATCCTCGGAGCAAATGTTTATGCGGCCCATGAAAGTTTATCATTGATAAACAAGAAAACTTTCTTTACGGGCTGTGGCCCGGCGAAACTTTAAATATGTTGTTTCACTTGCCGCCGGGTGGCTCCATCTGTTGTTCATGCAATGCGGGTAAAGTGGCTTCCCACTTTCTGGTTCACTGGTCACAAAATTCTGCTTGAATCTAAACCCGGGGTGGATTATTGGTTTATACTCCTCGTCGTCGCCTCCGCTTCTTCCATTCACTGAAAATATTTTCATTTTAAGTTTTATACGCCGTCCATTACGAGCCTGACAATTATTTTAAATGACAATGTTCCTATCGTGAATTTGTAACCACAAAAAATTATAGCTGTGGTCAAATGTTCTGCACGGACTAAGTGCTATTACCAAGATAACATCTCTAGAAATTTGTCAGAGTTAAAATGCGAAATGAATTAGTTAAAATTAACATTTCTGGTAAAAAGTCACGGTTGTCCAGATGAGCATTTGTTTTCAACAAAATTCTACTAATGATATTTTTGAAAGAAATTCTCCTATTTTTGGTGATAGTACAAAATTTTGATGCAATGATGGTTGAGAATAACGTCCCTTTAATGTCGAAGTGTATATTTACAGCATTTGAACAGTTTTTACGGTCCAACAGAAAAACATTTTATGTAACTTGGGCAATTAGTGCAAGTACTCCGGAAGGAGAAATCCTTCAAAGGGACATCATCGATGGATTCTGGCAATTATCCAGAAAACGTCTGCTTACTACAATAATCTTAAAGGACTTTCCTTCTTCTGTTTCAACAACAAATAATTTGATCGTTCTGCTAGTCGAAGATTACGAAGGTACAAGGTAAGGTCATGTGGTCTTGTGGTTTCAGATGTCTTTCATTTTCTAGCAAAGTTACATAATCAGCATGTTAATTAAAATAACTAAATAAAAATGAACAATCGTGGTGTACTTAGTTAGTAACTAGTTATCAATTCCGTTGCACGCTTTTCTTTTCTTAAATATGATATAATAAATATTTTTTTGTTTATTATTATTAGTTTTTAAAATTAATGTAAAATGCATAAAAATTACGAAGTTCTAGCAACTTTCAGCACTTGAAGCATCCCATACCCTGTAACTAGCCTATAAATGTTTATTCTTGTAAGCACTATTATTCCAAAAAAAATTGAAAAAATGTTAATTTTTCATAAATTAAAATTAGATTTTTTTTTCTTTCGGATCAACCAAATCGAGGAAATCATTCTGGCCGAAAAGATGAAAATTTTTCACTGACCTGCATTGTTATTTGCTTTTAAATAAAATTTTATTTGTTTGGGTCATCAAAGTGTTGACCCGCTTTAAATTACGAGAATTTTTACTGTTAATAGTGAAACTCTCATTTTTTAATGTAGAAAATTCCTTAAACTACGATCACAGCGTGAAACGAGCTCCACCAAAGATTATTTTCACATTATTTACACTGGCACCGATGATGCCTTGTATGCAGCTCAACGTATACTGGAAATTTGTGCACACGTTAACCTTCTAGACGTTAATGTCCTAATCCAACATGAAAAAGAAGTTATATTCTATACCTGGTTCATCTTTAGGGATCGTAAGTGCCGTGTTGTTGAACCAATTAACGTCAATACCTGTGATGGCAACAAGTTATTGAATAATGTTGACCTGTTTGATTCAAAAACAAGAAACTTCCACGGTTGTCCCGTGAACGTTGCCACCTGGCACTCACCACCTTTTGTGGATTTAAAGAAACAAGAAAATGGTACTTATATTTTAGGCGGGATCGAAGGGAATCTATTGAATTTGCTTGCCGAACAGTTGAATTTCACAATTAATGTTATGATATCGGCTATTGACCGCGGCACACTTTTTGAGAATGGAACTGCGACTGGCGCTTTTGAAATGGTAAAACTATGTTTAAGTAACATTTTAAAACATTATATTTATACTTGTATAACACAACATTGTATATCAATAAATTTCAGGTAATCTACGGAACTGCAGACCTGACGCTAAGCGGCTATATAGCCTCCACTTTAAGAGACAGAGTGATGACACCGACTGTGTCGTACGCCAGTTATCCCATTTTTATAGCAATACCTCCGGGAAAGGAGTTGACATCCTTCCAGCGTATGGATTATCCATTTCGCCTTACGTTATGGATCCTTTTTAATGCTATACTGCTTTTCTTCTGTGCCGCCATTACGTTCCTTCGGATTCGAAGGTATTACAGAGGAATTTCTCGTGCCACTGGTAATCAAGAAATCACAGTTCTTGATGCGCTATCGATAGTTTTCCTGGGAGCATCTAAATACTCACCACGAAAGAATTATGCACGTTTGATTACACTATCTTTTATATTTTTCATCTTTGTTATGAGGGACGCCTATCAATGCAAAATGTTTAAATTTTTAATGAATAATAAAAGAGTCAGTTCACTTAAAAGTCTAGAGGATCTAGCAAGAGAAAATTTTACACTTTTCACTGGACGCAATATTTACGAAATATTAGATCCTAATGATACTTATGGTATTCAAGTTAAATTATATAAAACACATTACTTTAATTATATTAACCAAGTGAGAGAATATAAAAATAGGATTGGACTTATTCTAATTTCACCCGATTTCTTGTATCAGAGAAACCTTCATCGTGAAAATAGACACATAACAACTCTTCCTAGAAGGTACATGTATCTTTCTATCAATATGTATCTAAAGAAGAATTGTCCTTTTACTATAGAAATAAATAAAGAGTTGTCGTTATATCCTAAGACAGGAATAATTAATTGGTGGTTTCGAAATATATGTCTGAAAGGACATAAAGAAGAATACTTTCTTCTCGAAACCTTGCATTTTGAACACTTGAAAGCTATTTTTGATATTTATATTGTTTATATGTGCATCAGTTTTTGTGTTCTTTTATTAGAAATTTTATCATTGAGAGTAAAATGTTTGAGACGGTTTTTTGACTGTCTAACATATTCTTAAAATAGCACATATACTCGTATCACTTCAGGATCGTACGCCCTAAATCCTAAAGGAAGTTTTTCGGATTGGGTTCTTGTTATCATATTATGTTCTATAAAATACATATACAGGCCTATTTCTTCTATTTGTCCTAAAATGAAATCTATTTATAATGAAGGTAAATATTTAAATTTTGACTCACAAAACTAAAAACTAAAATATAGGTGTATGCTACTCACTTCTTTTATAAAAAGTTCATGTTTATTAAAGGTCAAAATAGAAAAAACCGAAATTTGAATTTGACAAAATTTTAAAGCTTGAACTTAGTTTTAAGTATAGAATAAACAGCAAAAAATATAACTATAACTTTGTAATTCATTACGCTTTAGCTTTTTTAATTTTTACTTTAATACTTGCGAGTATAGCAAAATTTAAAAATGGGAACATAAATATTTTAATAAAAATTCTTCAGGCGTTTAACTTTGAGGTTCGGTATGGCCAGTTCAAAACTTAAAATTATTACAATAAGTTTTTGCTCGAACTCGTTTTAAATAGATTTATCTTATTTCTTCAAACTATAGATGTTTTAAATCTTTTAAAATTCCAGTTCGTTTAATTATCAGATTTATTGAAATTGCATTGCACTTATAAAAAATTATATTTTTGTAAGGTGTTCATTAATAATTTAGCAATACTACACCTCGATTAAAACATAAAATGATAGAGATTTCAAGTATTTTACAAGAGAAAAAATTTTGATAAAAAAGTCCTACTAATATTTTAACTTATTAGAAATTTTTTTGAAACTTTAACTTAAGATTTTGATTTCCTAAGGTATTTGTGTAAAAATATATTTTATTACAGCACCAAGCTTAATTTTATAGTACTTAGTTTTGAAACTTTTCAAGGTGACCATCTTATTATATTTGTAAAAGAAACATTTGTTAATTTAAACAGCATTTGTAAACTACTTTTAAAACTAAACCTATCTCATATTTATGAATTAAATAAAATTAGGAACAAGGTTTAAACGAAATATAATTTTTTATGCACTTAATTATACACTTTTTAATTATCTTTTTCCTAAATAGTTTTATACTCATAGAAAGATTTTTCAAATTTGCTGTATGTGATTAGATTAGCTATGTTATATTTCAGTAAACACTTAGAGAGACGGCAGCTTCGTAATTAAATAGAGTCTAATGAATAAGAATGGTCCAAAATCAGTAATTACTATTTCAATAAATCTTATCGCAAAAATTTTGAGGTCATAATTTATAGTCGAGTAGAAGACTAGGTTTGAGGGCTCCTCCGGGTTGGCTCTATTACAACAGAAGTGAGTCGTTCCCTGTCGACGTCGCGGTGAACAGCGTAAAAATTTCGCCGCCGGAATAAACTTACTTAACCAAAATTACAGTCCCGGAATCTCTAAAGATCTCTCATCCACTCGACTAGTACAGGGTGCTCAGTACCAACGAAAGCCAAGAAGGAATTCCTGTCGGGGTGTATAAAAGCTGAGAAAAGCCCATAAAAAGAGCGAGTGACACCCAAATTAAGGCATTTTGATTTATTAGCTTTCGTTGAACACAAATTTGGGACGGATGCCACCCCTCGTAATAACGAGCAGGCACAAGCGAAAGCAATTCACCCGAAAGGAGGTTGCTCGCGAGAAAAAGAAAAACACGAGGGAATCTATAAAATAGCGCTGCGAACCATAAGAAAATCCACCCCTGCACTCCGCAAACCAGCCCCAAGGAGTAACTATGTGAGCGTAGAACAGGCTTTCGGTGTCGCCTTATGTGCCCTTGGCTGTTTAGTACCCCCCTGTACCACTATCGCACTTAATGCGGGCAAATATGTGGCTTTAGCTTTATAGCGCCTCGGCTCACACTTGAGCAGATCCCATCAAAGAGTCTCTTTCCGCACAGTTAAATGGCAAGAAATTTAATTAAAATCCTTGCCTGCATAGTGTTAATTTATTTATAGGAAGTGCTCTAAGGAGACCCATTCTTTTGGAGGCGCCCCGCCAGACACCATCGTCTCTCCAGCTTCTTTGTACCTCAACCAGATTTTAGTCTTTACAATTTTGAGGGTTTTTTTTTTCGAGAACACGACTTCGATCGATGCCAAATTAATTGGAAATCTTAAATCATAGTTGGTAAAGAACGTTGCATAAAAATGTCTGCCCTAGAAGGAGATTAAATCCGATAAAAGGCGACTTGTGACATGGTTTCATAAAATACAAACTTTATCAAGACATAAAATAGATCTTTTTAGAGTAGCTATTATATAATAATATCATATATTAAATCACCAAATAACACACCTCCCCACTTTTTGTAAAGCACTAGCTGCACACTTTAACCCTTATATGTTTTTGGGTACCCAATGAATTCACATGTGTTGATATACGCAATTTTGTCTAAAAACGTACTAAAGGAATTAGTTTGATCCGAGCTCTAACTTGACCTTTATTTAGAAAAACGAATTGAGAAATTTTCTAATCAAGGCTAACGTAATTTTTATTGCATATTAAAATTATAAATTTCTTAATTTTCCTAAAATATCTTAACTCTTAATAAAATTACAGCCACCCTGTCAATTGTGCAAGTAAATCTAATGATAAAAAAGTCAATATATGGAAATCTTATTAAAATTATTACGTTTTATTTTACTACAAATAATTAGACATAAATTTAAACGAATATTTGCCAGCTTTTAAAATCAGTATTTTCTCATATTTTCTAAAATAAACATTTTTTTTAACTTCCACAGTTTTATAGGAAGCCACAAATGTTAAATAAGAGTGATGCACATTTTTGGTTTTTTGTTTTTGTTAAAAATATAATTTTTTATAATCCCGTTCAAGTATTGAAACAATTGATTTTATATATTAAAATATTAACTCTAACCACGACGACACAAATTGAATTGATTCCATGAGTTTCTTTTACGAAATTGTTGAAATCAACATTAGATGAAAATTAAAAGGATAAAAATATAAAAGAAGTAATGTAATGTAGCTATTGAAATTAACATTTTCTTATTACTATTTCTTTTTTCCACATACGGTGACTTCATACTTGTAGTCGTCCCATCTGAATCTCTGAATAGCTGAATCTTCCCAAAATATACCTTTGTCTACTTCTATAGGAGCGTCTCCCCAATCATTTCCAGTAAATGCAAGAATGCAAGTTATTATATATTTGTATTTATTCTTTTGTTAAATAAATAAAGAATAATTATATTATATAGTCAAATGACGTAAATTTAACTTCATTTTACCTCAGTAGGGAATTCGATCCATTTCCTTTCACCACCTTTTCCCTCAACAACTGAAATTTCGATAGATATAAAATCAGGCAGTCACCAACTCTTTCGTACCGATAAAATGACAGAGTGGGTGTCAACATTACACAGAAAATCACCACAATAAGAACAAGTATTATAAATTTCATCTGAATCGAAAAGAATTAATAATAAACTAAGTAGAGAAAGTCTAGACCCATTCTCGTTTGATAATTTTTTAACCAGAAAACAAAAACTAATCGAGAGCTTAGAAATGGAGATGAATTTATACGAATTGTCCACATTGGTTGGGAAAGTCTGTTTTTGAAATTTGCTTGTATCTTCCAACAATTGAAATTACGTTCTATCTCATTTATTTATAATTTGCTTCATTGAAGTTTAAGACAATAAAAAATCAGACAACTGATATTTGTTTTCGAGTTTATTATGATCAGATGAAACAATTAACCATCTGGTTAACAAGATCTAGAAAGAACAATGAAATTTCGAATTAAATTCTAAATAAATTAGGAACAGTGAGTACGCAAAATAACAAAATAATGCTAAAATCTGGTTAATTTTCGACTTTGTTAATCAGGAAAAGAATTTAATAAAAAAATATATTCGTGTTTGCGTAAAAATTGTTTCTCTTGATAACTTTTTACTCACTGGCAGTAATTAAACACTTATTTTTCTATTTATTATTCTAAAACAATTAAGACAATTTTATCGAATTAAAATAACCATGAACTACTTTTGCATAGTCTAAAAATTAAAACCATCCTTGGCAACAAGCAAAATGAAGAATGTTCCTAATTTCCTGCTGTACAAGTCATCCGTAATAATTTTCGCTAAACTGTAAAAGGGTAAGTACCTGTAAATAATTAAAAGCCAAAAATTCTTATTCACCGGAAATTTATTGCATAAACAATAGCAGTGGAATTACTAAAGATGCTAAAAGACATCCAAAATTCTTAAAATCCTACCCTAAAATATCAGAAGAGTGTTTGGTGGCGTTAGTGTAAATTTCTGATATCTGCACGCCAGTAAAGACCAAATGATTTAATCCATTATGGATAATGAATTAGAGGCTGTTATGACGACAAAATGGCAAATTTTCTAAGAATGGATAAATCATATAATAATCTTTATAACTCGGAATATCTAAAGGCTACTTTAACAGAAGCCAGTAAGTTTGAAATCTCGGAAACATTATATTTCTGATATGCTTTTTAATAGGAACAGGCAATACACATATGATAGACATACAGAAAACTCTGATATATAACATTTTTACTGTCCAACGAACTTCATTTTCAACAATGTTGTTCAACAAGTCTTGTGTTTGATAAATCTGACCTCCTAGAAATCATCCTACTTTCTACCTCTAACTAAGTCCCAACAAATTTTGCTGTCAACCACATTTTATTGTTCATACACTCTAGCAAAATAAGCTCCTCCCAACATGGGGGGAATTTATTTATTTAAAACACCGTAGTCGATTCAGATTTAGTAATCCTACAGCTAATTTAATATATTTTTGCAAAAACCAAAGAAATGTGGATGTAAATGGATCTTTAAAAAACGCTATGACTTGCATTTGTTGAAGGGTGTGAGGTCCTTGCAACAATTCCATTTATAGATTAAATACAGCATGAAAGTCATTTCATAGTCTTCAATAGCATATTTCAAGAATACTTCGTTTCATTTAGTTTTGTCTCGAAAATAGCGTTCTACAAAATTGAGTAGAGCAAAAACAGGTGAGCCTTTATTATCGTCTGAAAAGGTAGGGGGCGAGTAATGGAATACTCAAATTCTTTTCGGTAAAAGTCGAGGAATTGGAAGTGTGTGGGAACAAAGCAAAATACCTTGGTCTCTGCCCGGTTTATGTCTATTTCGTGGGAGCCACTCCATATTTGTCGCATGCACAGCTCGCAATTTAAAAATTCCATCGCCTAGCTCCTGTTCCATCTATCCAAAAGGGAGTCAATCGACCCTGCTTCATTGACAAGAACTTCTCACTTCGCAACGTCCAAACAATAACAATAAGCAGGGCCGCAGTTCCCACTATTCCCCCTATAATCGATCCGCGAGGGCCAATGGTAGAATTTTGGACCCGGGTCTCGGAGCCCGGGAGTCGCAGTCTTTTAAATAAATTCACAAAGCCATTAAACTGCACTTACCCCTCGGATCTAGTCTATTTTTCGGTTAGCAGCACTCCGAAATGCAAAGAAAAACGTTGAATGCTGCAAAAATACTTTCGACCGCAAATGGGACGACCGGGCATCGGGATGTTCTTTATCCAGAGAAAACGGAACTGCAATTCTCTTTGTGGCTTTGCGTGTTTTTCCACATTTCCAAGTTGCCCACTTGAATGTAGAGATGGCCCACGAAACGCCACTACTATAGCGGCTGTGCTTCTACTATAGGTTTCTGCTAAAGCCGGCATCTACGGACCGAAGTCAAATCCTACAGCCCCGTTGCTCCTGAAAATGTTGTTCTATTGCTTGCACTTGACAGTGGAAAGACTTCTGCCGGATTCACTTCCTTGTCTGGCCCGGTCCTAGATGATCCATGGCCTCTGAACTGGCCTGGCCATCCCGGCATTTGGAACAGGATGCGGGACGATTATAAAATTTTCGTACAAGGGCTATTGGGGGAAGTGCAGGCCACAATATTTCGGGCGACGTTAATTGTCATCATAAAACCGCACCGACAACGGCGGCGATGCACTTCCAGCAGTTAAACTGGTGGAAACCAACAGTCGACCAACAGAACCCATCCCCTGCCGTCTAAATCCCTGGTTGGTTAAATAGGGCCAAAATATTTTGAAGTTATCCGGTAATGAAGAGTTCACCGACGACGAATGAAGGCTTTTAAGATATTGAATTTTTAAGTGGCCGGATATAATCATATTTCTGGGAGCAGCCACTGAGATTGTTTTCATATTCTAGACTATGGACGCCAAAATGTCTGGCGCCAGGAGTCTTCGACCGGGCAGGGACGGGGAGATGTTCGGGCCAATTCTGGCAAACATCTCGGTTCTCGGCTGCTTTGACTGTTGTTTGGCTGTGGCAATGAATAATACAAAGATGTCGAAAGTTCCGTCCTTTACAGAATTATTCATGGTCGTTTGCAGTCTGCTTAAAGGACATACACATGAATCGCCAGTCGCCGCTCCAAGTCGCTCTGGCCGCTAGTAAAACAATTTTTGTGCGGTGTAGCACATTTGAAAATTTTCTTTTAGAAGAAAATCCCCCAAAAATAGAAACAAATTTGCATACACCATACAACATACAGCCCGACATTGGCTAGGTTCAGGTAAAATAACATAGATGGGATGCATGTATACGAAATATTAATTCCCATGTTAATTGGTAATCTTTTATTGAAACATTTGGCTTTGACATGATAAACAAGTTTGTTAAATCGCGATGATTTGTAAATTTATTTCCATATTATTTATTCAGTTCGTTAACAGAGTTTGCGATTGAAGGTTCGGACATTAAATTTAAAATTAACATTAATTGCAAGAAATTTGTTTTAATTCGTTTCAAATGCGGACTTTATAACGATTTGTTTACTTTTGTTTATGTATAATTTAATATTTTGGAAATTTTATCCTAATGGGCATAGAGAGAATTTTCCTCTAAAACGCAAAATATCGTTTTATTAAAATTTTATAAAATATTTATAAAACAAGCTATTTTTGGATTGTTATGTAACTCATGCCAGTGTTAAAACACTGCATTTTAAGGAAAGTATAAATAGGTCTGTTTTGTAGCCAGAGGCATGTGGTTTATGACAGAATAATGATTTTTTCGATAAAAAATTTCTAAAAGTGAAAAAGAATCCTAAAGTTGATGATGATATTTCAGGTCAAAAAAAAAGCTGGTATCGCCTTTACCTCAAGGTTTCAACGAAAGTTATAAATATTAATGCAATCAAGTACTTTTCAACCTTTACAGAAATTCAAATATCTAAAAAGGTAATTAAGAATTAGGACTTAATTAAAGAAAATACGAAACTAGTCGTTGACTTGAAAAAGGTATATCCAGAAACATGAAATATATACTATAAAATATTTTAATTCCTCAGTCGTGATTCACAAGAAGAAAAAAGCGTTGACGAATTGTTAAGTATTTTTAAAGAATTCGGTGATTTCGGAAACCTCACATGTTACAAAAAATAAATTTTACAAGAGGGGAAAAAACTATTTATTTGTTTAATTAAGAAGTAAACTATAAAATTATTGAAATATGGTGAAACTTCTGGCCCCCATAAGATAGTATGAAGTATTTTTTTAGAAATAAAGTGGAAGAGATATATTAAAAAACTGAAATTATTTTCCCAGAACATGTGGAGCTTCTAAAATTAATGAACTAAATTTATGACAGGAAATATAACTAAAATCAATTCACTTTTTTCGCTGCGTCGTTTTACAAGATACCCCTTTGAAAAAAGCGTATACAGAAATCTGTTTATTTTTTCATATCGATTGCGATGGGATTATCTTGATAATAAACGTTAGAGGTGTATTAGACTTACATCCGAATTTATAGGTATGGTTTTCTGTACCATTTATCTAAAAAAAAATGGATATCTTTTTAAGATTATAACAAATTTTTTTGTTATACCCATTTTTCGTCGTGTTTGTAAAGGTGTTTTAAGCGTTTTTAAGGATTTGTACCAGTTTATAGGAATATTGCATACAAAAAAGCTTGTCTTTTATAAAAAAAAGAAACTATTTACGCAATATTAAAACATGAAATGAGTTAAGTGTAATCATATAAGGACAAAAATATTTTATTTCGAAATAAATTTTCAATTTATAATTAAATCCTCCACACTGAGACTATAAAATGCAAAACAAAGATAATAAAAACCTTGTTTTAGAGAAGAAATTTCTTTTTTCAAAAATTATTGCCAATTTCCTTTTTTTAAATAAATAAATTTATCATTTCATGGAGATGCCATTTAAAATTGTAGTGCGATCAAGTAAAATTTGTTTAAATTATTCCATATTTGGTTCATCATTTACGTGTTCATCAGAATGATTAAAAAGAAGGTAAATTTTTATATTTACCATAAAATCAGACTCGTAAAAAAATTTGATCATAATCTACGATTTAAAATTTTCAATTTGATATTTATTTCTCTAGAATGAATGGTCCTTGATTACTTAACTTTCATCGTTTTTTAAATTTTTATTGACTCTAAATTTTTATTATGAAAGAAACTCATTTCAGTAAGTTATAAAAGACTGAAATCCTCTTAAAAATTTGTATAAATACAAAAGTCCATTGAAAACATATCCATCGATTTATAAGATCAATAAAAGATGTATATTTTCCTATATGTGCAATAATAGCATCCATTGCGGTCGAATTCTTTCATAATTAAATGTTTAAAAATCAGGTTAATCTCCCATTATTGAATTTTTATCAGATTGTGAAATATCTCGGTTTAATTGCTTGATTTGGTTTCAGCATGATTGCGAAATGTGTGGTTAGCCAGAAAATACTATGATTGTTTTACCAATAGTGGAAATAGGGGAAATTATGCAGAATTTTGTTGGGATTCTTTAATTTTTAAATCAACTATTTAACCGATTAATCCCTATCGCATAAAATTGATTGCTTCGAACATAAGTGCATTGGGATTTTTGTTATTGAATTGATATATTTGCTCCTCTTCGGCACATGTAGACAAGGGACATAGTACAAAGATGTGCAGAATAAATGTAGAGCTCAAAATGGATGATTTTTATTTACATTCCTCTTAATTCGTATCATTTATTAAGAATTTTATTAATAATAAAATCGATCAAATGCGAATTGGACTCGCATGATAAGTGTTCCGTACAATTCGTGGGTATTCATTTGCTTAAATGTTTATATCATCCTAAAATTTTTAGATTTGTATATAATTAAATTGTCTTGGCAGGTTTTTACTACTTTTTTGAAAATTTCTTAAAACATTTATTTCAGTAGTCAAAACACTTCAAATTGACTGCATTTTTATTCCTAAAATTTAGTTTTCACATTCTAATTCGCGTAAAAAGAGATTCAAGTGTAGTTCTAAATCATAAAAGGCTAAGTTTAATTTTCAACATCTCAACGATATTGACACTTTTATTTTTTAAATAGTGACTACTTACCAAAATCTTTTGAGGAGAACCTACAGGAAAGGGTATTGAATAAAAAGCATCGATTTGCAAAAGAAAACAGGAACTATTGCTCCGAATGTCTATTTATCGATACAAACTTACAATTTGAAATTATCGGCTACTTAAAATATTTCTCGTTCTCCTTAAATTATCGGCAATTACATCGAAATCTATTCATAATGTCTTGTTTCACTGTCATGCCCAAGTCCGGGTGTGCGGTATACGGGCGCATTATCATTATTAATTAATATTTACATTTACAAATTTACAAAACTGTGTATATCAGTGAAGCAACACAGGGTGGACTTACAAAATAAAATTTTATATCCATTTTTAATTGCCTCCCGTCATATAAAAATTCATTACTTTTACAATATTAACACCTTTTCCACCTTACGTCCCCTACATTCACGGCATATGTTGTTATTTATTAATATTTTTTTAATTTTTTTTTTTATGTATATTTCATGTCCCTCACTAGTTTAATTTGTTTCAGTCCCCGGCCACTATAATCGCGTCTACGTATTAATTTTATGTCGGTTGCTTGAACAATAACAGTGGAATAAAGGATTAATTATTCGGCAATTATGCTTTCTGTTCCCTCTACACATTTTTCACATCCTTTATTAAAGTATGATTACAATTGATGTTCAGACTGGCCAATACTGGTCCTGGCCGCTCTGTTCGGGCAATCCTTTTATCACATTATTAAAATTAAGGATATAATATGTAAGAGATTCGGGCGTGATTTTGATTTTATTTACAGAATTATCATATTTAAATAAAAAATAAAATAAAGCTATAAAAATTAATAATACCAAATGTACTATATTTTTTGAATTTGAAATCTTTTATTTTTATTAATTTATAATCTTCGACGTTTGACTTGGAGAAATGCGGACGAAAAATACAAAATTCAAGACGAACACCAAGATCTTTATACAAAACTTAAATACGCAGCATTTGCATCTGTGCAAATATTACCACCTGGTCTAGCAAAATTTTATCTTTACTATTGGAAAAAAATTTATTAGTATTCCTAAGAAAAAGTTGGAAGAATGAATAAAAATTGGACTTTCATTTACATTTGCTAAACTTATAAATTGAATTTTTCTGAAGGAAAAAAAGTGACTAGAACAATTTGCAGCTTTTAAAAAATCTAGAATAATGAGTTTAAAATATTCCCGTTTAAAGTAAACAAAATAATATTTGATTTCCAAAGAATTCAGACCTTTAGAAACTTATGGTGCTATAAATTTAAAACACATATAACACGAAGTATATGAGATGCGACTTCAAGATTTGAAGTGTAAATATTCAAAGAAGTTTTTAATGGGTGAATAATCACCCATTTTTGTTGATAATAAGAGTAACCTCCCAAAATTATGGAATTCAAAGACCAAAATCAATTAATAGCTGTTTTGTAGGAATATTCGTAGCGATAAAGGAATATTGCAATTTTTAAATATGTGTTAACCAAATTTTATTCCCTTTAGTAGAATTACTTAGAGGGCTTAAGAATCTATAAAAATAATGATGGTATGTTGTACAAAATTTTTTATAACAAGATGGGACAGAAACAAACGAGTGAATTACAAAACGTAAGATGGGAAAATACAGAATATTAAAGAATATAAAAAAAATCAATTAAAGCTTAAACTGAAATCAAAAATCTACGTATAAATGGAAAATGGTGATGACAAAATTTGCATATAAAATGTTTGGTCATATACGCATACTTTCGAATTTTGATAAATTTAGCCCTATATGACTACAGAAAAATCATAGTCGTGATAAAAGTAAACAAACACGACTTTTATTGTGTTTTCATGTTTAAGACGTTTTTTCTCGAATTCAGAGAAAAAGAAAACTCCTTAGTTCGTCTGTAAAATTAGCCTTGATTTCATGATATAAGAATTTTACCCGAAAAATATAATTTTTAAAACAACAAGTTAGAAGCTATGTTGGTGTACGTAAAACAAATTAATGTAAAAATTAAATGCCCAAACAGAATAGGCCAAGACCAAGCCATATATTAATACTTAACTTTTAGCAATAAGCCTCTTCCGAAATAGATGTCCCCAGAAAAATTTCCTTGTATACAAGAGATCATCGAACACTGGCTTACACTTTTTATAGAGCAAAGCTTAACACAACTTCTAGTGGTCCATGTTAAGGTGAAGAAGACTCCCTTGCAATCACCTTAATTGTGCCACGAGCAACTTGAATAGCGTCTTCTAGTAAATTCCATTTATTCCATTATTTTTATAAGTAGTAAATATATTGCCTTTTAGGAAAACATTTGTCATACTTAGTGTTTATTTTATTTTATACATGCAATCGTCTGCTACGTTATTGTCCACCCTTATACATTTGGGCTTTTTAATAGACTACACCAGTTTCACCTAATTTTTCATCATCATTTTTTTTTTTTATCATAAACCTATTTTAGAAAACTTTCGGACACATTCAGTGCCCTGGTTACAAAACAAAACAGAACTGATAAACGAAGCGAGTAACATTAATTGCTAGTTAGTACCTAAGTCATAGCTCCCCGAGTCACTCCCCACTGGGTTGGTGCCAGTGAATAAACTCCTCCAGCTAGTGCAGTGAATGGAACACTGTGTCCGAATCCGAAAGACTCCTGTCCCTCCCTCGGATCAACATGCCCGAGTCCACTGTCCACTTGTTGGCCCGGTAGTACATGTCCTTGTACATCGTCGGGCAATTTTGATTCTGCCAACGATTAAGTCAGGCGCATAAAAATTTTAGTTTTGGTTAAAGGTTCTCACCTTGGTATTTTTAAAATCTATGTTCGTCCTAATGGTTCTGTGGTGCAGGTGCTGCAAAGGTCTGGCGTTATTCCCCAAAGGCGCCTTCGGTGTTTGCTCGGATCCCTGCATTAGCCTTCTGAGTTGGTACAACTGGAGATGAAAGAATGCTACGTAAAAAAAGTCCCAAGTAGGTCTTAAAAAGACTTATACCTCCTGTTTAGTGATATATATGGGCTTATTAATGATAATCCAAACAGTGCTCTCCCAGCACCCAGGATGCGTGGTTGATCCCTCGTAGGTCATGTACTGATCCGTGTTTGGCAGAAGCGAACGCAGCGAAATATGTCTGATGGGCGTTGAAAATCCTGCAGGTAAAATAATATTCTTGTCCATGAAATTTGAGGAAATATCTTTGGGGCGGTATTACAAAATTTCAAAATTTAAATTAAAATAAAATCAAAATGGCGCTAACATATTTTCAAAATTTTTTTTGTACATCGATAGCTTATAAATTTAATCAAATAAATTTAATAAATTTATCTAAAACATATGCTGGTTAAATAAATATCGATTTTTTTAAATAAAAAATCTTAGAATCTTCTTTTAGTAGATTTTCTACGTATTGAATTTGTTTGAACAGAACAAGACTTTTGCTGAGATTTTGAGTTAGTATTTTTAGATAATTTCGCGGCAGGTATGTTATAACAAAGAGTTTTGATCCAACTGTGATAGACAGACGGACAGAAAGACAAACGAACAAGTTATGCTATGAAGGTTCCATTTTTCCTAAAAATGTGCCTTTCATTTACAAAAATCTAGTGAACTCTTCAACTGAATGGAAAACTACTTCAGTTTTAATTGAGTTGAGTATTATTAAAGTAGAAACATATGAAGCCCCCCTTAAAAAGACTATAAGTGTTTTCGTCTATTATTACATCCCCAGAAATTGTTTAATAAGTGCAAGTGTCCCCATCCATGGAGACATTGCCGCAGTGTGTCTTTAGTTAGTCTAGCGAGTTTCTGTAATCAAAGGCTAGCAAAAAAGAAGAAGGAGCATCCGGTTACCGTCGCCGCTGTTGCTGCTGTTGCCTCTGTAGTCCGATAGCCGCAACAGCGCCCATTAAGGCCGGGATTTATGCGCCAGTCCGGGCTTCGCTCGGTTTCAGCGGCCGCACATACGAGGGCTAACTTTTAATTACAGCCCACAGTCCCGCCGCGATAGTTAGCGTAAAGTTTAAATTATCGCCAACTTGTTACGCTTAAATCTTCAAAAAGGGCCGGCCATTTATTAAATCCGTATCCCTATGCACTGGCTTCTGTCCGTGCTGGCGGCCCGGACTCCGCAGACCTGCTCAATTTAAGTAATGAAGTCGTACAAGGAGTTCGGAGAGTTGGCCCAAAAGTATTTTATGGGTGGAAACTTTTCCTTGTTTTCAACCTGTTCCTGTTGTTCCAACAATCGGTAGGTAAAGGTAATAATGGTTTTCCGTGCGCCCTCGGCCACCTTAAAGTACTCTGTCTAAATAGGAAAAAAAAAACAAAAATCCGTAGAAAATTCTTAATCGGTGCAACATCAGTGGTAAATTGTTCCACAACATGTCCGCGACTTTATCCCTGATACCTTAGGCAAGGAGCTCCCAGAGGTTTTATTGGCCATGCAATGTGAAGGGAGCAGCCACGTAAAACTTTTGTGCTTCCCATGCGAAGAAAACGGAAAATTAGATGGCTTGAAAAATGTGGTGTACATTTATGTAGTCGTTACCCACGGGGGTGCGAGCGGCACTAGAAAGTCCAACCTGAGCAGGTGAAGACTAGTGCTGCAGTTTCACGCAAGTGCTCCGGAAAGACGAAGACATTTTCCTTATAGAATCTTTGCGGCTTGAAGAAACGACTTAAAACGACGGTGGGGTACTCGTTGAGAAGTCGCCAGAGCATTCGGGGGCAACATTCCTCAAGCTGAGACGAATCCTACTCGAGTGCAATTAAAGGGAAGGAATGCAGCAGGTTGATATTCCTTCTACTTGAAGACGGCGGAAGATAAATGCAAAAGTTTTCTCGTTCTACTCCACCCTTCTCTGACAAACCTCTTGAAAGCTGCCTTGTTGCATACTTAAGCAAAAATAATGAGTGGTAATGACACGGATAATTCCTCACGAGCTGAAGACAAATTCAAAGAAGACTCGTTCCCACAAAGGAGGTTAATTGCCGATGTCGTTGTGATGTCTTCGCTCAAGGACACACGTCTTCACCGTTGACATATGGGTCCTACTTTAAGAACGTAATTATCATCCTTGGGGATATCCTGTCCATATCGTGCAGTCATGGATCTGGATCTGGTTCTGGACAACCGGCAGCCGCCAGAATGGCAAATGTTTAATTTGTATTCTGGAGGAGCCACCTTAATCGCATGCAGAAAATACACTGCACGCCATGGTCACACATTCTGTACATTCCCGCTCGAGAAATCGGGCAATTGCGGACATGGGAAACACGCTTCATGACTTGGCTTTTTTAAATGGGGAATTATTATTATAAAACCTAAGAACGTGAAAAAAACTAGAGGCGTTTTGGGTTTAATTTCTGGAGCGTACACAAGGACGGCGGAGCATTGACACCAATTTTCGAATTCACCTAGTTCAGCGTTCCCGTAAAATGCTCCGGACTATAAAACGAAGTCTTTTAGGATAATCTTTAAATTTAGTTTCGTTGCTGATTTGTGGAAAAAATTCTATAAAATCGAGATTTTCATCAACAATGAGCTTAAATGTACCAAATGCACTGTAGCAATGTACTTTGTCTACCTTTTAATTTCATGGTCTTAATCGGGATTTGATCTGTATACCTTGAAAATTGAGTCTAGAGTCTACTGACTGAGAATTAGAAGCGTCTGCTCAATTTAAGTAAACGATTTGTTTAATTAGTAATTCTAGATGAAGGTTCTTTAAAATTTTATTATAGTTTTTTTTCAATGTAAGACGTACAAAAGTAGTGAAATAGTAATGGAAATAATAAGGTTATAGATTTGATTTTACGTCATTACCAAGTGTGTATATTGACTTTAAGTGTTTTTATTTTTATTTTTATTCTATAAAGGATATAGATTTACCAAATTTTAAGTAATTATGAAACTATTGGAATTAACTTTTACATTGTTTTATATTTCTCTACAAGAGCACTTACCTCTAAACAAAACTTTATTAAATGTGCTAGTTATGATTCTTAGTTCTGGATTCGGTGTCTCCCCTATTTGTACCATAAGTGAGATACCAACAATTCCTTGCGATTTGTGTTGTGCCTCTGACATGTTCTGGTACAGTTCTTTATTGAACCCGTAAAGTTGAATCTGGAAGGATTACAAGGGGAACGCTTCAGATAGAACAAACGGTGGTATTTTTTACTAATCCTAAAAAAAGATTGTCTCCTTAAAAAGTCATATCAAGGGCTTATCTCACAGTTCCATTATTCTCTTGGGTGTGAATGAAATTAATAAATCCTAGTGAAAAGCATGTTTTTCGCTTGTCCAGTTCTCTTCATCATGTTCACATATCCCCTTATCGTTCGCATTCGGTTGACTATAATCACCTGCCATTCGCATCATTCTGCTGGAGCACTTCATAAGCCAGGGTATCCCATCACCGACTTGACCATCATCGTTATTAGATCATAATCCTCACACTGGTCAGTCCCGAGGGTGATTCCACTCAAAAATCCACCTGTGTCTGCCGGGAATTCCCCTACTTCCAAATGAAGAATCCCTGGCCAGAATCAAAGATGGCCCCTCCATGAGAATGACTTACCTCACCGGGAAAACTGTAGCCGTGGATGCGGTGCTCCGACCCTTGGCTATTTTCCGTCCCGTAATGGATGTAAATTTCCTCGAATTGATACCGGTAAGCCAGCGGCCCCCCAGAGATATTGACGTGCTGCTTTGTGTCCTTGTCGACACGGAAGACCAGGGATTGACCCGTGTTGTGGAGAGTCCCAGAGACCTGTAAAAGAAGAAAAAAGAGAATGCGAATCCAGGCGCTGTATTAGCTACTGGCCACTGACCATGTTAATGCCCTATACACAGTCGGCTACAAAAACGTCGTGACTGTACTCCAACAGACGAAATTATTAGAGACCGTATAAATTTTAGCATAAATTTAATAAAAAAAACTAGTTTTGTCTATTACACATTAATTATAAATTTACCATTACCAAGTCTGACTTTATAACTAATTTTTAATACCAGTATTTTCAAAATTATCAAAGGATTCCGCTTCAAATGAAACATATTACTCCTTAAAGACAGATCAAAAATTCCCAAAATGTTTAAAACCATTTTCATTGTGGCATTGTGTGTACAGAATTAAAAAAAATAAATATTTTTAATTATGTGTAGAAGAGGGTAGTTTCTCTACAAAATCTTGCATATGCAAATTCAATGTTTTAAAGAAGAAAAAAGGAATTTTAAGTCACAAAAGGTGAAAAATTAAGTGAAAAGAAAATTATTTTTAAAATTTAAAAATATTTTTAAATAATAAATAATGCTTATGATAATCTTTAGAATTTCATTGCAAAAAATATTTCGATTTATTTTTTATTATTTTATATTGTTATATTTCATAAAACTAGTAGACGAAATTTTACATATCATAGAAATTTTCGGGAAAAAATTTAATAATATTAATTTATACACTAAAGGCTGATGCAAAATTTCATATTATTAATGTCGAAATGAAGTATTTCTCAATAATATTAATTTATATTAATTAGAAACTGCGCAGAATAACACAGGAGTTGTTTAATAAAATTGTGTGTTGCATATAAAAATGCTTATACTTAGACTTTTATTGAAAATTAAAACTTTATACGTAGTAACTAGACAATTGAAAAACCTACAAGTAAATTTTAATTTCGTTATTCACTTTGTAATTTTTCAGTTTTAATGTTTTTAAAAATGCCTACCGAAGAATATTTGTGTAAATTTTGTATTCTTTCTATAACTTACGTGATCTTAAAACTCATGCTAATTTAAATAAAAATTTCTTCATGCATTGAAATTTTGTAATTTGGTTGTTTATTGTCATTTTAGCAATGGCTATTAAATTTTATATTGAAGTTTTTCATTATTAAAAGCTACAGGAAAACCTGAAACATTTTTGCATCCAGCTGTAACATTCCAGAATTAGAGGTGATTTTTCCTCTTTTCGCCGGGTCTGCCGGGCCGGATGGTGCTGAGTGCCCTGATTAGATATGATGTCCTGTCTGATTGGGAGATAATTTCAGGCTCATGAGGCTCCATTAGGCGTATCTTTATGTTTACATGGCTCCGTTTCGTTGATTTTATCGCGGCGACCGTCCGGTCCCGCCCCCGGATCCATTGGACCCCCGATCATCGTTTCCGCCCTAAATGGCCCTCACAGGTTATGGATCACCGGAACTTGTAATTGTCGTTTCGGGGGCTTCAACATATTTCGCAGCGCGCACAATAAAACCCAGGAAGAGTTTTAATAAAATTTAACCCATAAATTTTCCGCCATTCGGGCCGACAGTGCTCGGAAAATCTCACAAAAGCATCGTTTTATTAGGTCCGATTATTGTGCTCACGTTCAGAGTTTTATTGTCCCCATAAAAAAAATTTTTCTTGAAATTCTTCGGGCTTGTGCAGTTTGCTTGAAAATTTTCCGGGTAATGGTTCGAACCCGTGCCGGGAAGCCCCTCCTCTAGTACTATGTCGTGTTTATTAGAGTAACATATGGCGCCTATTATCACTAACTGTGGAACGACCGAAAATATCCTTAAAATTTCATAAACTTTGCGCTCTACTTTTATCGAGTGGCTCTGCTGCCCAGGGTCAATCTCCAGCTTTTGTCCCATAGTCGCCTTTCCAGCGAAAATAAAATGTTTTACGTCCCTGATTTTGTGCCCTTCTCATCTGTGGACCGCTGTTAAAGTTCACTGTTCGTGCTTTGCTTTAACTCCATTTTAGCGACAGGTAAGAATTTTAAAATTTTACTAACTTACAGAAATTCCGATGCCAGGTTGAATTAGCTGCCTTGTTACTATGATAGCATTTTATGACTTAATCGTTTTTAACTTAATGTGATTAAGTATTTACATACTTTGTCTGTAAAATCACTACTCTGTTTTTTCATAAAATTATATGATAGCTCGGCTTCTCTAGCAAGTCCAAATAAAAGAAATCCTGATTATTTTAGCTCGTATAATTTTCAATAAATAAAGAGAATTTGGTTTACTCTTTATCTAAGCAAATATCTTTGATTAGTCTGTAATCTCTCACAAGTATATCTTCCGTCCAACTGTGTAGAAAAAAATCTCTTCACTTGTTTTGTAAGAACAAAAAAAATAAATTTTTTTTAAACACATTCAATAGTGATAAAATAAAAAATGTAGGAACAATAATTTAAAGCCTGCACATTTTTTTCGAGATTACAATTCGTTGCTAGCACCGAGCGCAGATTGAGGATCAAGGTGGAAATCGAATTAATAAATTCTAAAAGCAGGCCTCCCTGCATATGTGTAAATATTTCCATCACACGCTATTGTTTTCATATTTAATTGATATTTCTGTTAAATAGTATAATTTTTTAATCGTAAACATACCCAAACGCGTGAAAAGCAATACCCTCTTTGGATAGTCGGCTTAAAGTAGTTGGAACATTCTGCTTTTATTTCTTTAATATTTTTTTCAAGGGGATGATTTGAAGAATAGTAAAATCAAAAGACTTGATACTTGACCTCTGTTTTTATACTTATATTAAAAATATAGCAGATTTTCAGAATATCCAAATATTCAGTAATAAATAAGAGCATAAAAACTATTGGTTTGAATCATAAATCTTAACAATTATAATAAAGAAAAGAATAAAATATTTTGAAAAATCTTCCTGAAAATATTTTACTTTCAGAAGAATGTAAATTGTATTTAAAATTGTTACTGGTAAGTACTTAATATAAGTACCTTAGATAATACCACTGAAAGACTAAAAGTACCTACGCATTAAATTTGACTGTACTAATTTTATTCCTATTTTGTGCTTCAATTATTTTTCGAATAATTAAAAATAGGGCTTACCTTATGCTTATCTATGTGCAACGGTCTCAAGTAGGGATCAAATAGAAGTTTGTCAGGTTCAACATCGATTGGAGACTGGCGTCGTCCTTTGTTGCACATATTCCACTGTGGATTTATAAGGCCCCAAAAACCTGGTCCTGAAACAAAGCGGAAGGATTATTCGAGCTGGATGGTAAACAAGAAGTTCAGCAACTTTAGCTACTTGAACATTAATAGAAGCTCATCGAAATATTTTCTTAACCGAAGCGCATCAGAGTTCTTGGGAAGGAACTCAAGAATCCTCACTAGTTTTTAATTACTGCCTGACACTTTAAGATGCTTCCCATGGCGATGGCTTAAAGAACTTTAAGACTTTTCGTGAATACACCCCCTCGAGTCGGTACTTGCGCATTTCAAACAAATCCAAAATGTGGAACCCCGGGACCTTTGAGAGCATGAAAGTGAGCATAAGTAATAGTTTTATGAGAAATCAACCCTCGAAGGCAATCCCGAACACATACCCTCACTCTAAGCCCCCAAGACCCCAAGTTGGGTGCTATAAACTGGCGCTGTCGGTGCCGGAGCACGTTCCTCCTTGTTTTCGCGAATTTATATCTCGCCTGACTTTGGCGTTCTCCAGTAACATCTTCGGAGGAGCAACATGTCAGAAATTTTCCCTAAAGTTTCTAAAGGTGTGAGTTTTAATTTCTCGCTGGATGGAGCTCTGATGAAATTCCTGATTTTCGTTGCACGAAAGGAAGAAAGGGATTTTATTACGCGTGTGTATACTTGAAATTGTAGTTTGCATTTTTGGCTCCTTTTCTCTGGGATATTGCAGTACCCCGCATCCCTGGCTCCCAATGGAAGGTAATTTAATTCTTAACTACCGAATTACGCTTTATTACTCGGCACAGATTTACAGCTCGGACGAAGAAGCCATTTGCTTTTATGCGCCCAAAGTAACGAACAGCGATCCAGAAGTTTTACATTGTTTGCCTGATAGTGTTTTAGTAGATGCCTGAAACTTTGAACTTATACGGTCATTGGGATTCGGGGCCCGGAGCGTACTGCATCAAAATACAATTCGCGCTCTGGGTATTTTCAACATGTGCGCAGTGTGACACAACTGGGTAAAGGTATTTATTTAAACCTCTGAGGAGGATATCGCCGCTTTGGGAACTTTGTAGTCTAAGTAGTCAGAGCCAGAGATTACGACAAGTTTTGATCATTTTATTACGCGTGTCAGCACTTGAAGACTATGGTACGATAATTCTAGCTCAAAAATATTAGGTCATAAAGTAAGGAATTGTATTCGTCGGAAACTGTGAACAATTTCAGGGCAGCTATTTTCAAGGATTACTTCCTATTGTTTTAAATGCACGAAACATGTTTATAGTTTTCTTAAATTAGGACGCTTGAAATAAAAATATTTATGCGACAAAGGTCGTTATAAATTTTTAAATTTTTTTTAAACTAAATTTGGCTACTTATTAATTCTTTAAGAATTCTAGTTTAATTTTTGTATAAGAAACTAGATCAGGCTAATTCTACTAGTGTTAGGGCTATTTTGTTTTTCAAACGCCATTATTTAAACTTAAGCTACAGAAGTTATTTAGTTCCTTAAGAATCAAGTAGAAGATTCTGATTTAATTTATTTTCATTTTAAGAAGTTCTAGTAGCAAAATTGAACTTTGAAGAATTTATTTTTAATATTCTTTTAGTATGATGTTTTTTTTTTTAATTTAGAAGTTACGAGTGTAAGTTATTAGCATATTTTTAATAAATACTTCTTAATCGATGATAACTGTAAGTGCGGTTCGATTAAGATATTTAATTTTACTACATTTTATTGTTTGGTTTCTTGTTCTATTTTCTATAAAATTAAAATCACTTTCCACAGTGACTGTTTAAATTTAATTGACATAGCTCAGACTTAAAAAGCATTTAATCTTCTATTTATAATTTGCGTCGAAGAGGCTGTTTGTTGCGCTGCGATAAGAAAAGCTTAAGTACTAGGAATTTAATAAAGATCCAGAATTGCCAAACCATTCACGAGATGTTAATAATCCTCAGGAGGATGAATCACGTTGTCCTATAGACAAACTTTTAATTAATTTTAACTATTTCACCTTTCATATTAAGTAAGTTCTGTATTGTCTATTTACACCAAAATATCGAAAGTAATTTAAATTAACTTAAAATTAAATTAAATGAATTTTGGGTGAATTTAGAATGGTATATTTGAGACAGCGAATAATTTTTTTGATATTATTAGTTCAAACATATTCTCGAAAATGGACAATGTTTTTTTTTTAAATAAAGGTTATATTTTTTGAATCGTCCAAATTCATCCACACTTTGAAAGTAATAATACAACTTCTCGAATTCTTCAAAATTTTATGTCATTTAATTTTATTAGAACAGGAGAATAAGTGGACGAATTATATGAATAATTTTATGCCAAATATTGCACGGACCGAAATTCTCCACGTAGATACTGGGAGCTATTCTAATTCACGATAATGTCATTTAAAACGTGAAGATCAACGACCTTCGCGCCATTCCTCCAACCAGAGGAAAATGGAGCGAGACGATGATGCCAGGAAGTTAATAAAGTCCTCGGACGATATTGTAAATTGTTTGTTAAATTTAATTTGCTTGCTAAAGCGCTGACGGCAATTGCCTCTTCAAGGCTATTAAATTTCATTTTAGTAATGGTACAGCGGGATTCTGGGCAGAGCTCGCACTCCACGGAATTTTATTTTGTTCCTCTTATTTTTTTTTTATTGTGCAAGCCTGAAATGTTATATTACATTTAGAGGAAAGTCGTAATTTAAGGCCGCCATCAGAAAGTGTTTATAATTTTTGCTTTTTTAATGTTAAAAGGCTTAGCGGGGGAGTATCAAGTGCTTTAATGGGTATCAGTGAGATGACAATTATGCGGCCACACTTGGGCCTCTTCCCAGCGTGTAATTTGCATGGGAAGGCGCTGAATAAATCACTCACGGATTTCGACAATTGCCTGCATAATCCATAAATTGGGAAGTTAAAATGCAAAATATCACATATTTTAATATTTCATAACTCACCGGAAATGCCATCGTATGTCCACCACTCCTCCCAGCTGGCTATGGTTCCTGAAATAAAACAAAAGCGGGATAAATGTTTTTAAAAAAAAACGTTTACAAAAGACAGAAAAGAAAAACAATGAAAATGCCAGCAACCGTATTAAATACAATAAATTAAAAATAAAAATAATATAAAAAAAAAAAATTTTAAAAAAATCTTAAATTTCCAAAATATCGTTTCGATGCAAAACCGGGCAACCAATGGGGAGCGCTCCGCCCGCTCGCCATGGGGCCGTAGACTAAAGCTCCTGTGATACAGACGGGCGGACGGCCGGATTAAAATTGTTAAATGTAAAAAGATGAAATAATAGCAGCGTAACCGCTTATGGGGTGCCGAAGATTACGTGATGCTCACGCGGAGTCCCGGCCCCGGTTCGGGAGCTATCCAGCCGGATAGTGGGCGTCCCGGCATCAGTTGAGGGATTGAGGGATGGGATGCGCTGCCATACGTTTTAGCGATAAATTTTCAGTCAGTGGAAAACTAAAACTTTGTGATTTATGGGACGGTTCTGTGTAAACACCGAACTGTTTTTCGCTCGTTTGTTATTCTTCCCTACGCTCCGTAGCCGGCCTGAATTTTCGCTTTTTTTGTTTTTATGCCTTCTACGCTCTTTTGTGTTCCCATCCATCCCCGGGATATGCACCCGTTCCCACTAGGCTCCTTAACCTCCTTTACATGGGAACCGGGCACAAGGATGAACAATGGCGTGACACTGTAGTTGAAAGGGAAATTGATTTTGTGCGTGGAACAATCTACCAAAAAAACATATCGAGAGAATTTTCCGTGCGAGAACGAGAACCAACAAAAATATTTTCATGTTACACAATGTGTAAAATATGAATTTAACCCGATCGTATCCAGCACCAATCACCGATTAGTTTGGGAGCAAGCATCCCATGGACCCATGTTCGCGATGACCTAATGAATTTTATTTTTCATCTGATGTTTGTTTGTCGGCTTTGTCGATTCAGTGTTAAGCTTAGGAATTCGTCATTTTTATTAGTTTTCCTCTTTTCGACGACAAGGGAAACAAACCGGGAAGGAAACTTAAGGGAAATTGCGTGAAGGAAAGTCAGGTAACCGTAGCGTGTCCCGTGATTTTATCAGATTTCTTCGTCTTGTCCTCAAGTGCTAGGAACAATGACTTTATATGTTAACAATTATTCAGCAAAATGCACAAAGTAAATTGTATGTTATTATCGCTCCTTTGTGGTCGTGATGGCTGGCTAAGTGATTTCCTAGTTCATTACGTAAAAACCTTTTGAAGAGTTGAAGAGTTCCAATTTAATTTTCAATTTTTCATGCTATAACAACATCAAGCGTTCTACCATTCAGATGTAATCATTTAAAGTTTTTTAACACTGAATTTCATTTTTTAATTACACAAAATGTTCTTGATCATTGAGTTTTTAACCTTTACTTATATTTCAAATTTGCAATAAAATCGCTATTTTTTCTAATAACAATACACCGAAATGGAATTAATTTTATTATTTTTGAAATTTTCACACATATTTATAAAATTGGACCAAAAAAATTTCAATCTGAATAAAGAATCTCTTTTTACATTAATTTAATTATTTTTTCTTATAAATATCAATAAATAAATTGATTTCAAAATATAAATAAAAAGAATCAAAGTGTGAATCGTTTCAAATTTATAATTATTTAAAAATCGCTCTTATTTCAAAGATAAAGTTAAATCAAATAAAACGGCACTACTCTTAATTAAAATTAGTGAAATAGTGTTAAATATTAAAAAGTATACTCTTAAACAAAATCTTTGAATAAGTTTTCACTTAAGGCGCTTAAATAAATATGCGCCTGTACCTGTGCACTTTAATAATTCAATAATTATATCAAAATTGTTTTGATTTTGATTAAATATGAATAAAACTCGTAATTAAGAAAAATAAAATTTGAGAAAAATAAGTTTAAACAAAAAATTAAAGGATATAAAAAATTCTATCTAATTAATTAACTAAATATTTTTTTATATACAAATAAAATGTTTGGCGTGTTTTTTGTGTGTTGTTTAATTTTAAGAAAAAATTAATTAACTTCTTTAATAAATCGTTTGTCCTTTTTTTTGGAAAATGGGGCCAATTAAAAATTGCACACTTGCTGTCTTCCTGTCCAATTTAAAATAATTAAACCATTTACTTTCAAACTGGAATAATCAGATTTCAATAATTGTTCCTGTAAAAACACCTCCGTTCTGCTGAAATAATTGAACAATCCATCAAACGTGCCCCGTGCCAACTGTCTCCGGGCTAAATCCCTGCTTAAATTGCAATTGTGAAAACTCTAAAGAATCGCTTTTAATGATAAATCTGAGTCCATTAGTCGCTCTTCTTGAACCCGATTCAATTAACTTGAAACTTAAACTACTTTCACAATCAATCATTAAGGGCAGTACAAGAGTCCTCTATTATTCGCACATCCGGAGATCCAGAACGGGAGCGCTTGCCAGAGCCAGGACGATCGGAAGCATGGTTTAGATTTAGCATGGAATGGTTTGAAAAACAAATGCAGAAGACTTCTATCCCAAAAAAGGGAAAAATTTAGTGAAAACTTGAAAAGCTTTTCATCAATTTTCAAGTTGAATTGTATTGAAGAGGAAATCGAACCGATGACGAACTCGTTCCCAGCAAAGGAGTTCCCGAAGAAGACAACGGGGCCCGGCAAATCGCAATTCGGAAACGTATGAGGTAGATAATGCCGGAGAAAGTACGAAATAAAATTCAAAGGAGCTCGAAAAAATGGTCCAAAAAACTGGGAGAAAGAAATGCATAGAAATAAATTAAAGCAGCACGGGATGCTCCCACCCGGAATGGCAGTTAGCGTACGATACTCAAAGGGGAAACCCGGCGCCGGGCGGGCGGCAACCTGGACAGGAGAAATATCTTCAGGGTAAACGCAGAATAAAACTGGCAAAAGTAAACGCGAAATGAAAACTATTTTTGGTTTTGGTCCTGCACAGCTCCTTTTTATCGGGACAAAGCCACCGGGTCTGTTCTGTAAACATGTTTAAAAATATTTTAAAGTGCTCCTCCGGTGTTTGTCAAAAAATTGTGGAACTCGTTTACCGGCATTTTTACCGCATTGAGGGCAAACCGACACACGGCAAAGGGGACAAGAAATTCAACGCACCTCGGAACATTCCTAAGTTCCTTGTATGCAGCATTTTTTTTGGCCAAGTTTGCCGAATAATTCACTGCAGATTGTTGCGTCTGTGGCTGCTGCACCACCCTAGATTTAGTTTTAATTTCATTTTATTTTATTTGGTTAGGGACAACATTTCTAAGGGAAATATCTTAGATAGAATTTCTTCTAAGCTACCGTGAACGACGCTATGCATGACTCAATGACTACATGACTTGGGCGATTTTATTTAAATTCTTCTGTATACTTAGGACTTTAGAAGTAAATACATCTGGTAGTATGCAAATTTATATTAAAAGTTATTCCATAACTAGGACGATGGTCAAATAAATCATACTGGTAACTTTTCAAATTTAAGATTTAATCAGATTAAGAAATTAACAGAGTTAATTTTCAGTAATTTGTAGGCAGTTGGTTTTTTTTTTCATGTTTTTTTTTCTGTTTTCTAGACTTTTGAAACAAACCAGGATAAAATTATTAAAAATAAAATCGTGTCGTTTCGTAAATCTTTTATTAAAAAAATAAATTTGTAGTATATTTTTTGAACTTTTAAAGCCCCTACAGGCAGTAAATTGAATCCTTTCGAAAATGTTTGTAGCTTATATCACCTGCGATATTAAGGCAAACGGACTCAAATGTTATTTTCCAAAATAGGTTCAATATTTTAGGAATTATAGTGGAATATACGCACTTTATTCAGATATGATTCTTGGTTTTGGTTGCATCATAGCCCGGTAAAGACGTGTTAAAGAAAATAATAAAACAAAATATAGCCCATTAAGAAGAAATAAAAAACTATAAGAATTTATCTAGGCTGATTTTTAAAGCTTTACCTCTTTTTACGTCTGGATGTGGAATTTGAAACAAAGCTTAAAATATAATAATAGTATTTTGGACTGAAACGCAACAGGATATTTTATCTAAGTAGAAATATGAATTTTTTGATATTAATTTGAAGATTTAGTGTACTTTACGTAAAGGAAGTTGAACAGTCCAAAAAGTATATTATTTGGAATTAAGTTTCGAAAAACATTCCCTACTGAGTGCTAAGATGGAAAGGTGCAACTTAAATTTTACACAAGAATTACTAAGTTCTGAGATTCAGATTGTGTGTAAATGAGTTTGCCAGGACTTCTACTTTTATGTACGCAGATTTGTGAGAAGTTTGAAAAGTTTATGAAGATGTTTGGGAAGTTTGAAAGCATTTGTTTGCCGAAATTAATTAAAAGATATTTAGAATGTTCTAAAACGTTTAGAACTTTTAGAAGTTGAAGGATTTTCATTTGCAAATATTTAAAAGCATATGAAATTACAAAATTAATGATTACATGTTAACTATAAACATAAATTTTTATGTTAATTTTAAGGAAATTCAATTTTTAAACGTTTTATTTTCATCTAAGGAAGCTCCTTCGTTCCTTTTTATATAACCAACAATCTGTGACTACTCAATTATTCCCGTTTCTCTAAAAATTAAACATTCCACAATGACTGCGCGGTCAAATGGATCCCTTTCCGCTGGTAAAACTGAATAAAAACAAAAAGAAATCTGCGCTGCACCAGCGCCGAAAGTGATTAAAGTAGGAAAGTAAAGAATAAATAAAAACAGGAACGGATATCCGGGAAGAGGGAGGAATTACTTTTGAGGTCGGCCACAAGTTACATTCCGGAGTGCGGCTCAAAGCGGTCCTCCGTCTGCTCCCGGGCCCTGCCGAGCTCCCGTACTGTCCCCACCAGCTGAGGTCGGGGCACCCCGCCGGCAGAGGCCATGCATCTCGTGGTTTTATTAAATTACAGACCGTGTTTATTCCCGACGGCGGGCGGGTGGCGCGCCATTGTTTTGCGTCCTGCACCCGGCGAATTCCTCCGTTTAGCTTTTTCATGAGTTTTTAATTTCCTCGACTGCAAGTTGGCCGCCGCGCCGCTCCGCAGACAAGAATTAAGCCCTGGTACGCCACTTTGTTAATCCCTTTGTAGGAGTATCTCTGCAAAGGTTTTGCTTCACGAATCCCTTCCCCCACTTCGGAAACCCTGCCGTAATGGTAGTGCTCAGCCGCCGCCACCATTTAAGGGATTATTGGATTTTGTTGGCCTTTTTAAAATGGGAAGCTCGGAGCTCAGGGCACCCGGAACAGCGTGATAATTGGTGTTAATTAGAAAATCGGGGCTCTTTTTAATTCAGGACTGATTTAATGAATCGATTCGCCACCGCCTGTGGCGGAACCACATTGGGACTCTCGACGTCCCGACTCCCGGCCCATCTAGGGCTCTCGAGAGGCTTCGAAAGGATCTGGAACCCCATAACCGTTCGAGGACGCTATTTCTGGTGGTGTAATAAGTTTAACAAGTTGTAGATGCTTTCGATGTCGTGTACAAGCGCAATTCTGCTATTTTTGTCTGAGAACCGTGCAAAAAGGAAATGGCATGAATTTCTCCCTGAGGTTTTTCATTCTAGTCCGAAGTAATTTTATCGATCTGCTATTAGTGCCCGAAAGAGCACGCGGATGGTTATTGAAGCGTGGTTTCCAACCGACTTTTTTATCACCAGAAAAACAATTTATGCCCCGCTGTAATGTGCTGCAAAAATGTGACACATTATTTATATTTCGGCTGGTGGAAATGCCGTGTTCTCCATCGGAGGCTCCACCCGGAACACCCCGCAGCAATGGCGCAAAAACACTTTGTTTTAGAATAGTTTTGGGCAAGAGTTACATATCATCGTCAAGCGATAACTCATTTCCTGAGGTGCCGGTGAATTATGGAACTGTGCCACCAGCCAGGGACTCTGAATATCGCCAGGAAATGCTTAAAATGGAAACAATACATTTTGAGGAAATGGCGACACTTGTTTAATTCCTGGAGTTTATGTGGAGAGATTTTAAGCAAGTAGGTTTTGGTTTAGCAAGTGCCTTGTTATTGATTGCTCTGGATTTTCAATGTGCTGGAGCACTTTGAATACGATGAGTGTGTATGTGCATAAAGGGCATATGAGCGTGTTGTACGAAACAGTGTAATCTAAAAAATCAATTGTAAAAAAACAAAACACGAATGTGCTTTTATATTCTTGTGTCCAATATTCGGGATCATAAGAAAAATGTTCGATTCACATATTCAAAAATATTTAAAAAATTATAACTTGACCAATTGATGTAAAATATTAAGCATTTTGTTTTTCTTAATCCCTACAGCGAAGTATTGACTTCTGTTTTAAATCAGTGGATATTTTATTAGCCGTGTTTAGAGAAATTTCATTATATTCATAAGATTGATTCTTTTTTCTTGATCCAATTTCTTCAAATTCAGATTCGAATAAATTTATGATTCACATTTACACCACTTTACCAGGCTGAGAATGGAACAATTGTCATCTTAAGACTCTCAAATTGTTGAACGTTTTTTCAAAGACTTGTCTTTAAAAAAAAACAGATGATGTTAATTAATTAATTATAAAATACCATCTAACCCCTTTTATGATAATCATTTCGGTTTTTCTGAGCTTTATCTGACTCCTAAATTTTCCTGTTTTACCAAGAAAGTCCTACATTTTTCTTATTGTAAATTGAACAGAAATATTTTAAGGTTTCTAAAGACCTTTTCGAAACGCGCCTATTTAAAAATTTAATCATTTGAAATGTGCTGTTGTCGTCGCTTAGAGAAATCCCTTCAACATGGAATCACCCACATTTGGCAGAAGAAAGAACCTCTTTAGAAAATGTGCAAATCACCAAGTTCAATTCCCCCGTCCCGTCGCCACCTCCTACAATTTAATCCAGCCTCTTTAGCGAGCATCCTGAAGATTCAATAGCACTTCTTGATGAATCATCCGGTTCACTGACTCCTGATACGCTTCGTACGCCACAGCGCCGTATGCAGGTGCACGCAGCGGGCGCGCTAACCCTCAAGAATATGAGGATCCTGGGGGTTCTTAGGGGTTTCTGGAGGTTTCCCTTTCTTTTTTCAAACCCCGCCATTTTAATTTGTCGCAATCCACTTGCAAGTGCTGCGCTCCAGTCTGCAGGCGAAATTCCCCGAATGAAAAGGGTAAAAAATTTGCTTTTTCTAACTGTAAGTGTCCCCAGCAGGAGGTAAGGCATAAACACCCCCTCCGGTCCTGGGTACAAGAGATAAATGCCCGTTGTTTCAGGGGCTGCCATTCAACATGCTGAGCGGTGCCCGGAGCGGGGGAGTGTGGTTGCGTGTTGTCTTGGTAAAAGGGCCGCGTCGATAATTGCCTCGTCGCTTACAATTAGAAGAAGGAAGCGGAAGCGGAATATTTTCCGGGATTTATGGGTTTGTCCACGGCCCCTCGCCCGCTGGCCGTTTGGTCGCCTGCAGACCCGCAGGCGCGAAAAAATATGCTGGTCCGAAGGCAATGTGGTCACTTTTGACAAGCTGGACAGCGGAAGGATTGCTCGGCGTGCGACTGACCCCCAATATCCGCTTGCTCCACCCCCGGCATTCCAGCGGCAGTTATCGCACATTTATCCCGGGCTTAGCCCCGGCAGATGGCGTAAGTGCCTGGTTGTCCCCGTTGTCTGCCAGGCATTCAACCTCTATCAGGATTCCCTGAATACATTCATCCCGACTTCCTTGTTTTCACACAAAGCTTAACTTGTTTGACGGGAAAACATCGCATTCCCCGTGATGGCGGTGGACAAACGGGCAGGGGGATAAAAGAAGTCCCGCAGTCTGTTTGACATTTTAATAAAGGGAAGAGTATAGGGAGCCGGGGGAAGTCTCGGGTAAAAAGCGCGCCTCTGACTAGAAAAGCCAGGACAGCCCCGGAAAGTGTTGCGAAAATTGTTTTTCCCCGATTTGTTACAGGAGGAGCAATTTTTTCGTCGTCGGCACTACGGCACGGGATTTTGTCGACACTGCTGTCTCTGGAATGGTGCTGGCGCCTTAAAGACTCCTGCCCGCCCGCTTCGAGTAGAAGAAGTAGCATGAAAAGAAATGGCAAAGTAGACATAGGGGAGAAATAACCAAGTCTCAGGATGCTCCCTGAAAGGACTTTTTGAGTGACGAAATGGGTAGACTGCGAATTGAATGTCCCCGGCGTGAGAAATCTCCGGGCTAGGATTCCTATTGAGTCATCCTGCGCTGATTGTTGCGGCAATCTGTCTGTGAATGTACGACTAGAATCTACCGCTGGTTTTTATACCCCGCCACAGTCTCGCCCCTCTCTGGACGTACTGGATGAAATTTTTCTGGCGCCAGACAACATGTCGCCATGCACTGGAGTCTACTAAACTTGCTCCCTTTTTTTGGCAACTCAAAAGTTGATTATACAAAGAACTGGACTGAGGGCCATAAATATTTAGGGAATGTCTGGAACAGCGAGAATTATGGGCGCCTGATCTGTGATTTGGCCGTTTTTAGGGCTGTTGCTCGGACGGATGTGGGACTGAGGAATGTTGTTCCCAGTAGTTCCCTCCAACGAATCTGAGTGGGATTAAATGTCTTCTTGCATACTCCTTGGGGAGTGGAGAGCTATAGTCATTTGCAGTTGCAGCTGTCTGATAACCTAATTTTCTGATTTGTCTTTGCTTTTCACTGGTTTTTTGGGGTTTTAATGCAGAGGCACTGCTGAAAAATGTTTAGATGCTTTAGAATTGGGTTCAAAGGGAATCTAATTATTTACTCATGACAAAACCCGAAAGTAATATGTGCTCTGACATCTGCCATACGCTCGTACATGTAAGATTTTAAGCGACTGGCCAGAATAGCTGGACTAATTTTAAAGAGGTTCTTATTGTGACATATTTTTAATTTTTAAATTTCATTCATGAGTTGTTTGTCCTCTTGCACCTTATGGTAAAGCACTAGGACATTATATTTAAAAATTCCAATGTTTAACACAATCAACATTTGAAAGAAACTGGAATAACCCATGAATGGAAATGGTACTAATTAAAACTAAGTATCAAGGGTTTCGATTTCTTGCATAGAATTTGTGCCCTCTAAATCTATGGAAAAAAAGATAAAATTAGATAAAAATTGATAAAAGGATTATATTAATCGACTTACATTAAAACATTTTTCTTTTAACCAGCTTTCATAGAAAGCTTGTAAGAAAATTAAGACAAAATACTTTTAGCATTTCCTGTGTATTATTATAAACTTTTTTATAAATTTTCATGCACTATTGTTCACTAATATTTACTTTGTATATGTCTAAAAATAAATCGAAGTTTCTTATAATAATAACGAACACACACAAAGTGGAACAAATTGAAAAAGTTGTATACAAAGCTTTTTAAAAATTTCTTCTAAACAAATAAATGAAGTCATGAATTATATTATTAGGTATTTAGCTTTTAGGTTCTAATATGATTACGATGATTTAGTTAAGAGTACAAAAACTAGGAATGTTACTATGCTTTTAAAATAAGATATTTGCAATTTAGCGGCCATACGGTCATGTGGCTTTTGAAAAGTAAAATATCCATCCAACACAATTTTAATTATAAGCACGGCACAGGCGAATAATTTTTTTTATAAGTAATACTGTGTTCAGGTTTAAAAACTTTTTTTCTTTCTTGTTTACCTATTCTTTTCAATTCATGCTATCCAATAAAATTTTACAAGACTATCGCTTCGTTTGTTTCAAAATCGAATTGTATTTCCATGAGAGGGATTTAAAAAATAACTCTTCAACCGCCACAGCTCGCATTCGAAATTAATTCGTTGCACTTCAACAGCGAAATAATTCAGTGAGCCCATCATTGGATTAATTAAATCGCAACACCTGAATCTGGTGGCACGGCGCTTTGATAGCATTGAATTCCACCGGTGAACCTGCGTGCAGAAAACTTGACAAATGTGTAGATATCTACGCAAAACAATTTCTAAATAAATTTCGACCGACCGGCCGGACAGTGCGAGTGGCCAGCGTTTGCCGGTCGTGTGCCAGTACTGCCAGTGATGCTTTTAATTAAACCAATTGATACCAACTGGCGCGTTCCAAAACAATTTAATTAAAGTTATGGCTCCTCTTAGATTCCAACGCGTTTCCGCAATTTTTGATGTAATTAAAGCGCATAAAAACGTTCCTGTGTACCACAGATATTTTTCCATTTGTGCCCTCAGCTGGTTCGGTTTCACAATTCGCACGCCCCTACCCCCACCACCCGTCCCCGATTCTGCTGCTTTTATTATAGGGGAAAAAATAAATGACCAGAAAAAAGGAAAATCGATTCGGTAATTCTATAGTGGAAAATAAAGGTCAACAGTGGATAATAGTTGCGCTTCCCCCCCGTTGCATCGACGCCACTGACCTGGCCTAGTAGCTGTGAATCGAACCGCAATGTGGCCAGTGAGGCGTTCCTTGTAAAACAAGGAAGGGACGGGGGAGGGAGAGGTGGCATCGTCATAAGCAAAGGAAGGGATATTAACAAAGACTATCAATCAAAATTTAATTTTCCGATGTTTATATCTCGTATAGTACACGAATCTCCCAAAAACCGACAAAGTAGCCACTCCCCGGGAAGCTCCTTCGATATGGATAAATGATCGGACTGGATGGATGCCTAAGAGCATGGCTTGAAGAACGAAGTTAGCTACTAGACAAAGATGGATTAATGTCTGTTCGGATTTACACTTTTCGCGCTCAACTTAGCCGTGACCTTAAATCAGCTTCAGATACTCGAATTAATGGAATAAATTAAAATCATTTACTTCAATAGGAAACAAGATTTAACGAAATTATTTAAATTGCTTTTGTAACTAATGAGGTCTACTTTATTCAGATCACGGGTAGCACAACTGATCTGCTTTCGTATTTTATAATTAAACAAAATGAGCATGTTAGAATTTAAATAAAAAAAAAAAAAACAAGATGCAAACAAGAGAAATTTAAAGCTGATTATTTAAAAGAAATTTAAAAACGATCTTTAGGGAAAATATAAAGAAAACTAATAATAGAGATTTTTTCAAAAATCATGAGTTATGTTAAAAATAGTTTTTAAAATTTATGTTTATTTAGGTCATAATTGAATTTATGTAAATATCTGCGGAAATTTAAAGCAATTTTTTGAAACTTACAAATTATATTTAATTTTTTTTATTAATCAAAAGAAATGAGAACGTTTACAAGAAATTTTTATTTTAAGTTTGACAGACAAGATTATTTAAACCGCTTTGACGCTTCTTTGACGAACATTTTTCAAGCGTCCATCGGGATATAAAATTTTAGTGGAAAATTCTTAGTACTGTGGACAATATTTTTGAAACAGTTTTGGGAAAATAATTAAATTTTCCAAAATTTCAGTTTTAGAATGTTTATAAATACACCAAATATAAATTAAAGATCAATCCATGGTAGATTTTTCTTCATGTTTAAAGTACAGAAAACTACATAATTCCATATTTTAAATATTGTCCAACTTTCTCCTTTAATTTTTATTTATTTTATCTACAAAATTACTATTTGTGATTCTTGAATATGATGCAATTATCTGATATTCTGTTTCCAACTCCAAAATATACCCTGTCTCGTATGAGAGCAGAATATCCATTCTAAGGGCATCCAACGTAAGAAAGGCTTTAACAAAGCGATAAAGAGTCTTAATCATAGATCTCCGAAATGACTGTAGAAGCATTTGAAATTCTGTACTAAATTTCTAGGTAGCCAATATTTGTCATTCGATCCCAACAAAATCGAAGTCGGCCCCTTAAACCTTTAAGACCCCTTAATTTCTAATACAAGCATGTCTTCACCCATGGGTAGCCAGTCTAGCATCTGATAGGACTTCATTACTTATGTGCATATTGAGCGGACAGGCAGGGGAAAGAGTCGCTGCTAGAATTTGTAGACCAGCTTAGTTATCGTTATGACAATTGACACAATTACAAAATCCATTAATCCCCGCAATCAAGCTGCCGCCCACTCAAGACAATCAGGCCACTCCCACGATTGTAGGAGGACCGGCTTAAATGGATTTTGGAAGCATCGATTCATTCCGATCATTTATCCATATCCAAGGAATTTCTCAGGCAGTGGCCACTTGGACGGTCCGTTTACCATTGGGATAAAAACGTCGGAAAATTAAATTTTGATTGATAGTCCTTGTTAATAGTTCCTGTTCCAGCCCCCACCTTCGATTTCCCTGTCTCAATTTATAGCACAATTGTGTATGGTCGGATGTTGAATTATATAACGATTTTCAGCGATTAATAAAGTAAACAAAATTTAAGAATAATTTTCAGATTAAAATTCAGATAAAAAGTAATTCTAATAAAATTCTAGTTTAAAAATTCGGAGTAGATTGAAACTGACTTGTTGAAATTTTATTAAAGTTGACAAAAATGTGCGTAAATTAAGCTGCAGATTTTTATAAAAATATTATAAAACTAATCTTCGAAAACGCTGTAACATTTTTAATAATTTAAGTTTCGAAGAATATTTCCATGTTTTGTGAATCGTTGGAATTTCAAAATGAAAAGTGTGCCTATATTTTCCCTTTCCTTTTATTGTTAATATTTCTACTGGAAAATTAAATGCTAAAATAAATAAATTTTCGTAAATTTTACAGCATTTTCGTAAGAATCTAAGATACCAAAACATTTTATAAATATATAAAATAAATTTTGTATTAAATTATGCATAAATTACATGAGATATTGCAATTCAAAAAGAAAATAAAATATAGTTCGAAGGAATTCAAATTATCTGTTGTTATTGAAATCTGCATTTGAGCAGTAAAAGTGATATCAAAGTAAATGAAATTGCGAAATTAGACTTTGCAGTAAATTTGATAGCTAATAAAGTTGACGTAAGTTCCAGGTAAACCCTAATAAAAGTAGGAACCTATCGTTTCAATTGAACGATATGCTGATATCAAACGGGTAAATCAAAGCAAAATTAATTCAAAATCACAATTCACCCTCAAGCTAATTTCCTCTGAAAATTACCTGTGCAGTATTCGAGGAAAATATTTATTGAATTTTCCGTTGAGTATTTTGTGACTTATGGCCTGAAATCCTGGTTAAATGTAAAAGGATGAGTTTATATCACAGCATTATTATGCTCCTGTAGTGACGGAAATTCCTCCGCCAGCATTGCAGTGGCAGCAGCAGAATAGTACTATCAGGGAACTGTGTCGCCAATCGAAAACAAAGCGCGCTGTGATAAAATTCCAACATCAGCAGCAGCAAGAGGAGGAGAGGTCCTCGCAGAGGAGAAGAAAGAAAAAAACTTCACCTTATTCAAGGAACTCAGATAAAATTCCCCGCAGAGTGAAGGAAAGGAATTAGAGGTAAGAAGAATACAAAATAGTTTCTTCGCCGGCATGATACCTTCCGAGCCCAACGACAAACAGCACGAAATTAGTTCATTTGCATGCCGGGAGTCCCTAATTAATTCAGCACCCCGGCCTTCATATCCCGAGGTTTCCTTTCTTACCTTAGCGCGCTTTCTTTTCTGCGAGCCCTTAAGTCGTAAGTGGTATGGGAGCCCGAGTCCTTGCCAGCACCCGACGGAACGTTTTAAAGCTGACCGAATCGGATATGAAGAATCCTCTATTTTTCAACGACTGCCTGTAGCCTTTGAACCCAGGTCCTAATTTATGACCACCCCAGGGGTGTATTTAACAGTTCCCTACTCCGAGTGCCTTCTTCCTCTTTTACCTTCTTTCCACTTTCACCATCGGCAGGAGCACTCCAAAGATGCTGAGCTTCGGCTTTTCTCGATCTCCGGGAGTTCTTACGAAGGATAAATTTTAAATAATAGATAGCTTTTGACAGAAGCTCCGTGGCCTTTTCTATGAATAAATTTCGAGCTAGTACGACGTCCGTACCGCTCCTGTACCGCCCCAAGGAACAGTGAGGATGGGAAAAGTAATTGCCGGCTTACGGCCTCGTCAGGAAGACACATGCAGGCAGATTCTGATGGGCTTATGGAATTATTGATTTTTTATTGCTAATAAATAATTGATTACTCTTGAAAATTAAACGAAATGAATTTAAGCTCGAATACCTCGAGGCTTTAAACAGTCCCAAAAGGTTCTAGTAGGGAAGATAAAATACCTGAAGAATTTAAGAGAGGCTTTCAATCTGAAATTAAACAGCACTCGTCTGACTACTTGTTTTATATTATACCTTCGGATCCTTTTGGATCATCTTCAGACGTACTTAATTCCTTTAATTTGCTTAGCAACTTAAGTTAATTTAAAAAAAAAAAAATAAGTCAAAATTAAACTGTGATAATTCTGGCTTATTTTTTTATAGGTACAAATTTTAATATTTTTGTAGAATATTTTATTACTGGAGATTTAAAAATTAGGGCCATAAATAATTTTTATCATCCAAATGTTTACATAAAAATTAAATCTCAAGGGATCTAAAAATTTAGTGGGGATTAAACAACATACCCATAATTTTGACCCTACTTTTATTATACCCTAAACGAAATTGGCAAACATAATTAGATGTAAGCCAATAAGTAGTTTTTATTTTTAATGAATATTAGATAATTTAAATTTAATAAAACACCATTTCTTGGCAATATTTTTCCAATGTCAAGACCAAAGCATAGAAATGTACTTTTATATATAACTCAGCACTTAAATATAAACGAAATTTTCATTTTATACAGTGTAGTAAAAATAAATACAGTCAACCCTCAAATAACACGGTTAATTGGTTTCGTGTTACTGAAAACCGTGTTATTCGATTCTCTAGTTGCATGCATGAATGTACATTCGGTTCCAAATTTAATAATAACTCAAGACCCGTGTTATCCGAGGGTTTGGCGCGATTTTTGACAGTTCTTCATTCAAAATTCCGTGTAACTCAAGTACCGTGTTATTCGAGGGTTAACTGTATATTAATTTATAATGCATGGTAATTAATAAAGTGGTAAATGGAATAAGCTCTAATTAGCATTATGGCCATAAAAGAATAACGTACATTAAAAAAAATTAAAGCATTCATATTTACATAAAACTGATCAACAAATTCTTATACCGCGCAGGTATAAATAAAAACATAAATTTTTCTTTTACTTTGTTCAAAAAAATTCCATGAATTTTTACTAAAATATTTTAAAAAGGCAAAGGCAGTGTATTTAAAAAAAATAATAATAAAATAATAAAAGATGTTTTACCTTTTGATTAGAGAGTGATCACATGTATGAATGTTTTAAATATTAAAAATAATTTTTTTAACGAAACGTTTAGCTTATTTTAAAGAAAACAATACAAAATTAAATGAATCGATTTTGTAATGAATCTATTATTCTATATAAAAATATCAAATCTGAATTTACTAAACGAAATGATTTTTTGAAACTGATATACTTCTCTGATCTTTTGATCCTATAAAACGTAAATGTAAATAAATTTTGGAACCACTCTATACCAACAGTACTTAGCACTAAAAAAAATTGATAAAGCATTGACCATTTCGGAGTCAACGTAATTATGCTTTAAGAATAAATAGAATAAACTAAATAAAAAACTCCCATAAACTTTTAGAATCTAGAAAGAAGTAAACAAAAATTTCTTTTTGGATCAATGACATAATGTGATATAATACGACCTGAATTCTATTTTTATAGATCACAACACAGTGAATTTTAAAATTGTTCAAATATACCCTAAGGATTATATACCAAATCCAGTTGCTTTTAAAGATTTCGTAATATCAATTAAATTTGTTATCATAAATTGACTTGAATTGTATAAAAAGTCATACGTATTTTTTAAATATTTACGTAAATAATGTACTACCACCTTAACTAATTTTAAAATTATCAACTGAAGCTTGACCCAAATTTTATAAAGAAGGCTTCCAATTAGGAACCATAAACAAACGAATATCAATTTTTCCTTTTATCAGCACCTAGGACATTCATGAGTAGGAAATGTTCGAAACAATACCATAAAGTGAATTGACCTTATCCAATGCTATCACTAGACACCAGAATATTCGTCGGTCTTGGCCTTTTAGAAAAAATATTATTTTTCTTAAGTGTTATCAAAGATATTGCAATAGACCGAGGTAAATATTACAGTTTTTGGGGATGGGTGGATCATTTAAAAGCAAGAGAAACTTCTTGATTCATCAGTCAGTCCCGTACTTTGTTTTGGGCAGGTATTTCGCAGACAGCAACAATATGGCGAAGCTAACGCTACCTTTAATTTTGGCGTGTATAATTGTCGTATACGGAAGACCAGAGAACTACACGCTCAATCCGGAACAAGTTACTAAATACCAGACTTTGGCACAGCAGTGGAAGAACGTGATCAATTTGAATAAAAATCCTTGTGATGAGTTCTACGAATATGTTTGCACTAATCAAGACTATCCGTCCCATTACAACGAAAAAATCGAAGATGTCGGCGAATACATCAAGGATTATCTTGTCTCACATAAGCATCAAATCACTCTAGCTGAACAGAAATACGTGAAGTTACAACAAACATGCAAGGAGATTCCCCAGCAAGAAAAGACCCAATGGCTCAAGAACTTCAACTTCCCTGATACAATTGGTGGATGGCCAGCATATACTCCAAGCTGGAATGCAAACAACTTCCACATCCAGAAAGCAATTGCTGAATTCACCGCCTACAGTCACCCTGTCGTGATTAAACAGGAATTTAAAACTGACATCCAAACCTTCACGAATTACTATATCATCTCTAAGGAAGACGTTTACGACGTGAACGAACACAAAGAATGGCTCCATCAAGAACTTGTCAAGTACCAAGTAATCAACCCAGAGCATGTCATTCGAGACGCTATTCTATACCAGACTGTTTATAATAATGCAGTTGCTTCAGTTAAGGCATCTACTGATATCAGGACTTACTGGGCTGGTCTGAAGAGGTTACACCCCGACATTGACTGGGACTACCAGATGAACTACATCTATGGTGGACAACCGCCTTACGACTATGAAGTTGTAATAAAATCTGAAGAAGAAATCATAGCCGCCTGGGCTGCCGTCACCAAACTGAGCCCCAAGGTCATTGCAAACTACTTGTTCGTTAAATTTGTGGCCTTCGAAAATGAAGTTGATTATGACCAGTATGTCAAGCTCTTCCAACCTGTAATCAAGGGTGCCGTCAAGAAATACATCCTAACCGAACCTGTAAAACAAGAACTCCAAGAAATCCTAATATCAGTCCTAAAAGTCCTCCAACAGACTTACGAAATCTTTGGAACTGAAAATGTTGAGCAAACGATTCAGGACTTTGTTAATCAGAAAATCTTCAACCCGGTCAGTGACTCAACACTGAATGAATGGTATGAACCCACTTCAAATGTATCAACTCCAGATAACTGCTTGACTAACTTCTACCACTTGCAACACCTATGGAAGAAATGGGTTGGTAAGCACTACATCAACGAAAAAAATGCAAAGGCCTGGTATCTGCAAAAGGAAATCAACAAGGCTCTTGTATACGAAGTGCCAAAATACAGTACGTATCCATCTCCGTTCCTCTATAACGCCTTTGTTTCGGAACTGATCCAATCTGTTGTATACTGGTTGAAAGTACCCCAGGGATACACCACTACTCAGAAACAGTGCTATGCCCACCAATTGAATAAAGAAGTTTCCGACGATCAATTGACCTTCATTCTCATACAACAACTCCTCGTTAAGACATACTTCCAATGGATTAAGGACTATCCAAAAGTTGTTGAGGTCGAAAATCAACTCTTCAAGGATAGCGAACTTTCATCTCAAAAACTCCTTACTGTGTGGCTCGCGAAACAAGCCTGCGACGAGTTGAAGACTGACAAGAATTTATTGGCCGTCTACTGGAACTTGCCAGAGTTCTCGAATTACTACCAGTGCCCAGCTGGATCTAAATTGAACCCAGTTGACAAATGCGTCCTCTGGTAAAGTAAATATCTTTTTTTTACAAATTGCACGCATCTTATATGGATGGTTTAGTTGTGAAATACACATTTTCTCGCAGATAATCCGTTTTTTGAGTTCATACCTTTTTAACCTTCAAACATATGAAAAATGGTATATTTTCTTTCCCTGCTTCATCTTTGATTTTATTTATTAAGGATTACTTCAGGGTTTATACTACTAGTAGAATCAACACTACCTTATGCTGTTGTATGTAGTCAGAAGGGACAAGAACGATTTGCTGAATATTTGTATTTGTATTGAAGTATAAATTAATAGTAATATTGAGTAAAAATATTGGGGCGGTTGAAAAAATTGTTCTTTTTGTATTTTTATTAATGCCTCTTAAATGGCAATTTTTTTTTATCGTAAAGCGTATAAAAAATTAAATATCGTTTTAAAATTAAATCCACAAAAAAATTGTTGGATACCAATTTGTAATAAAATCGGAATATTAAAATATCTATATCTCCAGTGGTTTAGAACAATGAAACATTTTAAGAACCTAATCTGACATAAATTAAAAATATTAGTAAAAGCTACAACAAAATTGGTTCATCCGTTTCGGACTAAAATCGAAGCAAACAAGCCCAAATGCATGTACAATTCCCATTTTATAGTGGGTAGAAAGTGATTCGGTCCCTACATTCGATTTCAACAACAGCAAGCAATAGATCTCTACTTTCAACAAGTGAAAGACCTCAGAGTTTCAACTAATCTGACAAATAAGTACGTCACGGGTATGAGAGTTTCAAACGTTGCTAAACTTTAAAAATGAAAAAGGATTCGAAATAGAATCTGCACAAAGTTGGGCAACTCAAATCATTTGTAAATCAATAATTTAATTTTTGTGAGATATATTCAAAAAATATATGGAAGATGCACAATACTCTCGGCCAATGGGCTTGTTATATAAGTCTAGTCTCATAGCATTGAAATTTCTTTTATCAAACGTCGAGTTTTGTGAAAATTATTTGCTTCTTTGATAAGATAAAAATGACTTCCTCCGATAAACGTCTCATATTTTTCAAAAGCAAAACTATTAAATCTTGATGGGAAACTTGAGACATTGGATTTTTCTGCAATACGAAATCTGTTTAATTCTTAATGTCGTTTTTTTTAGCTTACGTTTATATACACTCATTTTCTCGATTTTCTACAATACAAGTGAATTTATTTATTCAATTCCTTATTATAAATTGTATTTAATATAAATGTTCGTATTTTATATAAATGTAAAATTACTAAGTTATTCTAGTAGTCAATATAAAAATATATAACAAAATTATGTAAGTTTAAAATAAAATGTAAGTAACAGCGAAGTCAATTAAAACCACAAGTTTAAAGAAATTGAATTAGTATTATAAAAATAGTCCTCATTTTCTAATATACAATTTTAAGTGAAATAATAAAGTCATCACGAAATGATTACTTCAAATTAACAAATGATAAACATGTTTCATTTAATGTGGTAAATAAGACACTTCGGCCTTATCTATTTTGTAAAAGTCTTACAAGTTGTATGTCATTTATTCTAAAATCTCCGTATACAAAAATTAAAAACCAAAGAGATAAACAGCCTTTTTTTTCTTTCTATGTAATCATCAAAGTTTTTATTCTTATTGCACATTTTTTTGGTTCATTTTTAATATCTTCCATTATTATGACACTTTACTCACCTCCAATTATTGAGAATAAAATGAAAATAAAACTTGTCAACGCTTTAGATGCCATTTTTTTCATTAACCGTATTTGAATATTCAATTAAAAATCATTTTTCAATTGAGACTGAACTACGCTGGACGCAATTATACAAAAGACTGAATATTTACTTATCAATTTTCTTATATTAGCATGGTCAAAAGTTGTTATGTATAATAAATTTTTTGCTCTATGTTTTCTGAAGAAAAAGATAAGATATACAAATCTTTAACTCGAGTATGTAAAGTTGTATTAAAACGTGCAAAAATAACTCATGTCATAGTCCATTGTCTTGAAAAGTAATTAAAATTTTAAAGTATTATACTTTGTTTTCAAAAATATAATCGATAGCAAATTAAAAAAGGGATTTTAAATTTTTTTTAGATACGTAAGTAAAAATTAATGAGACAAAAATAAAACCCGGTAAAATGATAGTACCAGACTCACTCAAAGAAAAAAAGTTAAATAAGACGCATAATGCCAATTTTGTCGCAACGTAGAATTTCCCTGCTTGTTTCTACTACAACTATTGTTGCTTTCAATTTGCACAATTTATTTTTAAATATACTTTTCGTATTTTAGCTTTAACATAAAGGACGAATATATGCCCAACTTAATAACACCTTTTTACCAAACCGATATCTTCAATTATTTAAAAAAAAAACAAAAATTGAATAAAAATTAGCATTATCAATGTACGATTTCTTTAAATTAATACTTACGACAAAATAAAAATAAATTTTTATATGGATATAATACTTTCATCTCATATTGTAAATCAACGAAAATTAAACGAAAAAAAAACATCAAACAAAAATATACAAAAGATTAGTACTTTATTAAAAGCATGAGAGTGTTACTACTTTAGGAGGCAATTTAATATAATTCAATTTCTCTATAGCAGCCTAAAACTATGTTGTTCCTTCTAAAAGCTTAAGTCACAATGATTGATGCTGTAAATCAGCAAAATCAGGCAGAGAACAAATTTGAATTATTTAAATGCAAATTTATGAACATTTTTATTATTTAAAAAACGTATTACATATTTTTTCGTATTTTCAGTTTATAAAATTTTATTTTGAAAAATATTTCCATTTATACTTAAACCCTTCATGTTTATATTTGAAATCTACCTCTTACTGAGTATACTTTTTATAGGATCTTAAATTGCGAATTTTACTTCAAACAAATTTCAGAATAAAATACAACAATGAAAATTAAATAAAGACGTTTTTTATACTTTTATTGAATTGCACAAAATTTATAAAATCTAAAAAGGAGTTAATTGTTTTCAGAAAGTTGAGAACAATTATAATATTCTTTAAACTTATCTACTTTGGTGAATTCCGAAGAGGGAAAAATCGGTCCTTTTACAACAATATCAGGGCAGTAGTCACGCATTAGAGATTCCATTAGCGTAGCCCTGCCGTCTTCGCCGTAGTTAGCCTCAACTTCTTCTACTAGCTCGCTGTTAGCGTCGTGCCAGTCAGAATAGCTTCGAATCATTAGTGGAATACCAATGGATGCAATAGCTTCTTCTGTTCTGTCCTCTAACTTCTTCACGTGCTTTATTATGTAGGATTGCAGGGGACCCCATAACAAGGTCCGATATTTAAAAGCCAGGGAGGCGTTGGGGTACTTGGGCAGTGTGCTAGTCATCATCTCTACTAGCTCCGATTGCATTGTGTACGATGGACCATACATTAACATCCTCTCATTACCTATGCGGACGTCTAGTTTCTTCAATGCCATGGCATAAGATAAACACTCCTCTTCGCTATTCACTTCGCCAAGTGCTTCATACAAGTTGTCGAAAGTAGTATTATTCCAATATGGGATTGTGTCATACAAAAATCTTGCAAATCGTGATTCAGCTTCTTCGTAATTTAAATCCTTGTAGAGCAAGCCAGCCTTATGCAAATTCTTTTGAAGGGAGAAAAGCATACCTTGCAGCAACTCCATTTCATTTTCGATGTTGTAGTATTTCACTAGCATTTCAGGTATGAGATATTTAAACAATTTGTTCGACGTATCATTGTTGAGATCTGGTAGACTGATTACGAGTCGATAAAAAAGATAATTAGCCATTATTTTACTATTCACTCTTAAAGCTTTCGCAAGCAGCAATTTAATCTGCTTGCTGTTGATTATTTCTACTGGAAAATTTACTAAGAGCTGTCTATCATTTTCCTCACTCCAATCGGCGAGTACTGTCCTAATTTGTTTATTCCAATCAATTTCTGGTATTGTTTCCTTCAATCCTTTAAAATCAGTTTTAAGAAATTCTATTCTGTCATCACTTGTGCTACCGTAAGCTAAGTTCTGCCCTTCATCCTGTGCACCCTGAAGAATGAGTGAAACTAATACTTCGAATTCATCAGAATCGATTTTAAAGGTTTCGCTACTTCCCGCGTAATGCGAAAGCATGGAACTGAACTGCAAACCTTTCACAACAGCACTATCGAGAAAAACCTCATCAACGTTTTCGATAAGTGTTGAAAGTACACTTTCGTATCGCCAACTACTTTCAAAATCAAGAGTTGGTCGGATGACTAGTTTTGTACCAAAAGTTTCAGAGTCTGGAACAAATTCAAGTGTGAAAAAGACTGGTATACCGTAACTAGCAAATTCCGCAATAGCATCTTCCAAGCTGAAATAGTCTCCCGTCCAATTTTCACTAAACACAGGCCACCCTCCGATTGAATCTGGGAAATTGAACTTCCGTAAAAATTTCATTTTGTTGACCGGTAACGATCCTGCTTCACAATGCGACTTGAATTTATAGAACGTCTGCTCAGCTTCGTTCAGATCTTCAACCTTTGAGGGATAGTTCTTGATGACAACATCAGGAGTTTCACATCTTTCAAATTCAGGAGATACAGGATTCTTGGTGGAAACATCCTTTCCACACACGTAAGTGTAAAAATCTGTGCAGGGGTCTGGTTTTGAGCTACTTTCTTCACTTGCTTTACTTTCTTTATGTGCTTGACTTTCTTGAGGACTTACTGGTCCACCAAAAGTACAGATTGCTTGTAGAAGCAGTACACCAAGGAGAACTACAACGAATCGTGTCATATTTAGATCTACTGTTGAAACAGAGCCATCCCGGTTTCTTTTATACTTCAGAAGCTACACAAAAGTCAACAATTACGCACCATTAGTAAAATTTTCCCAACTTTGGTAAATCTTGTGAATCGACTTGGAAATTCCTTAAATGATTATTCATAAAAATTCATTATAAAAATTTGAGGGTTTTGCTTTTGGTGTTGCACAGATAAGAAGCTAACAAAAAAAGATTCGTCAGAATTTTATTCGAATTGTAAAACTGAAGAATTGCATAATTAATTCGAATAATAAATAAATTAATCAATCCTGAATTTTAGACTTGCATTTCAAGAAAGGTCACCAAACAATTTGGAATTTTATTTTTATAAAATAATTTCCCAAAATGTTTTTTTATCGCGCATGACTAAACAAAAATTTTTTAAAACTACGTTTATTATCTTTTAAAGCACGTGCATAAATTCTGTTCTCTTATATGAGTTAAAACTAAAAATTTAATGTATGGAATTTTCGTAAAACTCACTTTTAAAATTATGCTTCAACCATAAGTATACCTCTTTTTACGTGAAACGTACAACATGTGCGTAAATAGAATTCGCGTAAAAGGAACTACTGACTGCCATGCATTTCTATTCTTAAAATTTTCATAAAATACGGATTTTTTCCTAAGTTAGATTTTAGTTTGATCGCATTATAGTGATGAATGAATTGAATTTGGGCAAATACCAAAGATAGTATTTTTTTCTTAGAATTATAAAATGATGATAAATTTACTCAGAATTAATAATCATTAATATTGGAAAGGCTTTTAATGATTAAATGTTATTGACTGAAGTGTTGAATATGACTCGGCAAAAAAATCTTCACAGATGTCTCAAATTTCGCTAAAGTAAAATTTGATTTTATAATAGTGAAGCTATTTTGTAATTGTCATATTTTTATTTAATATTTAAAAATTGTTCATTATCGTTTATAAACTAAAACTGTTCTTTTTTTTGTTTTATTGTTCTGCAAGTTTATTTTTGTAAACATGTTACCTTTATTACAATATTAAAATTTATTTAGATTGAAATTAAAAAGGTAGAACTAAATTAAAAGGAAAAACAAATAAAACCTGGAGTAGGAGTTTAGAACGTTTTTTTTCACTTTGTCCAAAATTCTATAATACATTTATAAAATAAATTATGTCTTATACTTAATAAAAATTAATTAATGTTGTGTTGAATATTTTCTACAATTTTTAATATTTAATTCTTAAAAATATGAAATCTGTGCCAATTGCCAATTACCAGCTTCAACTTTGTAATAACATAATTATTCAATCCATTGCTTAAAAAATAAAAATAATAAATAATAAATAAATCAAATAACATATATAAGTACCGTGTGATCAATTAATTTTTTGAAGATATAAACAAATCCCAGGGTAATTAAAATTCAAACCATTCTAACACCTAAAAATTCAATTGATCAATTTTAGTTAGTTTGTTTTCCTCTTTTGTATAAAACATTTTTCAAATAAATAAAAATGAAATCAAAGAATAAATTTTATATTATGTTAATAGCTTTTTTATTTCTTTTTTAAGTTGATGAATATAACTAACAATATTAACATTTAGTTTTCAGGCAATGCAGAACAATTATAATAATTTCTAAACTCTTTTATTTTAGTAAATCCCAAAGAAATAGTCTGTCCCTCTAGCAAAGCATGTTGTAGACCATCTTTAGGACAGTAGTAGGACATCAGTAGTTCCATCATTGTAGATCTGCTTTCTTCGATGTATGTTTCGCCATCGAGTGTTGTTTGTTTATTCTTCCAATCAGCATACCAATCGAAGTAACTCTGAATCATAAGAGGAATCCCAATGGAATTAACTTTTTCTGCTAATTCTCTTCCTTCCAAATCCTCGTTCTCCTCGACGAGGTAATTTTCTATAAATATCCTCAAGGGATCCCATAGCAATGCCCGAAATTTAAAAGTCAGGGGAGCATTAGGATGCTTAGGCAAGATATTGATCAACATATCTATCAACTCAGCTTGTATAGCATGTAATGGACCATACATGAAAATTCTCTCACTATCTATGAAGATATTTACTTTCTTTAATTCCATGGCAAAATTTAAGCACTCGTCTTCATTCTGCACCTCTTCATATGGACTGTACATGCTGTCAAAGTAAGTATCATTAATATGGGATATTGTATCATACAAAAAGTATGGAAATTTCGTTTCGGCTTCATCCTCATTCAAATTTTTAAAGAGCATACCAGATTTATGTAAATTCTGTTCGAGTGCGTAAATCATATCTTTTAACAGTTCCACTTCTTCATAGCTACTATAAAAAGTTTTCACTAGAATTTGAGATATAACATATTTGTACAGGCTGTTCGTTGTTTCACTGTTGAGATCAAATACGTGTAGACTTTTTGCAAATCGATAAAGAAAGTAATTTGCCAATGCCCTGGGAGTAACTTTTTCCGTAATGAAGGCCATTGAAATTATTTGCTTAAGTCTCTCTAAAGATTCCACCTCTACGGGAAACTCGTCTGGAAGCTGTCGATCATTAGGGTCAGCTCTGGAAATGAGTACTGCTCTAACTTGTTTATCCCAGTCAATTTCTGGTACTGCTTTTTTCAATTCTCCTAAGTTCATTCTATGAAGTCTTTTACTCTTATCTGTAAAGGTATATGTCCAAAGAGCACTATTGATGATAACCCAATGTTTGTTATTGACAAGCGGTAGAATTTGACTTTCAGCATTTTTGGTTTCCAAAAAATCCTTCAAATCATCATCAGTGTAAATAACTGGTTCAATGAACTATTTCGCGTCCATAGTTTTAGCATCTCGAACTAGTTTAAGCGAGAAAAAAAGTGGCATACCATAGCTAGCAAATTCGGCAATAGCATTTTCCAAGTTAAAATTGTCCGCTGTCCAATTCTTGTCAAACGCAGGCCACCCTCCGATTGAATCTGGGAAGTTGAAATCCTGTATAAATTTTTGTTTGTTTTCCAATGATGCTCCTTTTTCACAATGCGACTTGAATTTGTAAAACTTCTTCTCAGCTTCGTTTAAATATTCCGTCTTCGAAGGATAATTTTCGATGATAACATCAGGAACTTCAAAGATGTCAGCTTTAGGTGATAAAATATTACAAGATGTTGAAACATCCCGTCCACACACATAAGTGTAAAAATCTGTACATGGATTTACTCCTATTTCGTTCTTCCCATTTGCTTCATTTTCTTCAGCAGCTACTGGACCACCTGAAGTCTTAACCACATGTAGCAGAAGGACACCAAAAACAACTTTAGCAAATCGAGACATTTTCAAATGTACTGATGAAGTAGAACCGCTCTGGTTTTTTATACTACAACGAAGCTCCAATGAAGTCGGTTTAATGCTAAGATAAGAATTTTGGTGGTGATAGCAATTTGCGTGTATTCAATCCGCGTTTATTCCAAAGGCCTTTAATCATGTCAATTAATTCGGGAATTTTTTACATCGTTTTCGGATTTTTCAATGACTATTTAAGTAATCATGAAGATTTTAAGTTATTTGAAAAATATTGCAATACTCTTTCGCTAGGAATTACTAGTGCACATTAAAAATACTATTCCCATTGCCAATTTATGAAAATAGACATCTTACCACTACTAGAAGTACTAGAGTCTGTTTTTTCCTGGATTCTGCTCTTCTCCAGGTTATAATACCTTTTTTTAAATCTTTTTCAATCTGTCGAATTTAAAAATTAGGTTTTTTTTTAGTTATTTCTTAATATTTGTAGAAAATAATAAAATGATTGAAATTATAAATTTTAATTGAGCTACAGGCTGAACTACAGAAACGATTTTTGAGTGTTAAAACTTTATATTAATTTCTACTGAAATTATATTTTTAATAATCCAATAATTACTCATTTTGTAAGTTGGTGACTAGAAAAGTCTTATTAATCTCTTTAATTCTAAATAAGGCAGAATTTTCAAAATAAGCTCTCAGAGCAAATTTTATTATTTATAAGTATAGAGGTTATGCCTCTCTAAACAAACTGCCGTCATTTTAATTAAATTCTAAAATAAAAGAAAAATTTATAACACTTATAACAATATCCCCGTCACATGAAATATACCAAGAGTCACGCTTGACACAAAATACTACAAATCTGACTCACATCATGTGCAATTTTTTTTCATATTTCCATGTTTTTTTTTATTTTAAATTTAAGGAAACATATGAAGCAATTTTGTAGGGATTAAAAAAACATTTATTTTCTTTATAAGTTAGGTTTTTGGAGAGATATAAAAAATATTCATTAGTACGGATTCTGAAATTTTACTAAAGACGTTTATCACACGAAATTGTCATCAAAGAAGACATCGAGTTTCCATATAGATTTGAAATTTATTTCTTAAAGCAAGAGTTTCCAGTCTTCAATAATTTTATAAACTACCTTTATAAAGACCTGCGATTTTAACAATTGATAAAAATACCCTTTACTTTAAATAAATGAGACTTGAGTTTTATGAATGTTGAGTTTCTATTCAGATAAGGATAAAAGTGACTTTGTGTAACATCCAGGCACAGGTCAAGTAAAAAAGTTGAATTATAAAAGAATAAAATGAGTAAAATTGCATGAAATTTTTGTTATCTGATAATGTTGAAAATTATGGAAATCAGACGCGGATTGCGGTCATAAAATGTAAACAAAACTAAAAGAAATAACCTACTGACCTGTAGAAATCAATCTTCAGATTAAATTCTCAGTACTGAACAAGTGACAAAATTCTGATTGGTACGAATTTGATATAAGAATCTCCAAAAAATGAGTTTTGATCAGTCCAAGATCAGTGTTTGTATTAGAAATTTGGCGAATTTTTCGCGTTATTATCGCAGCCGTCGTTTTATTATTGATCATTTTGGTGCATCTAACTGCTACTAATAGCAAAGAAAATGTAGAAGCGTGTACAAATTATCATCAATATGTTTGCTCCGCTCTCAGGTCGACGTCCGAGTATTTGCTAAATAAAGCTAAAACTTTTGGAGAAACTGAGCTCAATATTAGCAAATTTCTAGATGATTATTTCTCGGATACTACTCATACTTTAACTACGTAGAAAAGAAGGTACACGACTTCAAGAAATACTGCTCACAACCAACTCAACAGAACTTAATGGACTTCTTGTGGACATTTAATTTCCCGAATGCTTTTGTTAAATGGTCGGCGTTTGATCAAAATTGAAATAGAGCCAAATTTGATTTCGATGCTGCTATTGCTGAGCTTAATTCCTATGGTTTCCCAGCTATTTTCGAATTGTACGTAGATTTCAATAGCGAACTTATGGAAAACGAATTGCGTATAGTACAAAGATTAACTGGTGTTATCAGTGGTAGTGAAGAGGTCAGATTGCAAAGCACTGAATTAATTTTCTTCAGCATTTTTGCATCTATTATTCTTACTCGATAATCTTCACTTAATTTATCACCAAATATATTTTCAAATTTCTTATCCCAACTAGTTTCTGGAAAGACTTTCCTTAGATTCTTGATGTCAGTAATATTATAGTCAAGATAATCGACAATATCACTTGCATCCTTATATAATACTAAAAAAAACCCGCACTGATCACGTCGTTGAAGTTATCAATTAAAATCGGCATTTTGTTCTCAATAAATTTTCTAAGCCTATTGCTACCATCCATAACATTGGCGATCTCTGGTTTCATAGCGAGTACGTTTTGCAGTAGTTTTGTTTTTGTTATTATGGATAATTCGTAGACAATTGGTAAACCGTACGAATATATTTCAGCAAAAGCAGCTTCGAAGTCATATTTTTTCCTATTCCAATTTTGATCAAATGCCGGCCATCCACCAATTGAATTCGGGGAATTAAATGTCCGTATAAAGTCCATTTTGTCATCTCGATTTGGCTGTGAGCAGTATTTCTTGAAATCATTGATCTTCTTCTCAAGATTAGTCAAAGTACGAGTATTATCCGATAGATAATCGCCTAGAAAATTGCTAACATTGAGTTCAGTTTCATGTTGCGCACAGGTCTGTCCACAAGCAGAACAAACATGTAAGAAGAATTTAATTTGCCGTAAGATTATGATAAGACATAAACAAACATCCTGTGAATCACTTAACACGTGGAACAATTAATTACAACTATAAATAATCGGTTTAATACTAATTTTGTGATACCCTTTGAACTAAACAAAATCAGAAATACTCCTCTTACTCTTACTCGTTTACGTGTTTTGTTTATAAAACACTAAATTTATACCAACATAATTCTTATCAAAATTAAGTGAGCCGTTAAGACATGAAAGTCATGAAAATTTGCCTTTCATAAAAAGATTACAAATTACTACAAGGATTTAACTTGTTGTAATTAAAAATTTTATCAGCTGTTGAGAATATACAAGTTTGATAGATTTTAATTTTTGTGTAATTTAATACAAATTACAAATAAAAATTTAGTTATTTAGTAAAATGATAAATGGAGTTAAAATCGCATTCGCGTGGACACAATAGAAAAATTTAATTTTTTTATACCTTTCTAATAAGAAATACATTGAAAGTAAAACAAAAATGTAATTTCAAAGGTAAATTTGTTCATTTTAGGAGTTAATAAAGTCTCTGAAATGTTTTGCTGTCCAATAAGAAATTAACAAGCCAAGTATTGAAGAGCCACCACAAAATTTGATACACAATAAAGCTCATAATTACGAATTTATGACATTTCTTTTGTAAATATGTACAAGATACTATGGTTATATTTAAATATAATACCTTGATTTTCTTTTAATAAAAAGAAAACAATATACAAAATACCGACATTCAAAAGAAAATTACGGGAATGATAAAGGTCAGAGAGCCAGACATGAAACTCCCAGGAAACTTAGCGTATTTTTAAATATTGTGATCAAAGATTCTTTACTGGAAATTTTATTAACCTTTAGCTAGAGATAGCAAACACATTCAAATTCAGCCCAACGATGTGTTAATAAATAAATTCTGCGAACATAGGAAAATGTCCAGTTTTATTTTTGTAAAATTATTAATTTTTTTTTCGTCAGGGATTTATTTTCTGTCTCTTTAAAGAATTAAAATTTAAAACAATAAACTGAAATCTTAAATGAGAATATTTAAATTTCAATTTTTTTAGGGACACTTTAAATTTAATTTCTGATATATTCTATTGTTATTTGATTATCGAACTAACCAATGATCCGCGATTACAATAACCTCTTATCAGAGTTTATTATGATACTATACCGCAAAATTTTGAATGGGATGAACATTTGAAAGGTTGCGACTGAGCAAATTCTTATCACTATAAGAATGGAAATTGTGCTGGCTGGTCGTAAGATGCTGCGAAGTTTTTGTGATATTTACGCTATTGTTGGTCTATTTCAATCAACGGCAGGGCCCAGAACGGATACGAATAGTTCAATGGATTCATGCACAAATTATTACGAATATGTTTGCACTCTTTGTGGAAAAACATGTATTCAGAATGAAATTGTATGATCGAATTCAATTCTAGTAATTTTCTCAAAGAGTACCGATTGAATATCAACACCACATCGATCGAAACTGAAAAGAGGATTTACGATTGATAAGAGCAATCATGTTATATGAAGGAATTCCTTCATATCCACGTTTTAACAATTATCCAATCGATATTATATAGAACTTCTTAAAAATGAATTAACGATAATACTGGTGATAGATAAGTGGTTAGATGATTTCTTCATTAAAGAAGAATCATTTGATAACGCTGACGAAGTCAGTAATAATAGTGTCAAAATAAAATAAAACTTTGATGGAGGACTATTTAATAAAATATTATGGAGTGATTTTGTAATAAACACAGAAATACCCCAAGTATTAAAAAGACGTATTTCAAAAACTTTAGATGATAAAAAGGACCTTTTTGCCGGTTATTTGTAATATTCTTACGAAGAACTCTCTTTGTACATTCAGATGCACTTTCTGATATATGCTCTTAGCTGTTAGCTACGAAGCTAACAAGTACGTATAGTAAAAAAATAGTCCGTTGCAAGAGCAAATCCGGGTCACTAAAGACATGATCATTAACTACGTAAAGAAAAATATTCTACTACATGCAAACGACGCATATCTCGGTTGTATGAGAATAATGCTTTAGAATTGACGAAAATAGCCCAAATGGTAGAGAATAAAGCTACTCTCTACCGTGTAATAAGTCCCATACCTCAATATGCCTAAATTCCAGTCAGTCACACAGAGATATAGAGTTTTGTTCTGGGATGCTTCAGAGTCCCATTTATATGCATTCATGGGTCAAGGAGCTTATAGAACAATAAGAAAATTTCTGGAAGGATAACTAGGTGAAGGACATGAACGCTTTTCGACAAGCACTTACAATTACGTTATTTGTTGGCTGAAATCTTTGAAATAGGATAAAATAACAACAACAAAAACTACCAGAAAATTCCATTAAAAATAAGATTTTTTGAAAGTCAATACTTATTTGTTTGTTTGAGTTCTTAAAATACTACAATTTAGCCTTACACAAAAGTGTAAATTTCAAGACTACTCTCCATTCAAACTATAGTAGAAATTTCTAAAGTTCAGTAGTAAATCGATAATTATGGGATGATAAAGAATTTGAAGCACTGTTGATTTTCTTTATCTTAATCCCAAGAAATAGCTCTTTAAATTTTTTAGCAATATCAGTATTTTTTAATTAATTTAAACTGTCTAAACAATTCAGATAGTAATTCTTAGTTTCTTCTCAGACCATACTACCACGTTTGAAAATACATTCAAGAAACCAAGAGGAACCAATAGTACCGCAAATACAAAAATTCAAAAATCACACATTTCTGCTCCAAGGAAATAGTTTATATTTTATTTAAATTATTCTTCATATTTTTCTGAATAATTTATTCACATTTTGTTCACTTTTTGTACTAAACCACTTTATTAAAAATAATTTAACAGAAAACTCCACATTTTCACTTTAAAATCTTGAGGTGTTATCAGACATTGCAATGTTGTAAAGAATTTTCGTTGAAGATAAATTGCTAAACCTATCAAAATGATTGCAGATTAAATTTTAAGGAAAATTTTATAATATTAATTTTCCCCTGTATTTTATAAGTATGGATCAACAACAAAATTTTTCTTTCAATATTGAAGCCCAAAATTACTTCTAATTGTTATCAATTCCTGCTTATTCAATTGCTTATTAATCAAGTTTTAGTTATTAGCACTAGAGAATCAAAATACTTCGAGTTATTTCATTCAATTAAATTAAAAAATTTAAAAACAAAGTCTTCTAATATGTTAAAAATAAAATTTTATTAGCTTAAAGAATTTTCTTATTAATTATAATTATATCATTTTTTCTATAAGGTTCGGACTATCGATTTTAAAAAAAAATTTTAGTTCTTATTTGAATTCCATGATGTTTAATATTTTGGAAGACCATTTTGCTTATCCATATTTTGTTTGTTCCCTTTAATATTTTTCAATACTAATTATTTACCCTTATTATTTTAAATTTCATTGAAATTACAAATACAAAGTTCGACCAAAAATATGGGTCAAATTGTGTACAAAAATATTAAATAATATATCATTTCACTGTTTGTAATCAAAATTATTATAATAGCTGAAAACTACCCTTCTGACCTGTCGAAATCAGAGTCTTATGTAATATAATATAACCCTCTTATCAATATTTACTGCAATAAATCGCGGAATTTTTAGTGGGATAAGCTATTTAAAAAGCTTCAATTAAAGAAATTCACATCAGTAAAATAAAGAAAATTATTCTTGCTGGTAGTCGCAAAATGTCGCGAAATTTTTTAAATATTTTTGTACTTCTTATTTTAAGCCAAGTTATATGTGTTCGATCGGATCTCACTAGTACTAATAAAAGTGTAGATCCGTGCATAAATTACTATGAATATATTTGTAACGCTTGTGGAGATATGTGTGCTCAGGATGAAACTGCAACCAATGACGATACTGAAATTAACTATCACGATTTTCTTGAGGAATATCACTCAGACACTAACCGGATTTTAAGTGAAGCTGAAACCAAGTTCTATGATTATAAGAAATACTGCTCAGAAGAACAACCGGATAATATAAAGGAGTTCCTTCGATCATTCAACTTCCCAAATTCAATTGGCGGATGGCCGGTTTTCGATCAAAATTGGAACGATGACAAATTTGATATTCAAACTGCAGTTGCTGAAATGGGTTCATATAACATACCGACCTTCTTCGAATTATATATCCGATATAATACAGAAATGCTCGAGCAAGAACTGGTTGTAAGACCAGTAATAGACGACTGGTTAGATGATTTCTTTTTTGAAGAACCACAAAGGGAACAACTACACAACTTAATTGAGAATGCCGACAAAGTTATCAATGATAGTCTTAAAATCAAAGCAATATATAAGGAGACAATAGAAGCAACAGATTTGCATGATAGTACTATAACCGTCAATGTTGAAACTCTGAAAAAGGATTATCCAGAAATTGATTGGGATAAGAATTTCGATGCTTTGTTTGAGGACAAATTGTGGAATGGTTATAAAGTGACAATAGAAAAACCGAAAATATTGAAAAAGCTTATCCCAAAACTCTTAACAACTGATCCTAAAATTTTGGCTAATTATTTCTTCTTCAGGATGACTCAATCTGTGATTGAATTAGATGAAGAAAGGACAGCTAGGCTATTTTATCCGCTAATATATCATATGATTAATAAGAAATATTACAGCGGCGAACAACATGAAAAACTTGAGAATATGTACTACATGTTCATAAGAACTCTAGTTGAAATGTCGTCGAATGTAGGCGATTATTCAGAAAACCAGGTTATAGAAATGAGTTATCAATACATTTACGAATATATCCTACCAAAACCAAACGACACCTATATGAATCACTTGTATAGAAATATTGAGATAACTCCAAATAATTGTTACTCAAATGCATATGAGTTGGCAAAAATAGCCCAGACGGAAGACTACAAGGATCTCCATAGCAGATTAAATCCAATACCTCAACTGAAGCGCACATTGCGTTATTACTTGTATAATAATTTACCTCATTTCTTAAATAAACCCAGTGCATTCCAATTTAAAGTATTGTTCTGGATTGCTCTGGAAGACCACTTTTATACATTCATCAAGCAAGAAGAATATCAGAAACGAAAGGAATGTCTAGAAAAGCAATTGGGTGTAAAGTTAACTACTTTTGACCTCGCTGAGGTACTTCGCATGCAAGTTCTCTCGCGAGCCTTTCACCATTATCGTTCAATCTTGTCAGAACTCATAAAAGACGAAGAGAAGTTGTTAAATATCAACAACCAGGAAATCTTAATTAAAAATCTTATGCAACAGTTCTGCAACAGGGAAGACGATAAAATTAAAAAAAAAGCTAATGGTTATTTTGCAAATTTAAGGGAATTCTCAGAAGTTTATAATTGCCAAACAAATCCTACTGAAAGGTGTGAACTTTATAATTAATGTTTGAATTTACTAAATATTTATAGGTGAAAATGTTGTTGTGTAACTGAAATAAAAATAATTGGATAATAAAGAAATTATTAAAAATTTAAATTTATTTCTCCTCAATAAATCACATTACACTTTACACTTTTATGTTTGTTATCAAGGTCAATTATGATAGATTAACAAATTTTAAATAGGATGAACCATTAAAGACAATTTGTCATTACTAGAAGAGGTAAGGTTTTAAAGATTACTTTTAATTATAAAAGATGCCTGCGAGAGTTCATAAAGATGCAACTTGCCTGTAGTTGTAAAATACGCCTATAAAGTAATAATTATGTCGACCCTCTAAGAATTTTTTAGACTCTCAAAATAATTTACTTTTAAGGCCGTTAATAACATCATCAATTTTAATGCTGTCTGAAATTGATTGGAGTAATTAATTCAATAGTTTTGTATGATAACAAGAACATTTTTCTGGAAACTACATAAAAGCTAAAGGGTTTTGAAAATATTTGTTCCAAAATGTTTGTCTACTAGAATTTTCTTCTCCAAAATAATTTGCAACTAAACACACAATTATAAGCATATAATTTTTGAACAACTCACCGACAAAATATTTGTCATTTGGACCCCTTTTAAATACCCCTATAACTACAAATATATTGTTCATATATACATACATATCTAAAACGAATCCGAACCTTGAAAAAATAAAATAATCTACGAAAACGCAAGTAATGTGCTGAATTTCAACATGCTTTCAGATATCTTAAATAATCCCTTTTTCCTCAAATAAGTATTAGACAATTTCATCAAGCTTGACCGCAGATTATGGATATAAATACAAACGTTGCATCGACTATGGATTTTTTAAAAAATACAAACTTAAAATTTTATTTTTGTTCAACTCTAAAATTACCTAGAAAAATAATAAATCAGCACATATCCCGTTTATACAACTAAATATGGTTAATTAATTAAGTTAAACTATAGAACAAGAATAAAAGAATTCGAATAACTTGATATTTTGTAAATTTATGATTAAATGTTTAAATTGCCACTGGAGCCATAAAACTTTTAAGTATGTTAAATGAAATTTACGAAAGTTTTCTTACGGCTGTCAGAGACATAAAAAAAAGTTTTATCTCAAAAAATGTGGAATTTCTATAAATAAAACAAAATGCTGAATCTATTTTTAAAAGAAAGTTGAAATAAAATTACTATAGCATTTGTCCTAAAACTAAATTAAAAAAAAAACGTTTTGAACGAGTGCTTGTAACTTCTTTTGTAAGATAAATTTTCAAATTTAGACACAGATTTCAATGAACATCTGCAGAAATCGTGTTACAAAATTCCATGCCATAGCATTAAACAAGAGTTGGGAAAGTTTGTGTTTGGTCTTAGGGCACAAAAAGTTCAAATTAGTAAGAAGACAATCAGAAACAAAAGTTTCTTAAGGTATTTTCGAACACCCAAAGAGGCCATTGTTGGGTCTCTAACATGAGAAAGGAGCAGGCGGGGGAGAGATACGACATTTCACGTGGCATCGCCGGCCGTCATCGAAGCCAGTCTTTTAGCCATGGCCTTAAGCTAATTTCGGTGACTTAATGAAAACCGAATACGTACCAGTGGTGCACAAAAGAATCACGAAAAGTTGGATGGCTGTTGAAATCCTCCTTGGCGTGCTCGAACTTTTCATTTTTGCTCCTTTAGGACGACTTCGAAACGACGACAACTGAACGAATTTCCTTCGGGGATGCAAAGTACAAACTCTAATTACATAAGGAGCAGCAAACGGAGACGGAGGGCAGTGGAGGAAAAAATCACAACAAGAGCTGGCGCAACAAAAACCTAATTTTCGATTTCATTGAAATAACGTCGACGTCCTTAAGCACGGGGCAACAGGGCTCAATCCCGGATAGAAAAGTGAACAACAGCAGCACACACAGCAGACAGATCTAATTCTGATTTAATTTCAATTAAAAAATCACCAACAATTTAGGGCCTATGGATCACAAATAATCATCAGCACTTGACGGAACACGAGTTGGTGGCGGGTTCACCGTGCCGCTTCCCGTGGGATCGCAGGATTATCGAAGCCGACCGCAAAAACGATGATAGTGATAATAACAATAACACCGAGGATGAGTTCGACAGAATGGATACCAGCACAAACACCATCCACCTAGAAGTGGACGTGGAACGGAAATCAAAGGACCGGACGTCCAGGATATTCGGTCACTGTCATGCCACGGACACCCCTCCGCTCCTCGCGCATTCGGCGAGATTTTAATTAAAATTGATCGGGACCATTTGCGGCCTATAAATCCATCGCTCGCGCCTACCAAGAACAACAAAATCGCTTTAGCATAATTCTCGCGGCTATTATCGGCTATCGCGGCTAGTAGCTGGACTCACGCGTAAAATCACTTCACGGAAGACGACGAGAGTGATAGACCCACCTCTGGGACCGAACCGAACCTTCCTGACTCGGATCCAGCCTTAAACTGACCCGTTTCATGTGCTCCGAGCTTTATTTTGTTCAAAGGTTCGTCGCCGGTCGGGACGTTGTTTTTGTTAACACATCTTCCACTTATCCTACGTCCCTCCTATCCCCCCATGAACCCGAAAATCCCGATGATTGGCGCATGCCCCTAGACCCAAAGTTGCACGCTACTTCGCCTTCATCGCCCGAAAAAAGCCGCGGGTCTCGGGACTCTATGCCGCCACCGTTTCAAATCCTCCTTAGTCCACATCCTTGGGCCTGAGAACCGACAACCACGATTCATTTAATAGACGTCCTCGCGAAAACTTCGCCCATAGATGGGAAACCTTCCGTACATTTTAGCAATGTGAAACTATCGATAGTAGAATGAATATCGATTATTTTCTAAAGAAAACTTTAAATTCTTTGTTAATTTTAATTTAAAATGAACAATTTTATTTTATTTTTTTTTTAACAACTGAAAAATTGCTCAATAGACAAATGTCTAAATATAGGGTCGAAAAATCAAATCCGAAAATGTCGTTTTATTGGTTATAATCTAAATGAGAAAGTAACAACTATAATATAATTTATAAATTTATTTTTATCATATTGAAATATATTTTACCTTTAGATGCTGAATAAATTATGAATTCCGGTGTTTTAATATTGCGATTTATTATTGTCTAAATGTTCATTCCGATTAAGTTAAATTATTTCATTATCAAGTCTATGAAGGATATTAAAAATAACCACGGCTGTAAAACTTGGAATTTATTCAAACAAAATTATACTAACTCATAAGAAAAGATAGTTCGAAGAATTCAAAAGAATAAATTCAGAAAAACTAAAATAATTTAGTTTTATGGTAAAACCCTTACTTTAAAAAATAATTACGAACAGCATATAAAATTAGTTCAGGACATCTTCCCAGAAAGTTTTACAGCATGAATATTTAAATCAAGGTATATTTTGTTTTAATGAAGGGGCTTACTATTTTTTCCTTGAGAATTTTAAATTCATAAAGTTAGCATGAAGAAAACATTTTAATTATTCCAATCGAAAACATTGGATTTATTTAATTATAAAATTATATTAATTAATATACCTAACTTGGATGCTGTGAGAATTGGTGGCCTATTTTAAATCTAAAAAAATTTTTTATTTGACTTGTAATCTTATTCGCTACTTCGTCGAAATTAAGTAGTGTAAAGAATTCTATACCAATTTTCTAACGATAAAAAAGCGTTGTATGTTACACGAATAGCATGAATCAATTTTATACCCTACCCTTGCCTTCGAAATTTTTTCTAGGTCGTATAAACAGGTCCTTTAGTCATAAATCCCAAGCAATATTACAGCTCTACTTTTCTCAATATGAAAAGTCCAGACTGGACTCGATTCAACGCCATATCAAAGCCTAAGCCCGCGTGCCTAGGCACCCACTTTACGAAGTGTTAATTCGGCTAGCTTTGATAAAGTCGATGCGCGTCGCACACCTTTTAAAATCAAAATTAGCACTAATTAAATTGTTAATTTTTAATGCCACCAGCAGCCGTGATTTACGACACCAATTTACACGGGCGACGCGGTCGACTGGCCGCTGTCTACTGCATGACCGGCCCGGGCGATTCTTATCGAATATTAAAGCGGTGGTCGCAACGTCCGCGCTAACGCGAGCCATACTCGCGCCATATAATGGACACCGCGCTTCATGGCAATGGTGTGATTTCATGTGACGTCTAATTTAATGACGTACACCACAACGACGCTCAAATGCAGCGACACCTCATCGCCGGTGATCTGTGCCGCCACTTTTCGTGCTATTAAATTTTTATCACAGGAATTTCGGTTGCGGGGCTCCCGGACCCTCGAGAAGCTCCGTACAATCCAGCTATTATGGAAATTAGCGTTGGATCTATGTTATTTAACCGGACCTCTTCCGGGCCCCGACGTCCATAGTTAGTGGACCTGGTCTTCGAGTTTACGATTGCTTCACCTTTATCATATTGTTGGCCGGCAGCAGGCTGCTCTTTTTGCTCCTTCAGGAGCTCCTTTGATTGCGTTCTGTCACGAGATATGCACTTATCCCGAGCAGCTCCTTTCTAACCTGGCGACGATTCGTGCTGGCAATCAAAAATGCTATGATTGATTTTATTTGGAAAATTATGGGACTGCTTTTTTCGAATCCTTTTATTTTTCGATGTTGCCACGATAAACCAGGGTGCTGATAAAGTGGCATTGTCATGCCATGATGGCCTGGTGGCCATTAAATCTACATTGCTAAACAATGGAAGGGACTTATCAAATTATCATACCTGTATTATTCAATTCCTCCAATTTGAGACATACGATGGTCGAATTTCAACCTTTTGTATTATCGTTTATTTTCGAAGGTGCCCAACATTAACCTCAGCAGTTATAAACCCAAAACAATGAGCAACGACATGGTCTACATTTTTGATTACGAGGAAATTACCATGTGTGTGACCATAAAAGAGAATTCAAAGATGTGAAGAGGTGAATCTACTCTGCACATATAACACTTCATTAGTTTTAAATCAGAAATTATTCAAAATTTTAGATATAAAGCAAAAGATATTGCTTCATGTTAATTTTGTATTACGTTTGAAATTATTTGCACTTTATTTTAATACAGAAATTTATGCTGCATGTAAAAGGAGAACTTAATAATTAAAATGAGTAAAAATGTTATAATTATTGAATACAAAATATAGAAAAAATAATGAACCTTAACCAACCTCAGTTCAATTAAATGAAAACAATAAAAATCATTTATAAATGTGTGTGTGTTTTAAAAAGCTTACTTACAATTGAACAAAATGTTTTCGAATTTCTCGAGAATTAGCCCATTTTGTTACAGATATGTTTAAAAATGGAGAAAATGTTAAAATTAATTTAAATATTAGAAAATTTGAAAATTTTTGTATTTATTAATAGTTTTTAGATTCTTATACATTTCCAACATTTTAAAGGGAAATTTAAAATTCGAATAAAAAATAAATTATATATAAATAGTAATAGTATATAAATTATATATAAATAGTAATAGTCTACCACTCAGAGGTACATTAGTTATTATGTATTAAAATTGTTAAACAAAGAATTTTGTTTTTAAATCCAACAAAATATCCCCCATTAAATAACCCTTTCCTAAAGTCTAGACGTGTGTGCTAATCTTTAAAGTAATTAAGCACTACACCCGCAACAGACCACAATCCGATTCCCGAAATTTTTTAAAAGGGAACAGAAAAATAGCTGCCCTACACGAAAGTGCCATTAATCGGTCTGTCCTCTAATCCAATTAGGTCCGTCTAGTATTGGAAAAGTTTTCCTGATATATCTGAAGAACACGTTTATCAGCAGGAACCAATGGACCAAAATAGCGACCGTTTAAACTTTAAACAACTTAAGACAGAATACCCAGAAGAAGGCTCCTTCTTGGAACATTGGTCGATTGAAGTAGCTCAATATTAAACGAGTTGGTGTGAAATTTATCCCTTTCTGCATTATTGAGAAGAAGAGTTAAAAATCAGGTGACGAGATTGATACAATACACAAAATGTTATATAAATTTTAATACTCATATTTTTAAAAATATAATCCAAATTATTGGACTAATGGCGGGTATAAATTTAATCTCTCGAAAAATATTGCAATTTCTATTAAATTACAAAATTATATAATTAATAAATTATAATTAGACTACAGAAGAGTTTAAAGTTGTGGACGCTAATTTTGGAAGTTTTTTTTTTTTTATTGAGAGAAAATGATGAAAAATGCGTATAATACTCTAAGTGTACACTCCTTAACTTTGTTTTAAACATTACCTGCGCATAAGAGAAACAAAAGTCTAGATGTTAGTCAGATGTATACGATACTACTGGATATCAAGCGTTTTATCTTTTTTGACTATGAAATGCAGGGTGTATGAAAACGACTCCAAAAATTTATACTTTATTAGAAGTTTTAGATCTAATATACAAAGTTAAGGCAAACTAATACAACTTCCCAGTTTTTTTTCTAATTATAGTTTTTCGCTGCATGACATCCCTCTTATTAAAAATCTTATTAAAATAAGGTACTGAGCATTCGTTTCTGTGTCTAACTCGAAGTAGCCAGATGTTCGTACACATCATAAGCATTAAATTAATCTGAGTCTTCTGCTATAAAAGAGACTAGCGAAACTCTCGATCCCTAGAGAAAAAATCTTATTTACTCCAGTGGATGCAGCATCTGAATTTGCATAAACAATAAGCTAAAAACGTTCTTACACTTGCTGGACCACAGAAAGCGAACGAAGGGCACTAATAACCATACATCAGCTAAACCACAATTTCATTCATAAGGTACTTGGGGCCGAGGCTTTGAGCTTTGAAATTTCCAAATATCCATTACGATAAGTAACTTTTGCTTATTCCGAGGCACGTACAACTCAACAAATATCCTGTCTGCTTGTCTGTTGATCCGTCCGTCTAGTCTTGCTGATCTTCCTGCTGGTGTTGTAGGGTCAACAGTCAGATAGTAGCACTGGCGGCCAAAAAAAGTAGCAAGTCAATAAATTCTCCGGCCAATTCAGCAGAGTTGTGCATGCCAAAGTCCCTGTGAAAATGTTTTCACCCAAAAATTCTCCACTGCAACTTTTCACTTTGGAAATCAAACAAAAAAAAAAAAAAAGGATCCTCGCACTCGGCCCACATTTACATGGGATAGCCCGTATTGGATAGTCCGTACTCGTCCTTGCTAAACACGGAAATTATAGGGGTCGTGGACAGGCGGCTCCACATGTAAGGACCAGCCTACGAGCTAGGAGAGGATGCCACTCGGTCTATTTTAAAATTCTTTCTTGAAATTGCAATATTCTGAAAAAGTTGCGCATCCTCCTCCTTCGATGATGTATAAAATAGCCAAAAGATAAGTCCAAGAAAAATTGTTTCATTGGCCAATCTGAGGAGCGGCTTCCTGATCGAACGTTTAGAGCTCGTAGTAGTTAGTCCCAGAGAATGGGAACAGCCCTTTTGCGGCCGGCCGGAGGCACAGTCAGACCGACAAGTGGAGCCAAGTGGATTGGATGTATTCACAAGGGTTACTCCTCGTGCATTATTAATAAAGTAGCTCAAATAGCCGCATTATATCGGAGAAGCAAACGCCTGATGTGTCTGACTACTCAAAGGAATGGTCTAGAAACCCTCATGACACCCTCTGGCTCTGGGTATTTTGTGGTTACCGTTTAATGAGCGAATCCAGGAGGGTTATCCATTCGATTTTACCCTGATTTTTGAAACTGGAATGAACCGAGTTTATGACATCATATGCATAGTTTTTAGGTTTGATTCTAAAAAATAGACGTAAATACATAAGAAAATCTTATAAGAAGCTCAAAAGATTAAGGGCGAGAAAACTATGTTTTAGTTATATTTTTTGTTTAAAATATTCATGTCTTTAAAGTAGATTATAAAAAAAACATTTTCTAAGTATGTAGACATGTATTTCTCCGGTTGTATGTCTGTTTATCTGTCTGTCTGAAAGTATATTTCTTCGTCTATATTTGTCTCAACTCCGTTGAGAAAGTACAATCGACAGATAAGCGTACAATTAGATCAATTTACAAATAAGTATACAGATAACAGACAAACAAATAGACAGACAGACAAACAGACAGAAGTTATATGTACAACCAGAAAAGTAGGCAAACACAATTGATGGATAATTGACACATTTTCAAATCCATTGAAACATCGAAGTATTAGACAGACACATCTGAATCTCGTGATGGATGAAAAAGGATTTCCTAAAATTAGTATTCAAAATTTACCCGAGTTAAGATCCTGGTCTCTGTCGCCAGATGTAAATTAAATCTTCAATAGAATCTGAACAAGCAGAAGCACTGCATTCCGGCAGGAACACGTGACTTCATCAAAGTGCCTAAACGAGCACCTCGTCCACCTGTTCCCCTTCCCCTCGTCCAGGTCTCCGCAATCCTCATAAGCTTTCACTTAGCAGCAAATTAACGTCAAAATCCACACGTAGAATTGGTCCACCGGGAGTAGAGGGAAGGGGGCGGGAAGAGCCACCAGGACCGTAGTAAGATGTTGAAAATATCCTAAAGGGCTTTCAGCAAATAAAACGATGCTAAGCGGCGGAATAATTGAATATGCCGGAAAGGAATGGCTCCTTTATGCAAATTAGCCCACTTATCCCGCATTGCTCCCCATTCCACGCCAGCTCCCCACCCCCCGAGCACCCACACAGCCGTTCTGTTTGCTTTTGTGTTTACGGCCCCGGCAGTCGCTTAATTATATTTGCGTTTGTCTTATGTGGCCTCAAAGCATAAACATGTTGACGCCGAGCATGACTTGGATCATCTCGTTCGCTTCATCTCCTCGTTGGTACCCGTGCACCCCCACTGCCCAGAAAGCGACGCGACGACGGTGGTGGCGGCAACAACACAAACGAGTCTTGCTACCTGGCTCGCCGGCACATCATCTCACCAGGTGAGGGCCAAGTGATTTGTGGTTTTTGAGCAGATTTATTACTGGCGTGCACTCCCCAGCCACGGCACCTCCCTCTAGCAAATGAGCTGTTTTAATAGACACTAAAATTACTGTGACGACGGATATTACGTTACAATTCCCGGGGCACTAGCCCGGCCCTCGTGCATCGCCACTTCCGGACTAATGTCTCCGATTATCACCCTAAATCAGCTCCGGGCCTCGAGTGATTTTTCTCAGTCGGCACGGGGCTCTTTTGTTTGGTCGATAGGAAGAAATAATAAGGAACATTCGCCCATTTGTATATCGGTACTAAATTTGATTTGCCCGATGATTTCCACGGGATCACACGGTGTTAACCCATTATGGGAAAAGAACTGAAATCATGATGAGGTACATTAACTCAAATACCTCAAAATTTGTCTAATTCTTCAGGGCAGATTAGTAAAACTGGTCAATACTTTCAATGATTAAGTGGACAATTCCATGGCAAATAAACAAAAGACTCAGGATTGTATTCAAGATACACTCGAAGCGATAAATGACGTCAAGATCAACAATAATTACCATTTTAGTGTCCGAGTAATTTCGAAACTATGACCTTTTAAGCATATTAAAAAATTCATGGATTCTTTCAAGTATTCTTAATAAAAAATTTTACACTACAGAAAAAATGTCACTATGCGACGCACACCCATGTCAGAACTTCATGTATCTAAAATTGTTACAACTTTTCACTCGAGAATTGATACTGAACTATTTTTTCATGCATATGAAGAGATAAGTTAAAAAAAAAAGAAACTAGCAGGACTAATTTAAATCCAGGCTCATTCGATTTGTTCTGTAGATCCTTCTGGTATGTCTACAAACAAAAAGACTGCATGTATTAACGAAAAAAGTGAAAACAATGGCAATTTTTTATGAAGTAAGAAAATAGAAAGAATGTAAAAGTATATCCCAAAATATAAAATCAATATTGGTTATGAAATAATGTTCTACTCATCAATCACTCATATCATCTCGCGTATTTCAAAGGTGGAAAGCGTACTTCCCGGAAATTAAAAATAAAGCTTTAAATTTAAAAGGAAGGCAAAGTAACAGGAATAAAGTTCTATAGCGACCCTGTCTTATCGCTGTAAATTCTATTGCGAAATAGTTCAAAGCCTTCGAACTCCATACCCTTACCTTTTTGGGTGAAGTACCCTACCGTCTAGTCCACTACAGCTCTTACTAAATCTGGGCCACGAAGACAATAGTAGTAATTAATTGTACTATGCATTTCTCTCTGTTTATGAAAATAATATGACATTTTGAACACCATGAATCCGTGAAATTGTTAACTATAGGGACATTAATTCTATGTAATCTTTTCTATTGGAATGCCCAATAAATTTCATAGTAGCAAATAAGGAGGGATGTATTATTTAAAAAATGTAAAACTTTCTCATCGATGCTTTCCTCGATTTCATAATAAACAAAATGGCAATAATAAAACTTTAAAAGCCCCATAATTAGTCTATAACAAGTATGCCAAAGGAATGAGGCTGTTCACTCTAGCCACGCAAATCACCTGATTCTACAGTGCGGTGATGCTCAACCTCAACATAATTCTTATTGTCGGGATGCATCAGAAGCCACTGAGTTTGTTTGGTTCTACTTACGTTTGCTGGTCAGGAATTCCGTTCTGTTCCTTAGAAATTTCCCATCCGGTGCGCAGGTCTGCTCAAAATTGCCCCTCTGAGGTTCAGTGGAAATTCAAATCCCGCTGGAGGGACATAGCAGGTGAACTAGAAGACTTTTTCAAAGATCTTCGAAGTATTTCTACATTTCTTTTAGAAGGTGAATGGTGAGCCCACCGAAATCGCTCTATTTTCTTTAAGAAACGTACACAAAAAGGTTGAAGAAAGTCCTTGGAGGACTTTTAGAAATAAAGGCTGGAAGGAACGAAAAGACTCCGGATTATCGTCGACATCGGGCAGATATGGCCCAGTGTCTGGCATACATGAAATGTGCCAAAAGTGGTAGTTACTCAGGCTTCCTCATTTCTTAGCTTTTCGTGCATTTTCGTAAATTACAGTCATTTGATGCAAGGAGAGGTGAATTGGAGCAGCAGAGCTCCAAAATGAATTTCACAAAGGCACGTAATAACGATTCCGTCAGGTGTGCCTCTCTACATGTTGAATTGAAATGCGACTTTATCGGGTTAACAGTCGCCCTTCCACCAGATTATTTAGATTCCGATATTACTGTCGACTTTTTCTCCAGGCGCTCCTTGGTCCCGAGTGTGATGGAGTAGTAACTTGTTTTTTTAAAGACCTTAAGGGTGTGCAATTACGAGAAATGAACCCTTAGATTTGTTTTTATTCAACAATACTGGCAAGCACGTGAGTTCCTCTTGTTTCTGTGACCTTTAATTTTCATAAATAATCTCGTCTATTATTTCAAGATTCGGACTTGATTTCATTATTTTTCTGTTGCAGTAATGGCCTATAAAAGGATTTTTTCTCATAGTAGTATTTTAGCTAGCACCTTAAAGAAAAATATTTACTAATTGACCTCAGTTATTACTAAAACAAAAATAAACAAATTCGACAAATATAGTAGTAATAAAAAATCTTTTGAATCTTCACAAAAACAAATTTTAAAATAATACAAATTTGTTTTACTCATGAATATTTTTACTTGCAATCGTAGTTAAAATTGTAATCCCTTAAAACCCTATAAATACAAATAAAGGAAAATATTCGAATTATATAATTAAATTATTCTCTGTGTTTTAATTTTGAATGACAATTAGTCGTAAAACAAGGAAAATTTTCTAAAAAATTACCTAAATTTTATTAATGCTTGCCTTGTTTTTTGTTTTGCTAGAAAAATATAATTGGAATTAAAATTTTATTTATAATAGTAGTATATAATAAATTGCTGCCTTCAGAGGGCATTTTGTAGTTGGACTAGTAATCTGCCTTCTCAAGAGCACCTGAATCAACATTTTTGGACCAAATAGAGTACAGTTTTAGCGTAAAATAAAGTCTAGTATTTAACTGGTGATTTACATTCGAAATAAAAAGGAAAAGTCACCTTTTTTCTTAAAAAAATAAAATTATAAGTATCTGTGATCGAGGCTGTAAGTGAGAATATTTAGAATATTCGTATTAAAATTTCAGATTAATTAGTTTTTCTTTTATTTAAATTTTAATAAGGTCTTTGTGGTGTTACTATCAAAAATTATTACGAATATCGTTTCCCAATTTCAAAAGAATATTCTCAAAAGTCGAATCTCAATCAAACTAAGAATTAGAGATCAAGACAAAATTCTTCCAAGATTCTAGATCAAAATTTCCCCTTAAAAAAAAAACTACAACAGTTTCAGAAAAAATAGAAATTCTTATATTAAATGAAGCAATGTTAAAACAGTTGTTTGTCATTAATTTTTAAATTATTTCTTCTACTTGAAATTCTCATTGTAAGAAACCAGAGCTTGTGGGGAATTGAAGGACACCGTCAATATCCACATCCACAATTTCTTCGCAAAGCACTTTTATCCTACACTTATACAATTTCTAACCCAGTAAGAAGAAAATGAATTTTTAATTTAATTAAGTATTAATTAAGTATTAATTTAATTTAATTAAGTACTAACTTATAATTTCTTTCATGCGGCTGTCACGTTCGTTTAAAAACAATCTGCCTGTATTTTAACATTATTCATCATGTTTTCTAAAATACTAGAATAATCTCTAATTTAAAGATAGAATTAACGAGTAGAAAAGATCAACAGTAATTAATTACACTTGGCGTAATCAGGTATTTTTATTTTTAAATTGTTAATCTAAGGGAAGAATTATAATGTTTGCAGGATAGTCCAAATTCGTGTCGGCCGATATAATAAATAATTCAAATAATATTATAAAATAAAAATTATACAAAATTCATTGTACTAATTGATGCTATTGAACGTTTTGTTGGAAAATCATATTTAAGGAATTTAAGTGTAAAACTAAAAAGGCAGAAGTTTTGCGGTTGCTGAGAGATTTATAATTCCGGTTCTGGAAAGAGTTTATTCAAAATATTAATTATAATTATGACTTTAACATGACGAAAGCTGCAATTCCAATCACTGGATCAGTGTGCAGTCAAAAGGAGATAATGGTACTGGTAAAATTGAAGTCGGTCGGGCTTATAAAGGTTGCCATCACAAGTGGCCTTTCAAAGGGCATTAATTAATTAATACATCCAAGGGAGTTTGGCTTACAAGCCCGGCTTTAAAACTCTACCTCGCCACGTATTATCAGTAATTGATGGTTAAATGGGACAGGGTACGGGGCGAGGCGCGCATGAGGTTTTTAAACGCCCCACGTAAATAATTCACAGGGTGATTGCTGAACGACAACCGTTGCCGCGCACCGCAAAGGTGTTATAACTTTCTTAATTAGAACGAGCCTGATGACATTTTTTACGCCGTTGTTTGCCTTTCATAAAGATTGTAATTATGCGAAACATGCGACGACGGCTGCTCCTGATTTCGTTCGCCGGGGGTGTAATAAGCGCTTTAAGGGCCGCAGCAGGCCTAAGGAGAATTGATGCTTAAAATTAATTCATTAAGGAGGTTCGTACATCCCCCTAATTGTATTTTTACGCTGCTCCGACACGGAAGGCAACATCCACGTAAATGTTTTCAGGCTTGTTATTCGAATCCTTTTCACCGTCGCCAGCGGAGGAATTTAAGTTATGAATTGTAATTTCTAATTTTTGTATTTTATATTTGTTTTTTTTTTTCTTTTTTTTATGTCTCAAGAAGTAAATAAAACGTGTAAATAAATTAAACAATAAAGAATAGTTAATAGTCATTATTTTCCATAATACGTTGGAGAATAAACCAGTAGAGATGCAAGTTTATAAAGATGTTCAAAACTATTGCGAATTTATTTTATGAAATTTATGAATTTAATTTTTTTGGCAAAAAGTTAAAATTGTTGACAATAAACACTTTAAATAAAAGTCCCGAATAGTCTTCTAAATATAGACGTTAAGAAATCCCACGCCATTTTTTAGAAATATATTTTAAAAAATTCTTGTTTAATTCCACAAGATCCATCTTTTTAAAAAACCGGCCAATTGCGAGTTCAACTACCATTCTGAGGGTTCCGTAACATTTTCTATTCGCATTACTTCCCAAAAAAGATTTTTAACCATAACCTATGATTTGTGAAAAGACAAACTTATAATGCATTTGGAAAAATACTTTTGGATAGTGTTTTGTATAGCAGTCGACCACAAATAAAATGATCTATAAGACCTAGAATTTTCGTTATAGTTTTCCTGTAAACCTGAAGGTATTATATTCCGTAATTTTTTTAAAATTTTAGTCCCAGAGAATAAAAGGGGAATACTCTATTTTTGCATATTTTTTAAAATATCTTTTCAAATATGCTATTTAAAATTTCCAAAAAAAAAATATTTTTGTATTACTCATAAGAAGCCCTTTTAAATGATATCCCGCATGATATCTAAAATTATCCCCTCTTCAATTCTTATAGAAATATTTTAAAGTGTTAGCTAGTGCAAAATATGTAGGTTAATAAGAGTAACACATCTTATTAACAAATGCCAAATTTCAAATTTCTACGTCCCATAGTTTCTGAGAAAATCGGCTGTGACTGACGGACAGACGGACAAACGGACAGACGCGTGAGTGATCTTATAAAGGTTCCGTTTCTTTTCGTTTTGAGTTACGGAACCCTAAAAAAGAGGTAGAAGCATAAATCTCAACGAGAAGTGTTTTAATATAACGAAGTCGACGGGAACGATTACAAATGAGCGTCCGTTAATATTCCCCCAGGAGCACATCGAGACGGGCAGTGTATATATTGCTTGAAATCTCCCTCAGGATTTGACAGGACTTCCAATTTTTCAAGCAGAAAACGTATCCACGTTAATTCTCTTGACGTGGTGACAAGTCCGCACGTGCTGGCCACTTACACTTTTCACTTCACCCATATCAACGAGAAATTTAATAAAAGCATCTCAACCGGACACATTTCGAGATCGGTCAAAATCAAGAATGAGAAGATGAGGTGGCCAAGGTATATGTATATATCCCAGCTCCCTAGATGGACTCCCTCAACTGGGAAACTGATGCTCCTGACCGACCTGATAAATGCCTGAAAAGACATCGGATATCTTAAGATGGCGAGCACATGTCCAGCCCGCCGTTCCCGATGAGATGGGGTTGCTTAAATGACAAAACGGCCACCAAAAGGTATCGAATATCCTACAGGAAGAACTGATCGACCCAACCGTCCGACCTGATGGGTGAGCTGCTCGTCGCCAACGCAGACGGGATCATGGTTGTAAAGCAAACGGCACAGAAGCAATCAATTAACTTTTGCCATTTGTGAAATGGAAGCTGAAACAATTTCAATTATTGCCGCCACCGCCGTCGTCTCCGTCGCCGGACCTTTTTCCCAATTGAAAGGGCTGCATGGGCAAATGGATTGATGACTGGTGGCTGACACCCTTAATTACGTTCAATTGTTTAGTCGCGATATTATAGCGGGCAATCGGTATTAATGAAGTTCGGCCGCTAAGCTTTTATGTCCCAGACGCCCGCGTCGGTAACGTTGGCGCCACCCTCTACCCCTATGTAATGAGATTTCGGTTTAATTCCGACCACCTTTGTCCGGATTGAATTAACGTTGTTTGCTGGGTTTAATTAAAATTATTGTTAATTAAAATTATTCCAGAAAGTCACCAATTTATCACCTGGACCGGCTCGTTTAAATGACACAATGCTTCACAAACAGGTTTGAGTAGGTGCATTGGCCAACACCCTCAAGGGCGAAACAAATGCAAATGTGAACGCGTTAAAGCAAAAACCCTACAACAATTTTCAACATCCCTTTTAAAATATTACTCTGGAAAAAATTATTTATCTCAAGCAAAAAAAGTTTAGTTGTTTTAGTCGTTAAAAAAGTTAGTTCTTTAGTTTTTTTTTTGTTTCTTTGTAAATTCCATAAGAAGATTTATTTGCACGTTTTCGAGTGGCACTCTACATTATTTTATTTAGTAGCAGTAGTAATAAGAGATAAAAGTTAAATATAAAATTAATATTCTGACCAAATTAATCTTTTAACATCCAAAAGCATTTGGGAGAAAATCGGAAAATTATTTTAAAATCTTAGCATATTTAGTACGAGTACTTAAATCTCGACGGTGTGTTTAATCCTTTACGACCATCCACCGACTAACCAAGCAATAGTCAGTACCACTACCACTTTAAATAGAAGACAGTGGATTCTCAATGAGCACCTCTCCTCGCAGCGGAGAAGAATTATATTAGCTTCTCTGACCTAGCCTCCTACAAAACCGCGATGGCTCTCCTCACAACTTGGGATTGGTACCCTCAAGAGCTAAAAGTTGATCCCTGTGAAACGAGTTTTGGCTCCCTAAAGCGATTACTTAGCCCGTTTATGTGCCACCCACCACACACTTAAGATTTTTGAAAGTAGACCTATATTTATCGTGTTTATTTTTTATATTACTATTGCATTTTTCCAAATAAATCCTTCAGAGCTCTAGATCACTAAGAAAACTGAAAGAATATGATCTTATATTTCACAAAGTGAGAGATTCTGAAAAACGTTGGTCAACGAGACTCCTTCCTGTATATAAAAAAACTATGTTATGTAATGCTATGCTGATAATTTCCATTCAACCTAGATCTTAACAACATTTTTGATTTTTTTCTGATTTTTCTAAGCTATATATTTCGAGATCATAAGAGGAGACAACAAATTTTATGACATTTCCCGAAAAAACGTTAAGAACAAAATACAGAAACCAACACATACCTTCGGACTCACACTTTAATAGGCTATAATTTGATAATAACAAGAATTGCATTGAAGTTTTTCTAATAAAAATTTTATAGTAATATCATCCTAGATTTGGATAATCCGAAATTAAACAAAACATAAATATAAGCAACGTACTTTTGACATAGTTTTGAATTAAAATTGTAACGAGTACTATAGTTTCATAGAACAGTATTTTAATATAGAACTGTCTGATCTTTATGACTTATATCAGTCAACTGGGGTTGTATAATCGTGATCCAACAGCTGGGAGTGAGGAAATGGATGAAAATCGGTGTGGTTTTATATATCCTAAATGTTACGATATAAGGGGAAATAGAAAGCAATTTGTTAAAGAAAAAAGAAATTTATTTAAGGGTTTAAGAAAGTTTATTTTGCACTATGTTGTGAATACAATTCGTAACGTCCTCTATGAAACCTCAAGCTGATGTTGGTCTATTTGTAAAAATAAACCATAACGCAGTGAAAATGAGTCCAATTCACTAAATTTTATTGCTACACTAAAAAATAAACCATAAAAACACCCTACACAATTAGTTTACTTTAATTGCAATAACATAGCATGGCAACCCTAATTGCCAGTCTTGTCGTACATACGGTGCAGCAGAAGTTCGCATTATTCTTATGCGCCCGGAGTGATTTAAATGAGTGACGTTCGTGCTTATTATCAGCGTTTTATGCGCTTTTTATCTCTCAGCACATGGGAAAAGTTTAAGTAATAAACGAATTCGCACTGTAAGGGATAACGTCGGATTAAACGCATGATGATGGGAGCAAAAATATAACAAAAAAAAAATCCAACTTAATAGCTTACGAGGCGGTGGACTACAAAAAGCCCGGCAGACACGGAAGACCTACCGGAATTTATGGGAAAACATATTCCCATTAATTAAAAATCGCTCGTCCTGACTGGCACATACGAAATGGAATAGCATAAACGCGGGTGTAGCATCCATTTTTTACGTTTGCACCGTCGAACCATTGCTTTCTGAATATTCAGTCAGATGTTTTCATCGGACTGGTCTCCGAGGTGCACCTTTTGAAATTTACATTAGTACAGCAGTAGCCATATCACGTTTTACACATTATACCAAAATTCACAATTTAAAAAAGCATCAAGAATAAAGACCGTTCATTATATAACACGATTTTTAAATCTGTTTTGAGACATATTAAAATGCTTATGGTGTGAAATCGAAAATGTTTCCAAAAACACTTCTAAGGAATGGTATCGACTGGTATCGATTTGTTAAAATCAAATCAACAATGAAAAAGTTTTATGAGTGTTTTACGGGGACATAACTATCGCAGCATATTTAATTAATGATCCAAACCAGAGCATAAGAAATGATCTACTTTCTAGTTTAGAGTTAGTAGATTTTTACTTATCAACAGTAAACAATATCCATAACATTAATTTGCATAGGTAATCAAACATTCAAACTTGTTGATGGACTGTAAAATTTACCCAACGAATAGACAACTCAAATAATTCATTCTTTTACAGTTTCTTCTAAATATAGGAATTTAAAGACTAAGCTCCTTTTTCTAAACAAATCCTAGAAAAATTTTTCTAATATTCATTAAAGTATAAACAAGCCGAAAGGGAGGTCTATAAGTTTAATACTACTACAAAAAACTTACTTAAGCTACTCTACTAATTCCAAAAACTAAGATATCAGTGTTATAGAAAATATGGACTTTTGTAAAATCGAACATAGCAAAAATAAAACGTTACATTATCATATCTATAAAAATAGTCTTATAAAATCTATTATTAAATCTTATATATCTGCTATATAAAATTCTTGTTAAAATTTGATCGTTAACTTTGCTCATAAAATTAAATTTAAGCTTCTATAGATAATTCCTTAGGTTTTTTACAGGAATAACTTCGATTTTTGCTATAGCATACACTTTAAATATTTGTAAGTATGTGGTTCCCAAAAAATGAATAGAAAAAATTTCGAAATTAATTAAACAATAGCTAATTCCACAAATGTTTTATGAATTTATTCTACAAAAATTTTAATATACTAAAAATATTAAATTTTATTTATTGGGACAGTGATATTTCTTGCAAATACATTTATAAAAATATTGTTCGCGTATGGGAAAAATGAATATTGCATTACTAATAATTTACGCAAAAGCAAACTGATATCATTAGTTCTAGTTTATTGGCTTTTAATTTTATTTGAACCTTGATTGACCTCATAAAGCTTTAATCAACATAATTAAATTAAGGCAACTCGGAAATTCAGTCGAAAACAATTTTCCACGAATTGGATTGAAATTTTGACAAAATAAACCAATTTGTTTTTGAGTTGAGTGTTGTTATGATTGTTATTTTTTAAAATGATTTCAATTCAATTCAAGCGTAATGAGTACAATTATTCTTTTTTGGCTTCGGCAAAAAATTAGATCATTACATTTGTATTATATCATTTAATTAAAAATTATCGTATGGGGAGTCACGTACATACATTTTGAATTCTTTGATATGCATCCCGTCTCCGTGTAAGGGCCCATATATTTTGGATGCCCAAAGCCCTCTGCTTGCAATTACCAACCGCAACAAATTGAAAAGCCATCATAGCCTCTTGAAGGAGAAGACGATTTTTCCAGTACGGGAGGAATGTTTTAAAAGCAATCCATCCAGCCAACGAGCTGATCCATTCTGCCATCCCATTTCTTGTAGACAGTTCTTGAGTATGACTAGGCCAGCCTGACTCCCCGTATCCCGGTAGATGGTTCTAGAGCAGGAGCTCTAGTCGCTCAGTTCAGCAACCGCAAAAAGCAATTTCATTTCCTAAACTCTTCATGGTGTGATCGTGGAACATTATTGGTTTGGCAAACGACATAAATTAGTCAAGTGAACTTCATAAATTTTTCTTAGGGGTAAATGTGGCCCTAACTCTAAAACATACCTCTCCTGAGGCGGTGACGGGAAGTTCTATGTTTTTCTGTGTTTATAGGGACTATAAGGGCTGGGAACCTCCCACACTTTCACCCTTGACACGTTCGCATTCCCGCCAGAACCATACTTCACGGGCTGATGATGATGGTGGAGGAGCAACACCAAACCTGACTGCGGGTTCTTTAAGCCATATTGTTTCTACTGACTAGTGGGTATGCTCATCGCTTCTAACCCTTGAGCCTCCTCTGTATCCGTAGACAAGGCGAACCCTTGAACTCATTTTTCTTATAAAACTTTAAATAGCCGGCGAAGCGTGAACCGGGCGTGATGGACATCTCGAAGGTCTCTCAGCCGAGAGGAGTGGTGCAGTCCTTTGAACGTTCCTCATCATCGGAATAGTATTGAAAAATGGGATGCTCTGTCCCTAATAATCTGTCCTAATTGCTGCCCTTTGGTTCTGGCTGTTCACAATAAGTGCTGAAGAGATTGATTACGTGCTATTTGTATAGTCGTGGGAAGTACATACAACAAACGAAACAATAACACAAAAGGTTAAGAATTTTGAACCACTAAAATTATTGACTTTAGTCTTAATTTTAGATATTATATGCCATTTTATTTGCTTGTATGTGGCTGTATAGGAACTGGGATTAAAATGCAGAAGTATTTTATTTTTAGCAGATTTTCTATTAGCCCAAAATTTCTATTTGATGTAGTGCAAAATTTTCGTTATTTGCTAAAGCTTTTCAAAATTTCTTTAAATATTTACCATTCCACAAAGTTTGAGTATCGCAGTCGATCGGGAAAAATCAGTATAAAATCTCAGCGCAAGCAGTTTTGTGGAGAATTTATATTCCAGACGGTTTCAACAATTTCTTAACCTCCCACAGAACCCCTAAAAGACATTTCTAAAATGTTCCCGACATTCCAGGAATGGTTCGCTTTGATGGCATGTGTGAAAACATTCTTTTCACTATCGGATCCTGTCCTGTCCTTCCTTACGAGTCCATTTTCTTTTTCTATGATTTCCTTTTGAGGAGACAACCGCTCTACTATGGACAACTGTGGAAAGGATAAGAAATGCTTTTTCGATTGTATTCCATTCTGTGACGTATCTTTGACGACAAGTGGTAGGACAGGGACGAGATCTGCATCTCAAGTTGCAAATCAGTGGTAAGTGGCCATAACATTTGCATTTCTTTGGGCTCCCTAAATTGATTGAGCTTCATAGATAGCAGACATTTTGAAGGGAACAAACTTTGCTATTAGAGCGCGAAGGGAACAATTTCGGTTCCAGAGAAAAACGATGGGATCACAGAATTAAGATTGTTTGTTGTTGGACTAAGAATATTGGCCTTTTGATTTCAAACACTCTGATTATGGTGTCTTGAATCTTTTGTGTGCCCATTATCCATACAGTGCTACAGTACTTTAAAAATTATAGAAATAGTAGAGTGTATTTGTGCTAAAACAATCCAAATCCTTTCGATTTTCCTCCTTATTTTCGAAAAAATCACTTCTATTCAAGATTTAAGGGTCTAGAACACTACATTGGTAAATTAATAAAATAATAAAAAATAAATAAAACACATGTTAAAAAGCCTAAAGAATTTTTCTGATAGTTAGAATATACAATAACATGGTTTATTTAAATCAAAGAAAATCGTACAAATAAATACAATACCTAGAAACAAATACATCAATTATATAATTAAATAGTTATACAAATAAAAACAAATCTGACTTTATTCAGAACCGGATTTTCACAATTTTATTATTCGTAAAATTCCAAAAGTAATAACTAAATTACAAGAGTAAAACATACACATTAGAAAAGATCTTCAGTCAGGCAGAATTCTCGGGAGAACTACCCAAGAATTATAGTATTGAACTTTAACCTGTCTCTAACTAGTCAAAAAGTCTTTCGGGAGAGACAGAGAGTGACGTCAGCGACAGCCAGCTGCAACTGCATATAAAGCGTTCAGTTGTGCTAACTGAGTAAAAGTTGTTGAACTGATGTGATTGTTTTAAAATATAAAATTTTTCTAATTACTAAATAAACAGATAAATGCGAGTAACTTGTTAAAATAACAAAACTACTGGAAATAAAATGCTTTAAGATTTAAAATTTGTTTTGTTACTAATTTCTTCACTACTGCCGTGCAAGTACAGGAAAGTTAATTTAATTTGGCAATAATACCGATCTTAATGGATTCGTCTGGGACTACTTGCATATTGCACTTAAATTGGAGCAAGGACTGCGTGCTTAATTGTTTTAAATCTCAACAATATCCATTAAGGGGCGCTAAACTCGAATTAATTCTGCATAAAAAGTCCTGCGGGCGTTACGCGGCCCTTTCCGAATGAGAATAAAATGAAATATTTCTTCTTCGGATAGAAAATTCGTTGCAAATCTTAGAATTATTAAACTTTGCCCATTAAAGTTTTCTTCTGGTGCTGAATCCATAATAAAAGCGAACACAATATTTTAATTAATTCTTCCCTGTACGAGTCCCGGGGGCGTCCAGGGGCAGCCGGCCATTGTTAAATAAATTACAATTTTCTGCATAAGTCACGGAACAATTTCACCGCGGGCTTCGAGATGGAGAAAAATTATATCATGTCTGTGCATTACCGTCCCCGGGGGCGCCACGTCCCAAGTTTATTAGCATCTGTTCAACATTTGAACTCGGGTCGTAAAATTCGCTGCAGTTCATTTTCTCTAAACACGTTTTCCGTCCCAGACCCCAGTTCAGGCCCGCAGATGGCATTGGTGACGGTGTGCGATAAAAAGTGCTCTGACCGTCATCGTCGTCATCGTCGCCACCACCTCTGAAACTAGGACCTAGGACCTTGGCGACGAACGTCTTCGATGGATCCCGGGTAAAGACAGAAAGGAGAGGAAAAAAATTTTCCCTGGAATACATCGTTCATAATAATTCAAGGATGCGAAAGGGAAACTCTCTGACACCCCGGGAACGGAACTAGTGTTACTATTTCCATACCATTGAAGCATTCCCAAACGGAAGCTGGTAGCTGCTACCGGAAAATTGGAATGAAATTTATGACCGGGATAAATCCACTTCCTGGGAAAATCGAAGAAAATTGGAAAGGAAAATGCTGCCAGACGAAAGAAGCGTCTTGGCGCCTCATCGTGTCTGCACTTTTCTCCCCTTTGTCTATTACCCAGAGACGGAAGGATTTAAAAACTGTAAAAAATTAAAATTATTATTCCGACGAGCTCTTGATGCACTTTAACTTACAGGTGAGAAAATTCATGAAAAAGCTGGTCTTATCGAACTGCGTTCCAGTTCAATGAAAAATCTGATAAAAATAATTTTGCACTTATAAAAAAAAAATATTTTAAAGTGCCGCCTCCACTGAAAGGCAAAATTTTTGCAATTAAATTTATTACATTAGTTTCGATGGCGTAATTCATTTTGTGGTAGTCAAATCAATAATCATGTATCAAAAAGTATATTTTGTATATAAATTTGATTGCATCAATAAAAACAATCAATAGAACTTCGATGGAGAATAAACTTTTTACGCTGGAAATAAGAGAATTTTATTTTTATTCCCGGTCACTGCAAGCACCTGTTGCATGGAACAGGTATCCAACCAGATACAACCAGATAGCACGTATTTCAAGGAGAGAAAAAATCGCTTTTATCTTTGGAAATTATTTAAAGAAATTTGACCAGCGTAGTCAACAGTGGCTTAAAAGTAGGTATAAGATAGTTTTCTTTAAATATACGAGTATATACGACGAATAAAAAAAAATCATAGCCACAGGATTTTAAAAATAAATGAAATGAATCACTGAAAATCTCAATTTATGACAAAAATTGCAAATTTTCTAATGACTTTGGAATTGAATGTCCAAACATATCGAAGAAACGCTACTTTTAGTTCACTAGTTCATTAACACCCAAAGGAGAAGTACTGTAATCCATAAATCGAGCTTGTAAATCATAAAATCGTTTCTACAAAATATGTTAGAATTTTTATAGGTCTTTCACACTTTACGGCTGTAGTTTATGTTTCCACATGTGGTATGTTTCGAGTTTATAAAATACTTTATTATTTTTTAGAGATTTCAAAATTCTGCAAGAAACTTTTTCAACTTTGCACCATTATTTTCCTTAAAGAAAAAAAAACATATAGTAGACTATTCGTTTACAAATTCGGACTTATGATGCATCAAACCCACTTAAACAAACTTAAAATTTAATGGACGTGTGTCTCTGTTTTTTATCTTTTTTTTTTCTACTTTTAACTTCTGCGATTTAAGTGCTCGCAATTCGCATTAAAGTAATAAACTTGATGGTCCCTTAAAATTGTATTATACCTTTTCGATTTGTACATGTCTTACTTTTATGATTTAACTTTAGAGTTGAATTTTTAGAATTTTTAAAATTTTTCCAAGACGTACGTGTCTAAAGTTATAAAAGTTTCGATATGTTCAATAGTCATACACAAAGACTAGACCCATAAAAACGTTTATCGATTTCTTGTACAAGTGAAGACCAAAGTATTGAAAGGGAAAATGCGCGAATATTGTGATATATTTTTTTATCTCATACAAGATAACTCAGATACTGGAGTTTTATTTGAAAATTATAGATTTAAGTTACTAAAAACGTGATCATTTTTTTTAAATAAACAAGACTTTTTCCGAAGACATTCTCGGCTCTGCGGGAAACGTCTTGCCATTAAAGCAGCCACTCTGGCTCCATTTTGGTGTCGTAAAAGTATTTTGCGGACATTCCGGCGTGGCCTCGTGAAGTGATTTTCTTTCCTTAAATATCTCGCATATTCTGTGGCTCTCGGCTAAACGTCATTATCCTGGAAATTGACTTGTTTTACGAGGATAATACCCGAACGTGGGACTCATCCGGCCTGACCCGCTCGCCCGTTTCCCACCCCACCAGGCAATCTCGATATCAAGCAAAGCAGATAAGAGGAATGTTAAGCCTCGTAATATCTTCCGAAGATATAAAATAAATTTCCTCTCGATTGCTACGCTCCTCCGTGGACCCGTCATCGCCCCCGCCACCTCCCCGCTCTGGTATCCCGCGCCCACGGGGCAACTCAGCCAGCCCGGGGAGTGAAAGATGGAAAGTGAAGTCTGAATGGTCCCCGTGGTATTTCTATTTATATACTTTTACTTTTACTGATAGGTTGATAGGTTATTGCCAATGTCGTAATATCCCAGAGCATCGCATTAAAGCGGTAATAGCCGGAAACGGCTATTACTGACTTTATATTGCGGCGTTGTCATGTCGGCAAACAGGAATTCCATCCCCATAAACAATTATTTGTTAATATGATGCTTTATGCCGGATCTTCGGCGGGCCCCCTCCTCGCTGGGAATGTGTTTGCCGACAGATATACTCCTCATGTTTGTCAACTTTTTGATTTAATGATTTTTTATGCCCTACAGACAAAGTGTATTTTGATTTATTAATCGGCGGGAATGTTGTAACGCCTTGAGCTATAGACGAAATTTGTTAGAAATTTTTTTTTCTATTTGTAATCCAATTCAAACAGGATGTTTGGATTTAATTTTCACTAGGTCATAGTGTTGTTTTTCTTTTCCCTTAATAAAAAAGAAAAATTATAAAATAGCAAGATAACATCACTTGAAAACAATGACGAAATATTTTTGGTTTTCTCCTTTTGGGAATTAAATGAACGTCTTAAAAGGGCTAAGAATTTTTATTGAAACAAAAAGACCAAAAAGCGAAAGGCAAGAATGTTTATTTTCTATACTATACGCAACTACTGGAAAAGGCGGCAGCGATTGTATCAAATATCTAATTCTAGAAAAGATAACAACAGTTTGTTTCTTATAAAAATCGCTATATTAGACACATTTATTTTTATTTTCGTTAACCCCGTTCTTTTTTTTCACTTCTTGAGGTAGAGACATTATTGAACCCCAATCCCTGGAACAGTAAACACGTTACACTACTATTCATCCATCAATACCTCTCTTTAGGCAATTAAATACAAAAAATTCTTTCACAATTTCAGGTTAATGGGGTAAAATTTTTTGGCACATATTTTTTGAGAAACTAAACTACATTTCTAATTAGCTTTAATATGGATTTATATAAATAATAAAGCAAAACGATTTTGTTGACTTCAACTTCATCCCTTTAATCAGGTTATAATTCATTTAATTGAAATAAATAACAAAATACCTAGACAGTGTTTTATTATTGAAAACAGCAATTCGTAATTCTTTGTAATAAGTCAATTAATTAAATAACATACGTGTATATAACAATGTAATTTAATTAAAACGAAATTTTCATGAATTATTATAAAAATACCTTTTCTCTCACATGTTTAATTATTGCTTCTGCATCGAATATTACATAAATATGAACTTAATCAGTTACAACTAGTAAATCCAATAAAGTGTATGATTCAGTACTCCACATTTTTTTTTGTTTTATCTCCTCTAAAAATTACGCGAATGCAGATTTTATTTTTTTTATACTATACAAAATTGTTTCCCTAGAAGAAAAACACATTCAATTTAATTTAATTACACAATTCTTTTGTGCTCAATATGGAAAGACTAGAAAAAAAAATCAATTTGTGCACAATTCCAATCGATTTATAATATTTTTAGAGTACTTAATATTCGATGGAAAATTCAATATAAATCTACTATTTAAAATAATCTTTTACTCTGAATCTTTTTGAAATAAATTCAGTTTCCAATTTAAAAAGACCTTGTGCCTTTAAAATCAAAATTGAACAGAAAATATTAATTCAATCTACCTTAAAATCCTATGAACAATAATTAATCTTTGAATTTTGTCCATAAACTATACGCCAATTGCCGTCGCATAGAACTGAATTTTATAGAAACCACTATGGTGGTATATCGTCATGTTCCTGAGGTTCATTCGTCGTCGACGGAAATAATTTTGCCGAACGATGAAGATATTTCTCGTGGGTGCAGTTCCTTAATCAAAGGCGGGGTGCAGCGCGCAGCCTAGAAAATGTCTTTCCAATAATTTCACATAAAGGCACTGTTCCAAGTGTCTTTCCAAGTTCAATCCATTACAGAAATCCCCCGTTCTTAGATAAAATCCGCCATAATAAACGACTATAACTGGGATTACTCGTGTCTGGGGGGGGAGGGTTCTGGCTCACATATCCAAAACTGCACACATTCAACACTACAAGTAAACGTAGCTAGGGAAAACCTAGGATTGCACTACCCACTCCGAATAGTGGGAATGGTTTCGGGAGTTTCAGGGTTTTCGAAGTTGCTATAAACAGCGCAAAAGGACGTTATTAAATTGAGTAGAAAAGCACATCTCGTCTGTGATTGACTATGAAGGATGAGAGGAGCGCCCAGCAAAATTGCTTTGCTAAAATTTCCGCGCTTTGTGGGAGTCTTTTTCTTACAATTTTTTTTCTCCTTATTCTTGGGCGATGCGCGAAAGTTTTTCTTCTTAAGGACGGGATTTGAAAGAACTTTTGATATGGGTCATCAATATCCGCCTGGATATCACCAAAAAGTTCCGGGGCTTTATTGAGTCTTAGAGCGTCGGCACTGATGGGATCGTAGCCCTCAACAATTTTATTGAAGAACAAATGCAATGCCGTCATGTCCGTTTGCTTCATTCCGGATCAGGAAGCTATGGCCTTCTTCGGAGACTGTGTTTCTATTTTCTGTTTCAGTCAACTATACTAATGCGGATGGAAGCAATTTCTCCTCTATCCGGCAGAAGAACCTCCGATGCACTTTCGAAGGCCCAAAGAAAGGACCTTGCTGAATAGAAGGACGAGTGCAATGGAAGGTACCTATGACTATGTGCTGCCGCCATACAGGGCAATGTATACACTTCGAGAAATGAAAGCAGAATCAAAACGATGTGAAATGTATTAAATGGATAAGGAGACTAAGGAGTCGAGGAATTTCTGAAGAATCAGCAGAACTCCGCAGGGATCCATTTTGAGGGTTCTCGCACCACCAGCAATTCTAACTTTTCCGGTATTCTATACTGGTCTATCCCGGCTAGCCCCGTACACACCCAATGCCAGTTCGGCGATATTAAAAGAGCAATATATTTGCGGGTCGAACGGGCGGACATTCTCAACCCATCGTCGTCTTCGTCTCCTTTTCTGAGGCCCGAGGGGGCCGGTGTTATTTTTACGAAATTTATGAAATATCCCCGGCCACAGAAAAAATGATGGACGGCAAGAAATCTTTCACTTTAGGGGATTCCCCGGTTGAGTCAGCTCCAGATTTGTTGGGGCAAAATATTTTTCGTTCAGGGTCCCTTTCGAGCAAATTTGCAGGTTTTACCCATGATGTAATTGAAACGGATTTTGGTATTATGGAAATTTTTTTCCTTCTCTTCGATCGATGCGAAATCTTGTCGGAATGTTAAAAATTGTCATTATACCACTTTTAATAACTAACCCTTTTAATACCTTGTCAATTTTAAATTACTAATCATAATAGACTTGTAATTTTATATTGAATGAAAAATGCATACGCATAAAAAATTTTAATATCGAAACTGGAAATTAGCATCCATCGTGTAAATTTGAAAATGCTGAGGAATTTTAAATGTAGGTACGGAATCTCCGATGCGAGGGTCTACCTCGTTCTTGGATGATATAACATTTAATAAAGGAAATCAAATTTTCTTCTTTAATTTTTACGTAATTTGTATCTGTGCCCTCTGAAGTAGAATTTTTATTTCTTTAATGAGACCATTATTTACATTCATAAAAATACAATTTCCTATTGCGAATTCCTAATCTTGCTTACGGAAATTGATTGCTTCGAGGAAGAAAAACCCCGAAACATTATCAAAAGACGTCGTTAAACGTAAAGTTGTCCGTTGTACTTTTAACGACCATCTCAAAGTTATTATCTTTTGCAGCGTCGTGTTGTTGACAATTTTTGGGCGAAATGGAGATCGAATGCTCACTAAACTGAAATAATTTAACGATACGCCCAGGCTGAAACCATTATTTTCCTGGAAACTCGTTGAGAATCACTGAAGGGAGCATAAAAAAACATAAATGCACGATAACAACAAGTGCATCCCGGTTAACCACAGAAGAGCTCCAGGACTGCCGCATTCACTTCCTTTGGATGGAAGTAAAACAGATTTTCACAAAGGTGCCAGGGATGGAATTACTGGGCTATGAATTGTCGTCTACATTTTATTCCATGGATTCAAGGAATTTTTGTATTGCACATTTAGTTTGAATTCCAAACTATATGAAAAAAAACGGCATGTTTGTATATTTCTTTAGTTATTTATTCAGGATTTCCACAATTAGTTTTAATAGGATTTTTTTTAAATAACGATTTTTAAATTTTTTAATAATTTTCATAGTCCAATTACCGCAAATTTTGGCAGTTAAAAATTTAATTCTACTTTTTTGTTTTACTTGACATTTTTATGAAATTTCGCAATAAAAACAAAAATAAGATAAAATTGTTTAAGCCTCTTAATAGTTGTTTCTTTTTGGGATTTTAAAAATATTTTTATAATTATACGATGTAAAAAACAAGTTTCGAAAAATATATAATTTATAATATAATGTTTTCAAATGTTATTGAAAATCAAAACAATTTTATGCTTAAATTGTTTTTTACTATTTTACCATACTTAAGCGATAATCCTCTTTCTTGGGTTCCAAAAATTCCATTTTTACTTTTTTATTTACTTATTTTTTTAATAAATTTGTTATATACATCTACTTTTACAATTTATTTTACGTTCCCATTTATTTCTTCTATAAAGATCACTTTAGCAATAAAACAGCATGCCTATCTCCTTTAGAATTATTCCGCTTTTCAAAATGCACAAATTTTGGATCTTTTGGGAAATCTTAAAACTCGAAATCCGTGATTAGAGGATTTTCCGCCACCGACAAACTTAAAAAGTGGTATCATTACGATAAGACTGCCATTGTAGGCACTCATTAGTGCACCTCGGAAGCTCCACAAACAATAACAAAGAGGAAACTGCGACCAGGCCTGAATTCGATGGATTCAAATTTTCCGGGGAGCGAAGCGAAGTGAAAACGTTTTGAATATTTGCCGGTTGACTTGGGCGCCGACAGGAAACAATAATCGGCGCGAAACTTCGCCTATTAATTCAATTTCCATTATCGGTCCGGGCCTCTTTGTCTCAGGAAGACAAAGGCAGACAGCGGATTGGAAGAAATTAAAGCGATAGGCTCTACAAGGGTCCCAGAGTTTGCCGGCACTTCCCGGGGCCCGACGGAAGTGATTGCTCCATCGCACCCGGAGTGACGCGCTGGAAACAATTTGCCACAATCGCCTTAATAAGAACAGCAATAAGAGGGTGGAACATTTTTAAATGATAAAAGTTTTGCCGGTACGGGGCGGCACCCCCCGTGAATTATCCAGCACAGGGTGCGCCGCTATCGAGAGAATCAGAATTTCACCCCCAAGTAAAATTAAATTTGTTCCACTCCTGGGTGCCTGTGATAAGCAGGAAAAACTTCCCCGCAATGGGAGTTTTACAGAAATTTCGGGTATTTCGAGTACGAGTACACTTCGCAGGAAACTATTCAAGTGGAAGCCGACTTTAAGACATGTTAATGATATCTTAATGGCGTTAGCACTCAGCCAGGACTCATCCGCCAAGTTTTAATGATTTTCCTTGGTTATACCAATGCTACGAACGCGCCTAAAGTTTTTGCAGTTTACGAAACACACTCCAAGGCATTAAGCGAAAGCAGCTATAGCGAGCTGCGGAGCGCCCGGCAATTCAAAGTTTGGGCCACATTCGCCAGACGACTGGAAACGCAATCGAATTGTGCCCGGCATGTTTTCAAAAACTTTTAACTTTAACGACAACAGTCTTCCCTTCTACCCTGCCTGGTTTCATGCATGACTGTAGCAAGACGGGAACTCTGCAATGGATTTTCTGAGAACAAGAAGAGAATACAAAATCCTAGTATACATTCAACAAATGAAAATCTTAATCCGCAAATTTGTTATACTAGTGGACCCGTGCGAATCCTGTCCATTTTGCAACCATAATGAATTTATTAAGTGCAGATTTATTGATGGATTTTAAAAAAAGGTATCAAAGAGGACCTATAATGTTCGATGTAACTACAGAATTATCTTTCTTTCACCTTTTGTGAAGTAAATGTGTCTGTTGTAATATAAAAATTATTTAAAAAAAAGTTCATACCTCCTAAATGTGCAGATGATACAATAAATGGCGTATGTACATCATATTTTGGTACTACTTTGACTTGACAATTTTTAGTTTGCACTACTTTGACTTGGGAGTTACAATTCGATGAAAAATATTAAAATTTGATTTAGGCTTTATTTAATTTTAAAGTCAGAAAAAAATGAAAATAATGGAATTCAGGGATGACCCATGTTTTGACATTCCAAATAAATCCTCGCTTATAGTGTTTCGTTTTGTATTTTCCTTAATATAAGTACAAAACAGCTCTGAGACTTTATGTATAATAAATATTTGCAAAAAATTGAAAATTAAATCCCAAAATCTTTGGTAGAATATTGTTTTTAACGAAAAAGATTTGCTTTCTTAAAATTTGTATCTTTAAAGCAATTTTAACTTTAATAAAAGTACATATAATTTTTTCTAAAAATTGTAACATCTAAAAGGTTACTCACAAAAAAAGTCGAATAAAAATCGTTTAGTCTATTTAAAATTTTCACATCACCTTTTATAAATCTTAAAATAAATGAAGAAAACATTATTGGTGTAAATTCGACTTATTCCCTACATGGAACTCTTTAATATAATCCTCTGGGCTGTTCTGCCCTCAAACACCAAAATCTTAACTTCTTACTTATATTAATTTTTTAATAGAAAGACCCAGTTCTATAAAACTCCACCTTTGCTAAAATCAAGGGCAATCAATGCAATCTACGTCACATATTTTCTCCACTTTATGCCGTGGTTGAGGTGCCTCTTAAATATTTAGGGTGGACGGGAAGATGGTAGCAACGTCCACTGGAGAAGAGTACAAATCAAGCACGTACTATCACTTTAATAGAATTATGAGTTTTTGATACACCCTGGAATTTATGAAATTATGTCTTACGAGGATCTAGCGGTGGAGCTCATGCCCTCTTAGAGGAGGGAGCGCAGATGAAAGCACAGGCGAGACTGTAAATAGCCAGCTTCAAGTTTTTTATTGAGTTATGGTCGCCGTAGAGAAATTTATACGATCAATTAACAGAGGAACTACTGCGCCCGGACTCAATTAATTGGATTTCCAAACATTTCCAGTGGCTTATTACAAACTGTATCGTTTCTGGTCACTTCTGATAGCTTCCAAGTTGCTTGGCTTCAATTTATTTGTTAGTGTATAAAATTAAAAATTAATGTTTATACAGTTATTTTATACCTTAAAAATTAATCTTTAAGTAACTTTAAAAGTGATGCAAGGTAAAAATCACTAATTAATTAATAATAATAATAATACATAAATCTAGTACGGCACTAATCTTCAGCATTTAAGATCAACCAACAAAAACTTTGTATTCAAATTATATATAAGCTCCTTAAGCATATTAACTCAAATGAGACTCAGTTCCTGATTGGTTCAATGACTTCTTTTACTGTATGTTAGATCTTCCTCAAACTTAGCCAAAGGTGTCACAATTCTCAACACGAGCTCAGCCGCTAGTATCTGTGTATATTTTTTGCATCGAAATAAATTTTTAGTAAAACCTCATGATGGCTCAATATACGGTTTCAATATGGCTCCATTATATGGGACCAATTTGGACGGCCAACATACATTGCCAGTTTGCTAGGTCAGAATGTGGTACTAGTACGCTCATCTAATGCGATGCTGGATAAATATTAACTTTATTTTTTAATTATTTGTGTGCAACGGCCAAAATATGGAAGTATATATTTCAAACTATATTTAAATTAATCAGAAGGATAATTGAATTATTTTATATTTTAATTTCGATATCATAGTTTAGTAAAGAACTGCTGTTTTATAATCAAAATCGACAAAATACAAAAGACAGATAACAAGGAGACAACGATGAAGGGATTATTTTATTTTATTTATTTTAATTGTGACTTAGGACGACCTTTTACTAAAAATCCCGTCAAAATTGGTCGTTATTCAGCAAAACTGGAACAGACTTAAGATAAAGTATGATAAATGTACTTGTAGCACCCAAGATAAACTTAAAAATATCCCGACAGCTTTTCAAAATTGCTAAAAAACTATACCAGCATTGTATGTGCATATTTGGAATTTCTAATTTATATCATTTATGACCTAGACAAAACGTATGGACATTCTAAAGAGAACAATGAGACTCCTTTAAACTCTTCGAGTACCTAACCCTAGAAGACAATATGTCCGAAAGTATCAATTCTATCAAGATTTAAAATATGCAAGCGAAATAATTTTCAATCTTTTGGAAATTTCCTTTCCCAATATTTATAAGAAGTAAATTTTCCGAAATTCGAATCGGTCTCATTGTTATAAGTCATTTATTTTTTTTTTTTGATTAAATTTTAAATACTCTTGAATTCATAAAAATAAAACGACATTTATTATTTTGATTACCTACACACAAATCTTCGATAAAGATGTCACAAAATTCTAACATTTCATTCTTTATGGTAAAATAGTTTAACTAGCTAAATCCCAACTAAATCTCGGTAAAATTAAGGTAAATGGGACAAACGATAACAAATTATCAAATAACATCTTCTGCTGTTGTGGTTCTAAAAATTTTCAATTTTCCTTCCAAAATGAGGCAATCTTCGAAGATTTGTTCCTTTTTCAGAAACCCTGTTGGAACCACACGAACAACTCCTTAGTGGAAATATTCGCGTAGAACTACCAAGACGAAAATTCACATTCAACTTTTATTCCCTAATCTCAGATTTTACAAGCTTTTCATATTCCACGGAAATGCCCCGCATTAGGTCATCAGATGCAAGCGCGATTCCGTCGGGTGCCCCGTGCATCTCAGAGGAGCCCCAACAATGCAGAACAGCATCATCCGTCATCTTAAGACGACGCGGACTCGGTCGATGTTTCGTTGTAGAGTGCTCCTCCGGCACCCGACCAAGTCACGTGCAGAGTCAATAAACATGAACATAAAACATAAACTTACAGCATATTCGGCGATGTCGTCATAATGATATCCCCTTGCCCCGTCGGCCCTTTTTGCGTTTTTTTAAGTTGATGGAAACTGTGTCCTTAATGTTTCCCTTATCCATTAAAGTTGCTGGGAAATAAATTGAAAGTCGACATTATCTGGGTACGTTATCTTGGGTAAACGATGTAAGACTCCCCAAGAGGCACAAGTCCTTGGCCTGTTTTCTTCCTGCAAGCCATATAAGAAACATCGCGCAAGAAAGATGACTTCTTCAAAACATTCTAAGAGGGAAAAAATCTGACGCGAGCAAGCGCCAATGCGGAAGATATCAATGACCAATCTATACCACAATCCGGATGGGTGGATTATCTATTATTATGGTTATTATTAATTATACACTTGCATTTTGCTAAATAAACCTTCGAATTGCATTACAAAAGGGTAATCAGTTAATGGCACTACACAACTAACAAAATATGCCAATCGTACAGCCTACGTAAACCAATTAGCGACCTAGCGGCTAGACCCACGACACCGTGCAAAACGCGGTTCAGTGCATTAGTCGGCCGATTGTAGACCCTACATGCGGTCCGCGTCTAATTAGGCATATGAATTTCACATGATTAAATGGAATTAATTCGACACATTGCACTCGATTCATTTCACTAACAAAACCTGGTTGCGGTCAGCGGACGAGTCTATAATTTTGTCGCACATTATTCGACCATCATTGGTCTCAGCTTGTTTTTGCGACTTTTGGCTTCAATCCGATTTATCATGTTGAATATCAAATTACTAATTAAGGTGCACGTTGCGCCGATATCTCCCAAGCGATGTGTATGAGATTGTGACCGAGAAAAAATTCTTTTTAAAATATTAAGGTTTTACATTTATCACTTCTTCTAAATAAAAAAAAAAAAAAGAAAAAAGAATTCACAAAGTAGACACATCTTTACTTGATATCTGGTTTTTTAATACAAAAACTTATCAAGAGAAATTTTAAAATTGGAGAATCGATCATGTTTCTTGACAAGGTCATAATATTCAATTTTTTTTTCTTAGAAAAAATAAACTACATTCTGATATTTCTTTACCGTTTTTAAAGGCTTAGTGTCCAGGAAAGAATGTGTCCCTAATTTTGACTATCTGATAATTTCGTAACCCAACACAAAAGTGTACTTTTACTCCTTTACATTTTAAGGTATTACATTTCAAACTGTTTTATTTAATCAATTAAAAATTAAATCGAATATCCTTTTTCAAATATCGAAGTAAACGATTCCAGAAAGTAACCTATTTTAAGCAGAAAAGAAGTAATAGCTTAAAACTTGTTATGCTTTAAATATTTATAGCGTACTTCGATAAACAGAAAAAACTAGAAAAATTATCGCGGTTTTTAATATTAGCCTACGTTTTTTACAGATTTTTTATTATCGATTATTTTAAATGGTTAAATTGTTTCAAAAATAAGTTTTCTAAGAGATTCCTATGTGACTTTTCATGATGAATTTTAAAATAACTTAAATAATTAAATTACATTTTAATATTCCATACTTCGGCCTATGTCTGTCTGTCTGTCCAAGAAAATTTCGTCAGGAACTGTTTAAATGTTAGATTTGAGCATAATTGTAAATAGTAGCGAATATTTCAATTTTGATTCTGGTTGGTTTGGCTTAGTTTATCAACTAAAAGCTTATTAAAAGTATCCTTGCAATTTTATTAAAGAATTCTGAAGAGTAAAATATTGCGTACATCTTCGCTAGAAAATAGACCTTGTTTTTGCACCTTGTTTCTGTGTTTCGATTCCTAACCTTTCGATTTTGCTTAATTCGAACCCCGAACCCTTTCTATTAATTTGAGGATTTAGCATTCTTCGATTCTAACAGTCCATTCACTTTTCCAGCAGCGTATGGGACACTTCTTGTGCAAGTCTAACTCGCACTTCGTGTATTGAAAACAATTATATAAAAAGATTAGTAAAAATATTATTAGAAAAGAGATATTCGAAAACAAAACTACACATGCACAGCCATGAAAAATAAGAAAAAACCATTTGGGAAGTTCCTTAAAAATTAAGTAAAATTTTAAATTGTCAGCCAAACTGATGCATTTTTGCCTTTTAATTTTTCAGATATAGGACATTCCAGAAATTTTCGTAAATCATACCGTTTCCATGAATTGTTATTCAATAATAAATATTGAATTTATTATTCAACCGGGCAATTTGTATTTAATTCATATTTAAAACTCTAAAAATATTATCTTGTTAATTATTTAAATTTGCTAGCTTTTCATCAGTGTTAAGCCAGCTAGAAATGTAGGCTCAATTAAAATGTAATTTACCGCAAAGTCTTTTCTAAATGCAATTACTTAGCATTATTAGATTAAAAAATTCCCGAATGGATTCAAAATGTTTTGGCATGTTCGGGAACAAAGTACAACAAGAACAACGTGTAAAAATTGTGATCAGTACTGAAATTATTAACACTGGAAAACTGACCCTGGTGGATCTTTTGGACTCAGGACTGTTCTATTTTAACAGTAGATCTAAATATGACACGATTCGTTGTAGTTCTTCTTGGTGTACTGCTTCTACAAGCAACCTGTACTTTTGGTGGACCAGTAAGTCCTCAAGAAAGTCAAGCACGTAAAGAAAGTAAAGCAAGTGAAGAAAGTAACTCAAAACCAGACCCGTGCACAGACTTTTACACTTACGTGTGTGGAAAGGATGTTTCCACCAAGAATCCTGTATCTCCTGAACTTGAGAGATGTGAAACTCCTGATGTTGTCATCAAGAACTATCCCTCAAAGGTTGAAGATCTGAACGAAGCTGAGCAGACGTTCTATAAATTCAAGTCGCATTGTGAAGCAGGATCGTTACCGGTCAACAAAATGAAATTTTTATGGAATTTTAATTTCCCAGATTTAATTAGGGGGTGGCCTGTATTTAGTGAAAATTGGACGGGAGACTATTTCAGCTTGGAAGATGCTATTGCGGAATTTGCTAGTTACGGTAGACCAGTCTTTTTTAATGGAATCTCTAATGCGCGACTATTGCAGAAATTGTTGTAAAAGGATCGATTTTTCCCACTTCGGAATTCACCAAAGAAAACGAATTTAAAGCATATTATTCTTATGAAAATTATATTAAGCGAGTTAACTTTGTGTTTTGCACAACTTAATAAATTTATGACGGTGTTTCCATTTCACTTTCGCTATAATAGGCATATTTTCATTCAAAACAAAAGACATTTGCAACATATTGAAGTAAGTTAACCATACATTCGACATCTACAGTATCCGATTTTTTGGTATTCTCAAAAACTGGAAAATGATTACTTTTTATAAAATTTGTTTCTAAAAACTAAAGCTAGATGTTGTGTTTTCTTCTTATTTTATAGGAAAGATCGGCCTACATATTGACTACTGCTTTCCCTAGTACTATGAACTCTATCATTATTTATATTTTATGAAATTACAAACTATACTATCACAAATACAAAAACAAAAAGTTACTGGATTTCTTTTTTTTATTAAATATTTATATTTGAATTTCACATCTTAAAGACCTAAACAGAACCCTACGTGAAATAACTAAGGAAACAAGTGTGAATTTTCAGATCTTTAAATTTAATAATCAACAGTGGTTAGAATTAAATCTATGCTGTCCACAGGGTTGTTGAAAACATGGTTACATTCCTTTAATGTAGAACAGCTCGTTTTTATCACAGAGATTAATGATCCCATTTAGATACGATTTATTATTGATTTATATTCCCAACGAGATATAGAAATGTACTATGCACGTTCACATTAATTCCTCTATTTCATGGACCCTTCAATTTAAGTTTTACAATATCTCATCCATTTGTCTATCACAGGTCCCCAGTTGTTAAATAAAGTAAACTGATGACTTCACATTTGCATATATCGCGTAGTTTTACCCAAAATAAATGTATTAAAGAGGACCTATCGCGTAAATTGAATTTTGTAAAAATTTAAATTCGTTTCGTTGTTGCTCAATGGTGGTAGGGAACTGTTGATCCATAAACAAACCTTTCTGATGGAGATTCCGTTTCATCCGAAACAGGGTTTCCTGAAACTGATCAAAGGCAAATGTAATTGGGTTGAACAACTGAGTAAAAAGGAAAATTGCTTCACTGTCGTCTAGAAATCACATCACAAGTGCTCGAAAATCCCATAGGGAGAATGGATTGCTTTCGCATCATCTTTGTAGTGTACTGCTTTAAAGTAAACACTGGAAAAGTAACCTATAGCCGACCACTATGCGCTGCGATGCGAAATGTGAAGGAGAACTGGCAAGTGCCAGAACAATAAACAAAATTGTTAAGCTCCCATCAATTGCCTGATTCGATTATCGGTTGATGTTCACATCTTGAAAATTGATCGGAGGCGCCCAATTCCATTCTGCAGTAGTATAGCAATGGCAACAATGGGCATGGGCGTCTACGGGTATGCTGGAGAAAAACTTGTACACCCCCGGCAATAGTAGGGTCAGGGAGAAAAACGAAGAATAGCAATCTCACTGGATGGTGATGGTTGTGGTGGTGGTGCCTAGGTGGCCCTAGAATCTGGAAGATGGGAATTCATTGAAAACATAAAAACAAGCCGATAAATTGAAATTGCTCGTAGTCGAAATGGTCCTCGCCCAGCATCTAGCATCCTACTCCTTGAGTGCACTAGCGCATTCGAAGTGGCTCACTCGGAGTAGTAACTGGGCTATCTTTGGATTGGGAGGAATTGCAGGCAGGCAGACACCCGTATGCAGGACCACGATCCGGGACCGAGCACGTCTAGTAAGTTGGATGACTGACCATAATTCAATTTTTGTCTGATGCTCTGGCTGCCAGCTGAAGCGAAAATGTTCAACAAACTCTAAATCGAGGATTACACTCCAGACTTGGGCCCTGCAGTGGGATATGGAGGGCTTAAGGAGGAAAAAATCATCCCCAATTGGTACCTTTCAAGCATAAAGCAGCGGGGACGACTTAGCAAATTGGTGGCCGAGGGGTAAGGTAGCAGGATTGCAAATCCGCATCCATTTCACAGATCTGGCCTTATCGCTGATTTCCGAAAAGGTCCCCCAGCAGTGCCGGGAACGATCACATTTGTTCCGCGGAGGTTTTATTGTTTTAACTATTTCTCCCGCAGGGTTTTATGCCAGATAACCAATTGATACCGGAAATAATTCCTCAGTAAGATTTCCCCAGCCATTCCCGCCATCCTGCCCCTGCCCTCGGATCGGAGTTGTGGATACAGGGCGTCAATACCCGACTGGCGGGACACTTGTTAAATTGTAAATGAACCCTCGGATAAGAAGCCACTGCTGTGGCAGGATACGGTGGGAATAACGAGTCGAGTGGAAAAGGTTTCCCGAAGAGCGATAAGGGCTTTCGGATCAATTTTTCTATTTTAGATTTTTTTATCGTAGGGTGAACCGAAGGAGGTGAAGTGCTGAGCTGCTCCTCGAGTCTTCGAAGAAGTCTCGAAGACGTTAACATGTAAAGAGAACGCCCTGCCATCGTCGCCGTCGTCTTCGAGCGGGGGATCCGTAGCAGCCACTCTGCCGGTCGTAAGCTTATCTTTATGGGCTCCCTAAGTGATGAAATACTTTAGAGCGGTCTTTTGCTCACTCTGGAAGGAAAGGGCTCATTTGTGTTCGCTCATGTACGTGCTCCTTTTTTTTCTTTTCTTCAAATTTATTCCCTTGCAGATTAGAGTCCCCGATACTGGGCCTCTGCTACCGATAAGACCCTTCCCAACTGGGAAGCAAATGACATAGTCAATCAGCACTGAAAGGGATATGGTCCGAGAAACACATTCGTCCCTTGTAGACACGTATGTTCTATGGCTGCATCCAGGATCTGTTACACCAAGAGAAAGAAGATTTTTTTTTTTTAATAATTGTAATAAATTTTATATATTTTAAATACTAATCCTCACAGGAGTATTATTCAATAAAAATTGCTTTACAGTACATGTCATGGCATAAACGGCTTTACTACAAATTTCAGAAAAAAGGCACATGTGGACTAAATATGGGTATGCACGAAATTTAAAGTATGTTTATTATCCTCCTGCTATTACTTGTCTGTTTACCACAAATCGTATATAGTATATGTTATAAAAATCCAAAATCGTCCTATTAAATGTTCCCTTTTTAAGGGATAACCATTGTTCATCAACTTTGGTATTTTTACCGCAGTACTCTTCGATTTTTACTTGGTAGAACAGCTTCTGTCAGATTAACCTGCTACTTCCAATTCTGGAGGCTTTTATGGCTCGACAAGTGCAGGTCGAATAGATCCACAATTGAATGAATTGATATCCTTGTCGATAATGCACTTTTGCATAACTTGAACAGTCTAGCTCTCGGACACACCTCAGAATAAATCCAGAGATGTCCAGACCACAACTGGTCGGGTATCAGGAATGGCAGTGTTGTAGCATGGTCGCTATTCCCATAGGAGCCGATTCCCGGAGTCGAAGTGCATGCATAATAGGCACCTCCATCGGATGGCATTTATGCCCCCGATTGTTTGACTGGCTCCGCACAGTCAGGAGTTTGAAGTCCATTTATCACCGGCATAATCGAGTCCTGATAGCCGAACCTCAGTAATGTCCGACAACTACGGCCACCGACGGTTGTGGTAAGGACAAGATTATTTATTAAGCCCGTTGTCCTCCGATGATTTATCGCACCTTTTGGACATGCTTCATTGCTAGTACGCCCATTAAGTCGATGACAGGGAGCCGAGTCGGACGAGATTATTGCGGCTGTTGTGGGATGTTTTGATTACACTGTCATACATGAGCACTGGGACAGTACCTACATATCGTTGACCATGTTAGAGAAGAAGTCAGAAGATTTTTGCTCGTCGGTCCCTCGGGAACTAGTAACTGAATCTGTGCATAGATTTCACACTTTTTTGGAATCTCTAGGATGTGACAATACCATTGCACAACTGATAACAATATCATCCTTGTGAAAAATAATTCATCAAATTTATATCTTTTGTGTAAGATAAGGACTTATAAAGACTTTTGGGACTCTGTGCCAAAGACGAAAAAGAACAAATTGCATGAAGATTGAAAAAATTCTTAACAAAATTTTAAACGATATTATGTAAAACTTGTTAGACAATTTCGAACAAATTTGGTTTTTAAAAATGCGACCTAATATTTTAAAAGACAGAATTTCACTTTCAACTTGTTTAGCCTTATGCGCACAAAATACCAATCAATAAATATAAAAAAGTCCACATGATTTTTACAAACTTTAAAAAATATTGAAACAACAAAACTTCATATCTTTTGTTTAGAATTTGTTTTGAAAGTGTTTTTGTTAAAAGTATGTAGTTTTAGTAGATATGATACGTAAATTACGTTAATTATAATAAATAAAATATATCCGATAAATATATAATCTTTCATTTTATTTTTTACTTTTGTACAGGGAATATACACCAAAGCATTGTTTCTTTTTCTATATTTCAAAATTTTTTGCAGGAACGAGAAATTCTAATAGTTTTCTAGGATCCATTAGAATTTACTGTAAGTCTTATTTAGATTATATTTACTTTTGGTTATTAACTTTGGTTTAAGACCTCATTAAGTCCAGTAAACCAAAATTTTTGATTTCATTTTTGAAGCTGTTGCTCGAAAACTACATAAAAACAAAATCGCTTTAAAACTTTTTCAAGAAATATTTTTAAATTAAAACACACAACAATTTACAATCGTGCAAATTGTCAAATTTCTAGATTAAATGGATTTCCTGTAGTATTTTTACTAAAAATGTTCCTTTTGTTCTCTGTTTGAATATGGCACATATGACAATTTTTAACATCTACCAATTTCGTACTGTGTACAAAGCCCGAGTGTTAATTGTTTCCAGTCGGTTTATTTATTCAGTAAAAGTGTATACTTTAGAGAATCCATAGTCTCTGCTTGCAGTAGGAATTTTAGAAGCATAGTAGTCTATCGTCTTTATCTTTTACCATCTCCAGAATCATGAACTTTTACAGTCCGAAGATTTACCTCTTGTAATATTTTAAATTTATAAATTTAAAAAAAAACTTTCCAGTGCGGTTTCACGCCGCTTATGGTTCCTCTCAAGAGAAATGCCTCCAAAGAAGGCAACTGCAAAGAGCAGTTTGGGTCGCGTGGAAATAAATTTCACGGCTTTAAGAAATACTAATGTCAGCAGCTAAAATTCCGTTCGTTACATCCAGGATTTCTTCTGTCTCGACGGTGCGCGGCCTCCCGGATCCTTGGAGCCCCCGGACAGGACTTAACCAGATCTGCCTCCTGCAGGTTACAACTTATCACAAATAAATGGCCGTGTTACGTGTCACTGAAGTCGGTTGCATCCACAATTTATTCTGGTTCCGCGGCCTGAGCGGCTCCATATTTTTTTTTTTGCCATGGTTTTCGCCGGCGTCTTCAAGACTCGTCCCTTTTTCACTCCTGAGGCCTCTGTCTTATGCGGGAAGGAATTTAATCCCATTAGCTGGCGCTCTGCCAGCGTGCTCGCAAACGAGGACGAATGTGTTCGGATGAGTGGAAAATTTCTTGTTAAGCAGGTAATTACCAGGCAGTACATTACGCGGCCGCGAGTCAGCCACATGACATGGCACGGCTCGGAATTTCGCAGCACTGTTAGTGGGGGGAGGGGCACCTGCTAATTTGTAGTGGAATTGGTTCTTAAGTAACTTCAGATAGATTAACGTAATTTCAATTACTGAATATGAGTGACCACCTGAGGCCATTGGCAAGGTGGGGTACTCTACCCTACTTACCTGCGTGACAGACAAAAACCTTTGCAGAAAATCACGTATAATCGCTATAATGATTTTTTCAAAATATTTTGAGTTGTCGCGATAAGTCCATATCTTTAAAAAATTTAGGAAACCTTTTCTGGATTATACAACTTAAATTGAAATTGTTATGAGTCGAAAGATTTCATATATACGTACAAATTTAAATGTGTAATTAATATTTTATAAATTTCACAAAATCTGTAAAATTGCACATTCTACGTTATCTACACACACAATTCAGAATTTTGGACATAAGATTTCTTTTCTTATTAAAATAATATGAAGTTTGTTCAAGAAAATGTTGCCTTCACGAAGCACAAGATTTCCTAGCGCTGGTACTTCAAAATAGAAAAATATAAGAAAATGTTTAACCAATAATTGCTTAAAGCATTCTTAAATATTTAATTATAAAATATAAAACATTCTAACTTGGATTCTTTTTTCATTTTTTAAAATTTGAAATTTGTTCACGTGCACCCAAATTTTTGCAGATTATTATTAAAAGTTGGTATTTTAAAAATTCTTTTCAAAATTTGTAAATTTAACGAAGGTAAAATGTCTTAAGGAGGCTCGCATAAATCGGGCAAGTGAATACGCGCCAAATTATTTAAAGGCTATAAAAAGATTCATAATTAAAACACCTGAAATAAATTTATTCAAAATATTAGATCACCTGCTGACACGTTGTTACCCAAAAAATTTTACTAGAAATTATTTAAATTTCTATTTGCACACATGTTCTAATTTCGAGAGCACATATTTTGTCGAACAGGTTACAAATAATTTTGCATATGGTCGCTGAATTGGTTTGAACATTACAGAACATATTTATAATAGAATATCGACATTTACTGTCTACAAATTGTCAATGAAAATAAAATCATAAATTTAAATCGAATAATTGTCCGATGTCCCACATAATTATATAAAAATAATTGATTTATTGATATATAAACCGAGTTATGTTTATTTATCGTGTATTATTATTTCTCTTTTATGCTTTTGCATTAAAAAAACAATATAATACCTTTTCAAGCAAAACTTCAAATTAAAAGTGGGAAACATATTTTTATTGAATGGAAAATAAATTAATTTAAATTAACAATACCCGAAAGAATCGATTTAAAACAATTTAAAAACAAAAGCGAAAAAAATTGATATTTTTAAATAACAATCCAATTGGAAAAAGCAATTCAAATGAATTAAAAATAAAAGCATTTTTTAAACAATGTTTCTTAAAGCAACACAGTTGGATACTTCTGCAACACTTAAATTTTCAAATATAAATTCTTAAAGGTTAATACAAAACTTACAATTAAAACTAAGACTTTAGTAAACATTTACCTTTTCTACTTCGTGATTTTAGATTCATTACTTCACCGTATTATTAAATTATATTATATATATTTAAATAAAACTTTTCTAGTTAAAATTAGAAAGAAATGAGAACGTAGTTTTTCTGACATTTTTTTTTTCAAAATTTCAGGAAAACGTAACAATAGATCTTGATATAATAAACAGAAGACAAGTACAGAGATTTAAACCTTCTCTAATTTATTATAAATACTACAAAATGCGAATATTTTAAGTTTTCTTCCAAAATCCATTAATAAAATAGATCATATAGTACCTTTAATCATGTAGAGGATATTTGACACTATTTGCCAACAGTAACTGTAACTTTTTAGCACTCGAAAGCTATAAAATAAAATTTTTGGAAGTGCTGCAATTAAACAAATTAACGTGCTTGAATCTCTTTAAATGAAATTGAGGCGTGCAATGCAACACGATGGAGGTCTTTATGAACACTTGTGGTAGTTTATGTCTGGGCTCAATAGTAACGCATGAGTGATGGATTATGAATAACATGCTCATTACCTCTACGTGGCACGTCCGGGACGACTTTAATTAGTGGGAACGAGCGTGTAGGCACCGACTATGGCGCATTTTGCAATCTCGAAGTACATTGTAAGCACGCGTTAAGGATGCGTGGAGGACGCGTCGAGTGCGCTTCAAGGTACTATTTCTTTTTCTTCTAAACATAAATAAAGTACTTCGACCCTATTGTGACCTCTTAACATGTCTCTTGACATTATCCGCACATGGCTCACTCAAAATGTCAACTTAACAAAGTCGAAAAAGGTTCAGTCACCAGAACCGGGGAATCCCCCGCTGCAGTCGGTTCCGGAAAAAAATACCATGAAAGACAGCTCCCATCGCATATCAACGTTGGGCGACGGGTAACGGGTTCCCGGAGCAGCCATCCATAGGGCGCTAAGCGCCAGCCAAGTCCCACTTCATTGTCATCAGCATAATACATCATGAAAATAAGTGAATAAACATAAAAATGACAATGTGACATTTTCTAATGGCTTTCACAGCCTTTCCCGTCATCCCGTCCGTCGCCCACACCGCGACACCCTTACACGTTGACGATAATAGTAAAAAAATCCTCCGAATAAAAACCAGCAGCTCCCTCAATGCGGGAGAATCATAAATAAATAGCTGCCAAGCAGGAGCAGCTCCTGGAACGCTCCTTCACATTGGGACATGGAGTGCGCGACAGCATGGGACGCATTCTGCTTGATAATTCCTTAAAATAGACGTCATTGTGGCATAGATTCCCGCCATTTCGCCCGTAACGTTAACGTCCTGTAATTTCTACTTGATAAGTCGACATCGCGCACGTTCTTACAACTTCGTCAGGCTGCGACGCAAGTAAACAGCTGAACACCCTCCTCGAGGAGCACCTGCTCCAACGGAAGTTGAGCACGTTAAAGTAAAGAAGGTGTAACTGCTTTCTACCGTAAAAATATTTCTTTGAAACATTTGCCAAATGGTAGATTTTCAAAAGTCCCCTGATATCCCAAGTGGAGTCATAAGATTCGACAGGCAGAAAAGCGGTGCGACTTATTCGAGTTTCTAACGTGTTCACTAATGTTTTCCAATTTCACGGATTGGCGTATATGGTTTTAGGCATAACTTCAACAAAACACCTCCTTTATAATATCCACATTTTAGAGAAAATATTCAGGATAATACTACCTTAGTCAAAAATCGAGAAACTTTATATGAAGCTAGTGATCACCCATTGCTTCCTCGGCTCTCCTATTGTAGGGTCAAGATGATGCATACCCCACTTTACGTTTGAGCTATTTAGTTATACCAGGCGCAATGAAAAATACGGAATCTTTTTATTATGAATTATCCCTAATAATACTACTATTTCTCTTTAGTTGTATAAAAAAAAAAAAGTTAATAATAATACATATATCAAAAACACTCTTTGTAAGTCTAAATTCCCTTTTATTTTTCAATTAAACTTTAATTCATTGAAATTATTTAGAAGCTTCACATCCTTCGCAGTTTACTTACAAAGTTAGAAATCACGACATATCGCGTGGTTTAACAATGGAAGTGTTAAAACAAGACAAAATAGACGGCATAAGTCGAACTCACGTGGTGTTCCGTAAAAAATGTTTGTGTTAACACATTTTCTAGGTCGGGAATATCACGAAACATTTTATTAAAAATGTTGTTTCTATAAAAAAAAAAAACAATTCATGGTAAAATTAAAAGCGAAATTTCACGAAATGCCACGTTTGTGCATAAAATTAATAAGAGTACAAGGTTTACGTGGAATTTAATGGAGAAAATATAGATAATGTATTAAATACTCATACACTTATCGGTAATAATGTCTATAATAAAGTCTATAATATTCTTATACTTTTTAACTGACTTCAGCCTGCAGTTCCGTAGACCAACTTGAGACATTTTTACACTACAATATAAGAGAAGTATTTTTTTTTCTGACCTACACATTCACACCTTTTCACGTTTTCTCTCTACAGCCCGATAAAAGTTCGAGATGTATTTAACTATACTCCTAACTTTTCACAAGATACAAAAAGGTAATTAGCCAGCAGTGTTCTCGAATCTGAAGTAAGGTATAAAGTTTTCCATGTACCCCGTATTGTATTTACTTTTTCTTAAGTTATTTTCGCTATGGCTTAGGTCACGTGTCGTATTCAAATTTCGCTATAAGATATTTTAAGAAAAATTAACCTTATCTAAAAGGTCTAAATAAATACAACATACTAATTCTGCTAGAGTCTCACAATTCAGCTTTGATTAGCTGAAAAATAAAATTCCGCGAAAATCCCGGCAAACCAATTAGGGCCATTATCTTAACTAAAATTCCATCGGAGATACATTACAAACTTCCTGCTCGCGTATCACGCGTAATTAGCACGCGGCCGCAATCAGAGTTTCATCAAATTAATTAAAGGACTAAGATTCGTCATAAATCTCGGGGCTAGCTACGCCTTGCGGAAAGTGCCACACTGCGGTGGCACGCACATCCCAAAAAAGGATTGTCTAACCCCCGCCAGGTGCGGGAGGAGCCGGAAAAAACGAGGTAACCGTGCCCAAGCCTATTAAGTCGCATTAACGAGGACATTACGGCCGGGGCAGCGCAAAGGGCACCCGGTCGAACCTCGCCGGGGGATGGGTATCTCTTTGATTACGACCTTATAAACGTAGACGTCCTTGCAACGGTGAAAACCGTTAAAAGGTTCGCGTGAGCCAACCCATCAGTGCCGATGAAAAGTGAACCGCATTAGGGCCGGTGCGAATGCTGAGAGGTCTCCGGCACGGCGAATTGAAGCCAATGTCGAATCGAAATTGGAGCTGAACCCGTGAGGGCTCTAGAATTGGGCGAAAGTGGGCAAAAAAAGGGAATCAATGACACGCCAATCAATGACACTAGAATCAATAGTACCACCATCCAAGTGCCCTCCTCGAATTCGCTTCAATTTGCAACTCAGGAACTATTCGAGGGGTGGAAGCTTCATGAAGACACCTTTACAAAATTCAAACCTGGTCTCCCTGAAAGACTATTTTCAAAAATCTAAGACAAAGTGTTATTTTTAAAATATACTGAACCAATTGTTTACGGATATGAAAAAATCATATTAAGGGAAATATTCTAATCTAAAAATTTGAAAAACTCAATTTGCTCTTTTCCTTTTGTTAAATTGGTTTCAAAAATTTGTCTGTAAAAATATCCATGCTGACAACTGACTATTGATTTTTTATCAACCACTAGAAAAGGCCTCAGATATCCTGTTCTAGATTAGAATAGCATCTTAAAAGAGAGCTATTCCAAAATTAAAATTAAAAGATTGATCTCAGTCTAATCTAATGGAACTATAGTTTGACCCAAAATTTCTTAAAGTACAGTACAAGTGGAGTACCAGACATCTATCAATTTTCCCGACTGAGATTCTTCGTCAAATGACAGACATAAAAGTAGTAAATATCATTAAATATTTAGCTTAAATTAATTTAAAACTAGTTTAATAGCAATTTTCCCACAATTATGTCAAGCAATATGGAAAACCCAATTTTAAAAAAACCAAGTAATACTTGGCTTTTTCATAAGCCCAGAATAGAATTTTTATTTTTATTTAATTATACTCAAAAATGTTTAATTTCTTATTGACAAAATTGCGCCAAAATCTTGTGAAGACATTTTTGAATTGAATTTGATTTGAAATATTGAAAGAATTTTTGAAATCGACTTACTGCTTTCTAATACTAACCCGAAAAATCTTTATAATATTTAAATAGAACCGAATTTTTTTTATATAAACCCTATTTCAGGTGTGAAGGAATTGATTTTTGAGGTGATATCCCTAATATCACATTCCTATGTAAATACGAGAACAAGAAAATCAATACTTTTCAAAAAATCTCGATATTGTTCCGTGTCGATCTGTTTACTAAACGTGTTAGCTCACAATCCTATTTCTTTGCCCTTTAGAACGATATCCCACTCAGTAGGATAGGATTTATCTTAGAAATAGAACGCCCAGTGATTACCGTTCTAATTTTCCTAAAATCGCATATATCTACTATCACATTTTGAAATCCGATGAATATTTTAGTGCCTAATTTGGCACAATCGCTTTAGCCGGTTAGGCACTAGATAAGAGCAAGTAGAAAAATATAGTTACATGCATGCACACATGCGAGCACACTTGGATTCCTCTAAGTGGGATGAAAAAATATTAGACCAAAACTTTTATGTGGAAAAAGGGAGCTAATCAACCCCGAATGGAGCCCCGAACTCACCCCACGGCCGGTGGTAATCAAATCAAAGGGAAATCAAATGAAACTCTTTCAGTCAATTAGCACGCCTTTCAAAATATTAATTACGTGAATGAGGCGCCCGAGGAGGCCTACCGGAGCACCACCGGGGCCTCCTGCAGGATATCAGTTTTCGTCACACCAGTAATTCGGCCTAAGTGCCTGGAAGAGAGTGAAGGCTGTGGGGTGCAAACAGTGTAGTCGAGACAGAAAAACAAGGGCGCATTGGCTGGTCCGCGAGGGCGCGGAGGCGCGCGACGCAATTGAAGAAGAAAATTGATTTTTGATTGATTCCAATCCAGGCACCATCTTTTATCATTTCAATCACGTTCTTCCTCTTTTCCGGCTCTGGTTGCCTGTCGACTTTCGCCTTTTCGTCTTATCGAGCTTTTGGCTCCTCGGCGCCTGATTTGAAGGACGAGGACGGGCAATGATGGGGCTGATAACGACCGTGACAAAGGGCTTTTGCGCCCCAAATTTATTGGAGTCGGCCCCTGTTGGCAGTTCGTCGACGCTCCTGTGAAAAACTTGGGAACGGGGGAGCCCTTCTAAGCAGCTAGAAATTTTATTTGTCCTGGAGATTCAAAAGCCCCTGTAAATGGCGCTAAAAGGTTTCCCCGAAGTGAGCGTCCTAGTTTAGTTAATTTTTTAATGAAGTGCCTTTGTATCAATTGCCTCCTCCGAATAATTAATGGAGGCAATTTCAGGCATCGTTTGCGGGATTAGCGCGTCCTCGGCGTCTTCTGCGTGTCTGCTGGCGTATCGTCTTCTTGGGAATGAATGCTTTTTATACATAACAAATGCAGGAGCGTCACTTGAGATAATTCGAACCTGATTTATAGCCAAGTCGTAACGAATCGCCCGATTTAATTACGGACTGCGGCTTTCCTTTGTCTTAATAAATTAACGGTATGGCCGGATTTAAGGAAGGCAGGGATTAAAAGTAGTTAGTTATTTTCGTTATAAGATATTATACCTGTAGGTAGTCAGACCCAACCAAGGGATTTCTTTTTTATTATACGGAATATTTAGATGTAGATGTTGTAAAATATGGACCATTTGCATGAGGACGTATTCAATATTCACTATATTTTATTAATGTTGATAGTGGTATCGGTATATTTGTTAAACAAAATTCACTCTTCACCATACTCTGCCGTCCAGCAGAGTAGTCGTTCTAATAATCTGCGCCTTTGGACGATTTGTTCTTTTTTCCATCAAGTCTAACTGCCGCAGAGCCCTTGGTTAGTCCTAGGCAAAGAATACTACTATTTTTGACTTACAAATTATTTGAAACACTAATTTGAACTATAAGGAAACAAAATGTGCATTCTAAAAACAGCAGAAAAAATCAACATGTTCCAGCTATACCAGGAAATCAACACGCTAGGCCGACGCATTGCTGACCCGACACATGTAGCCAGCAGACGGATTGACAGCTACTCTTGACTCCACATTTTGCCTTTCCTTTCTAGAATAGTGTGCTGATACAGCATCCGAATTGTACCATTTTCCCAGTGTGTTATCATCACATTTTGGGGTTGCATGTTCTTACCACCGCATGTGGGTTCAACATGTTGGCTCCACATATCGAGCTCTCATCTCTTTAGGTTAGTGCTAGATTTAAACCCAGCATTCTGATCTACTAAACTCACATCGAATGTTGGTCTTGTTTGCTGCGGTTAGATGTGGATCTAGCGGTAGTGGAGATATGGCATCAAGACTAAAAACAAAAAAGTGTTAATACAGAACGAATTCTGACACCACATGCTGGATCTTCATGGTATCTTATGCCACTTTTAGGCTAGCATGCTGACACCGTATGTTGACCCCACATTTTGGCACTGCACATCAACTGTTTAATCTACGAATTTTCGTTGGTCATCCTAGAAGCATATATTTGTGTTGGACCCTGAGACTTTATGAGTAGATTATCCATATGTAATTAATTTTACATCTTTGTATACCTAGCAAAGTGAAAGGTGTAGTCTATTTTATGTCAGTATATTTTTGAAGTTGATTTTTCGACTCGTGCATTCTCCATTAGTTTTAGTCAAACTTGTGTAAATTTTCCAATTAACTTTTCAACAGTTTCAGAGTCAACATTGAAAACAAAGCCACGCTTTTGTAGCTAGGACAGGAGTTTTATTTGAAAAGCGGGGATTTCTGCATGAATTCCCGGTTTCCCATTATGTTGGATTTTCGCACATTTCCTGGATTAGAAAACACTTTTAAAACGACATTTGGCACTTTCTAGAAAAACCTCGAGGCGAGCATGACTGGGCAGTAGTAGTAAGCGTTCTTACTAATTCCATTCTGGCCGGGGTCGAACGGGTAAAGGGCGGGAGGATCTTTTTATAGAGGGTCATAAAATAAAAAGGAGTTTTACGACTTTTCATATTATTCCGACAAGTTCTCTGTTCGAGGAGTTGTCTTGACACCAAGTTAAATTTCGGTATCTCCGACGTTCCTTATGGGTCGGATGATGTCCATTGAAAGTTTCCATTTGAACGTCCCCCTTTTCCTATCTCTTGCTCCTTTCTGACTGCAAAGAATGAGCTGTTCGCTATTTTTCCTTTTTCGTTCGGACTTGTGAAATGTTCCTCAACTTTGGTTTGTTGATGTCAGAGGAATTTTTCCAGCTCCATCATCTTGGCCCTTTTTCCCTTTTCTTTATTTCTCTTTTGTTTGCTTGCCGTTGTTTGTACATCACCATTACCCTTCCAATCGAGACTTTAGTTTGCGTATTTCTTTTTTTGTTTGCACTTTTCGGTGTTTTTTTTCTCCTTTTTTTTCCTTCCACAAGAAGTCGAGCTTAAGTAGCAGCAGTGGAAAAAAGTGGCAAAACCGAAGAAATGAGTTTTATTGGAAAAGTATTTCCTTGGAACTTGATAAGGGTTGCAAGGGACAAAGAATAAATTGGCTTTAACATAAAACCTCCCTGTAAGTGATATTTTTCCTATTAACATTTTACGTATCTGAAATGTTATTTAATATTAGGAAATATGCAAAGTACTAAACAATTTCATTATTTCACAACACAGAAATATTTGTTTACCAGCTCATAATACTTTCTAATTATTTGGCCGTTTAATGCAGTACAATTTCTCCTTTCTTAAACATTCTTTAGTATGTCTAGTCTACTAGTATAAAGTAAAAGAAACTCATATCGAACTGATTAAAAATGAGTTAAACTGGCGCTCTAAGAATTCCGTACAATATTTTACAAGTTGTTGTATGTACATCTTAACTGGGTAAAGGAAGTTGTAGCATCTAGTCAAGTACTAACTAAATATTTGAATTTCAATAGTTTTCTACAGTTTTATAATTTTCTATGTGTATGCAACCATAATTTTAGAAAAATAGCGAAGGAAATTTATTTTTCAAACATATTTTTAAAAATAATTCTAAAAAATTAATTTCCACAACTATTTCGATGATATTCAAATTGGCTTTTTTACAAGAACTCGTGCCTGTCTAAAATCGAAACGTGATTTTTTTTGGGTTATAATTTTTGAACAACTGAAAATTTAAAATTAAAATTGTCGAAATAAATCATCCAAACCTTTAGTTTCTACAAAAAGTTAAAATAAATAAACTTTGACCAAACAATCTACTAAACATGTACATTATTGTTAGACGATATATTTTTAAAAACAATTTAAATACATCAAATAAAATAATTCTATAGATTATAATTTATTATCTATCTCCAAAAGCCAAGGGATTATTATTAATAATGCCTAGGGAATAATTTAATTTAATTTAACTTTTAAATATTAAAACCGGAATTGTGTACAATTAAAACAACATTTATCCATTATTTTATGTTTCATTTAAATTTAAATAAATGGAAGAAATATTGACTGATGATAGGGAAACCTCTCCAATAAAACAAGAACCGAACACTTACTGAAGCGAAACATCTTTGAGAACAGATTTAACTCCTCAGGAGGAACCTTCCGATATTTTCTGACAAGCATCTCAACCTCCAACTATCTTCCTTCATGATGCGATAAGCTCCACGCGAATTGGCTTTAATGGAACTTTTGTGCGGAATTCGCCTAATCGAATCCGGGTAAACATTGTTACGACGTTGAATATGTGAAAAAGGAAGTCTACGGCACACCAGAAGACCCATTTTCCTCCCATTTTCATCCCCGGGAAAGGCAAGCGGCGGGAAAAATTCTTGAAATGCCATCAAAGGAATTTTCCACTTCTCAGCCCTAATCGCAGCAGCAGGATCTCGGAACTCATCTTTGTCACTTCTTGTGGCTTTCGTGCACTTTTTATACCCGGCAAGAGCATCAAGGACACTCCCGGCTGCATCTTCGCGATGTTGCTCGTTTCTTGCGGTTTCCGCAATTCTTCCGGGCTGTCGGTGACATTTTTAAGCCACCCGATTTCTGAAGTGATACTAAAAGGGACTTTTAAGACTCCATTAGCATTCCGTAGCCACCTACCGCCCCGCGTTCCTTAAAAGCATATCCAAGGTTCGGGATTACACGGGTTCCGGGTAATTGCTATTATCCTTCGATTTCATGTTCAGTATAAAAAAACTCTGGAAATTTATTTACGTCATTGTAAACCAGCTTTAGGATTTTAAAAATGATAGCACAATCATTTTATTCCCCCCATTTGTTGGTGTACATTTTATTTCGTGTGAAAAGCAAAAATTGTTTATTAAATAAAAACTCTTTACAACAAAATTTAGCCTTTAAAAAATTTTATTTTCAGCGAAAATGTCCAGTCGAAATTATAAAAAACTTAACACTATATTCGCTATGCATAAAAATTGCTAAAAATATAAACATAGAAACCTTTTCATGTTGACTCTTTGGATTTTATATGGTCGATTTTCGACATTTCAACACCCGTACGTCTTGCAAAAGAAATAATTCAAGTGGAAAAGTACTAATAAGGACGAGGATGGTTGGATGGTTAGGAAACCATCCATAAAGCCAGTCAATTCGAGATTAATGGTTCTATTTACCCGGAGGTGAGGACCACGCTGGATGTTACATCCTCAATATATCTCTGATGTTCCTTCCTTTTGGTACTGCTACTATTACAAGATCCTCTCCGCCTTGTTGGGTCACAGGGTTCCTAAATTAGACGGAAAGAGGTTTCGTAAGTTACTATTGCCTCAGACATAGTTCCCTTAGGGCTAAGATTCGGTTATTATGCCATGGAATTTCTATACGTTAGCGCATTTTGCTTCTTTCCCAAAACTTTATCCCAAAAACAATTTTTGGAACGCTCTCCCTCACGTACTGGAAACTGTTCTGTTTCTTGGCTAATGGGCCTTGCAACTGGGAAAAGAAACCATGTCGACATTTCAAGAAAATGTCAGCGAGCAATTAAACACGTCGAGAGCCATTTATTTTCCACACAATCTTGTTAGAATTCCTGGAAAATCTCCCGTATTTATGGGAAAAATAAAAGGTTAGTTATGATTAGCAGGAACCTAACGTTAATACACTGTTACAAGCATTGCCTCTCAATTAAATTTTTCACGATAATTATTTGAAAAAGTTTTGGTAAATGTATCCGTGTCTTTTAACAAAATTACAGACCTCGTTAGAGGATAAGAGCCAAATTAATTATAAATCATTTTTCATTGTTTGAATAAAAACCTTTTGGATTCCTTAGTTACTACAAGCGAAATTAAAAACCTTAATAGTTTAACTTTCCTAAACATTTTAAAACGGTCATCCGAAAAGTTTAGCAGAACGTTAACTGCCAAAAGTATTATATTATGCTTAGTTACTACTTTGATGTCGAAAACCGTATGTATTGTATGTCAGAATTATCACTACGCACAGTCATCATAAATTTTCGAAATTTTAGTTTTACCTTTTTAATTTCCGAAATAGAAGACAAATTTAATAAGAATAGTTTTCAATTCTAAAGAAAAGTCATCCTAAATAAAACCTCAGTTGATTGAATGAATGAAAATATTTTTGGAGGGAAATTTCCAAAATTCAACGAATGCAAAAAAAAAAATGTTTACAGAATTTCTTTTTTTTTTGTTTGTCATTACAACCAAATTAATTCAATTAATTTGTTAAGCAGATTTTGATAATATAATTTCAGTCATACTATTTTGAAAACAAGTTAAAGTACGTTCCTATAAATTTCAAATGTTTGTCTATTTTTTCGTCTATCCGTTCGCTTGTCTTTTTGACTGTTGGTCGTATAAAAACTTCTTCAAATTAAAAATTACATTTTTCTCTTTGAAAATTGTTAGTCAACTTAAAATACAAGTTCTTTAAAAATCATATACTCGATTTTGAAAATTTCTAAATAGCTACAAAAGTGAACATATGGAAATATTTGTACATTGTAAGTGTGACTATAAAATGAAAAAAAAATCATAGCGTTATCGATAAAACTTTTATAAATAATAGAAAATTTATTTCTTCTTCAAGAGACCATGCTACTGGAGTAAAGAGCTAGAAGTCAACATACATCATATCAGGCATTTTTTTCCATTTTAATTCGGTCTCTGGTCGCCCAAATAATCATGGCCATGTATGGTGTCACTGGGCAGCAAATATTTTAGGAGATCGTGTATGAACGCTTTATTGTGCATTTTCTTGCCCTGGCAAGCCGGGATTGAGGCAAACACAAGGGAACATGTCCATTTCGCCCATTTTACCCGGTAATCGAAGTTATTTTGTCAGCTCCTTGCCGCTCTCGACCTACCTTCTGTATTGGGTTCATGAAGCCGTTCAGTCCATTCTTGGCGAACACTTTCACGTACGAAATGATTCAATTGAGGGTGTTCCTAATATAACGGAATGCGAGAAACGTCCCAGGGATGTGCAATAGGTCCTTCGGATGCGATTTCTTTTCTCATTCAACGACGTAATGCCTCGAAAAACGGACAAACGATGCTGGAGGTGTGGATTGTGGATGCTTTCGAGTACATTGCAGAGCGCCCGAGAAATTAAGAGGCATTATATTGGTGGGTATTGTCGGGTCAAACTATTCACGTCTACCGTTCGCAAAATTTCTTTGAGTTTATTGATTTCTTCAGGTGGTTAAAGATGATATTTAAAGCATTTCCAATTTGTCGATCAATATTCTTTTCAGCAGATTAGTACATATAGAAGAGGAGGCTTTGGGAAAGATGTATATAATGTCGATAGTTTGCAAAACTACAAAATAAGAATATAATTCAAATATCAGTTCTAATGTCTTCAAGATTCTAAATATTGTTCAGTACATCACTTTTATATCACAATTAAAATTTTGTAAAATTTTTATAATTTGTTTTAAGCGCATTGTGATGCTTAAAATGACGTAAAATAATGAAAAACTTGTACTCAGTTATATTAATATAAAATTTTAATTTAAATTTTTTTTCAGTTGCGAGAAGTATATTATAGCATACAGATATTGCTAACCCTGGTCACTGATATATACTAAAATTTTTAAAACCATTTTTTTCCTGGTTCATCCCAATAGAATGGTCTAATTTTGAAACTCAAAGTTACGAAGAGTTTAGATGTTGTTCTATAGTATTCATAAAATTGTTGATTAATTGAGATATTTGCCTTTTGTATGGGAAAACTTACCAAGAAACAGATCGTATCGTCTTAATGAGCAGAGACAGCATAGGATTTATGACGCATAATCTGAAGAAGTGGCAGACGAAAGCATTTCTCGGGGAATCAGAATAATAAGATACTCACTAGTCAGTGAGCACTAAGATATCATCCACTCGTCCCAAAGCGATTTGCAAGTCAAACTAGCAATCAAGTCCTTTTCCTTACCCAGTACTTTCTCCATCACATACTCCTTTCCTCTTAGCACGGAAGAAGACAATGAACTCTCGCGGGGGTGATTTTTTGCGCCGCGATAGCTTGGTGATGAAAAGTTGACACTCTGCGCTAATCGATTTACCCCACAACAGTCATTTTCAACAAGTAACTCTTCACGGGAAAGTTTGTAAGGAGTTGAACCAAGGACCGTGTCGGGTGACGACGAACGACGACGATTGCGCCACTTGGCCCCGGTGGAAGCTCATCTGAGACTCCTCCGGGAGTCCTCCTTGGCGACGAATACATGAGTGGCACGTCGTGGAAAGAATCTGCGGTAATTAATGCGAAAGACCTGTTTACCTCCCCCGTAATTATGCAGAAACCCGACATGAATCTGAGGCGTACTTGAAAGGAGCCCCAAGGAGCCGGTAGAGTGTATTAACTATTCGCCGGATACTTTTTACCTTTGTGAAGATTCCAGAAACCCCTAGGGACTGAAATTCCCGGATCCCAGGTCTCAACTCCCGGCATGTGGAGAGGTGTTTCGAACTGTTGGCTGCCGTGAAGAAACTATGGCAGTCTCAGAAGGAGTGCGCCACTCTTTCGCATGCATAAGTTTTACTATGCAAAGTTCCCGGAGGAGTCGTCGTCGTCGAATCCCCAGAGAACTTGGCCGTGGTGCCATTCTTCGGTATGAGTTATGACGCTACCGGCAGCCTCTTAGCTGGCGCACAAACACATGCCGGGAATTATCCGGCAGATAGTTTGCTTATGCTCCTCCTGTTTTAATGGCAGGTATTCCCTATTGCAAAGAATTTTGCGAATTCCATTTTTGCCAGGCTGCTAGGCTCTTTTGTTGTTTCGTCATTGGTATCGGATGTGGGGCCCAATTTTAGCTAGTGCCGGGAAGAGTGCGGTTCCTTTGATGGCACCGCCAAAAATTCTGGATTGTAGCCCCACAGGAATGCCACTATGCTCCAGTTTAAGCAATGAGAGTAAAAGTTTTCAAATTTTTCGATTATCTCTCCGAGAGTGTTACGGCATTCCACTCACAACTGGACACAAAGAACAAAAGGATGTTTAGCAAGGTTGGCCACTTTGGACTATTTATCCTAATCTAAACTATTCAGTTCAAATATTTTTGGAGGCCTTGTGAGGAAATGCACAATCCAGAATTAAAAAGCCTCAGTGTACCAAATTTTAAGACAAAAACTCTGGAATGTATTACTTTAGATTACAATTCAAATAGTATTATCAATCTTTACTATGTCACTGATCGTGTGAAATTTAAATAAGTTTACATTTTTTGTATAATTTATTTTAGTTTTATCTTAAAAAAGAGAGTTTACATTCAAACCACATTAAGATTTATATTAAAAAACTACTAAAAATTTATTTTTAATTTAGAGTCGAACCCGGAAGAGACGTTTGTCTCTATTTTCTCTAAATATTCCTGGAGGTTTCTCTATTTTCTCTAAATATTCCTGGACATGTATTTTTTTTTTTGTCTTATTTAAATAACTTAAAATAAGTTTGAATTTTTTAGGCAGGACGTCAATGTTTAATATTTTAAAAATACTGAATCTACTTCAACAATATTTCCTGCTTTTATTTTAATTATAAATAGCAATTAACTTTTAATAGATTTTTTTACAAAAATCTGACAGCACTTTTCTTTATGTTTCAACTTCAATTTTAAAAGTAAATAAATTTTAAAGAAAATGCATAAATCATTTTATTAATTTCTAATATTTTGTTTTGCACGAAAATATTGACGTACCCGTATTTTTTATGGAACATCAATTTCGTTGACCTCCTTTACGGTAATTACACGGTCTTCAGAAATTAGCACGAGATAGATAATTACAGGTGGCTAAGGACGGCTATAAATAGTTCCTCAATAATTGTTGGAACTAATGAAATTGCCGCAGGAATTTATTTTGGACAGTGGCACATTAATGAAGGTGCTCCAGCTAGAGGTGAGACTGCCTTCTAAACCGGCTGCCACGGCTTTCAGCACTCCTCTCCACCATAATGTGAGCTGAAGAAGACCCTGACTCCACCTCCGCATTCTCGTCTAGCTTATAGATAGCTCGAAATGGCCTCGGCAATGGCTTGGAAAGTAATAAAATGATATGCTCCAACTTTCTTACATAAATTTTCTATCTTATTGATTTCATGGCCATTTGTTGTATCTGGCCGCTGAATGGTATAAATTCAGGTTGGTTCAAGGATGTCCAGACGATGGTGGGGTTAATCGACATGGTTGTAGCTAAATCAGAAAGTACTTATTGGATCAGAAAACATTTCGAAAATTGATTATTCCTCTAAATACTTTTAGGTAGTAATTTACGACTGCATGTTCAATGCAAATTCTCAATAGTTCCATTAGAATCAATCGTTTTTTTATTTCCTAATAAAAATGCATATGCTACTGGTAATTAAGCCAAATAATAAAACCACCGTTGAAAGTAATATTTTTAAACATTTAAACGTTGTTCAACATTGGATGCATTATCTAGGACAAATTCGAAACATATTCAACTGAAAAATCAATGAACAAATTTGGTTATTTTCTTGCTTTGAATCCAATTTTTTTAGAAATATGTAGGACTAAAATTTTGAAGAAATTATAATTATTATTATAAAATTTCAGTTAATTAGACCGATACACAGTGCAAAACAAAACTTTAGGGCTTTACAAGTATAAAACTACTTAAGAGTATTTTAGAAAAATTATGTGATGATCGTATGTTTAAATATTGAAAAAAAAAATTAATATGAAAAATTCTTAGCGCCGGAAAATTGATCAATTGTTTTCATCGACAAATTGCTGGGTTACTGGCTGGGTATAATTTGGACGTCAATATGAAACTTATGGCAAATCAATATTTAAATTAAAAATTTAATTATGAAATCTAAAATTCTTTCTGTCCTGTTTATTACCAAGGAACAATGATCTCAAATAAAGTACAAATTTTTCGCTAACGACTTTGTTTTCAATTTAAAAAATAACTACAGGATTTACTTTGCTTTAAACTCGAAAATATCATCTATCCCGTGTACTAGATCCCAAGAAATAAGAACCTATATAAAGATAACAAAAAGACAAACGAGCAAACTTAAATTTATGGTCTATATTAGGAATTTGTCTAAGAACTAGCTTCAGTAGATCTTATATCAAAACAGATAAACAGGTAACATTCGCGTAAGGTAGGTAGAACCTGCAGTATAGTCTCCTGCAAGTTTTGAAAACAAAATTTCATCCATATTAGCTTACTAGTCCCTGAAGAAATCCACAGTGAACCTGACAAATTGCAGACATGTATGTTTTTCAAGATTATTAAAAAACAATTAGATATTCTTTTAGACCAAATAGAGATAATTAAAAAAGTTGAATATACAGACGAATTGATACCCTCCTTAATGCATTAAAATCACCAAATTATCATTTAAGATAGGATAGAATATAATTCTTTCGGAAAGCTCATCTAACCAAACTTGGCATTTTTAAAAAGGTATCTTAGTTATCTTTTCCTACTTATAGATTAGTACAAGCGACGGTAGAGATGGAAAAATCGAGTCTCCTTTTGTAGTTTAGTTAATTCCTCTAGCAAAACTCAGTACTTCATCTAGAGGTAGAAAAGCGTCACTAATCATTAAAAAAACCGAAATTTGTCAACAAGCCCTTTGTCAAAGTAACAAGTGTCTCAAAGAACGGCGCATCTGAAGAGAGGCAACTTAATTGAAGATGCGAAGCGCGCGTTGCTCCGACACGACCCGCGTCCCGCTTCTAACAGCCCAATTACCTGAACGAGCGCCGAAGGTGAACTCTTCAGCGGCGTAAATAATAATTTCGCGAAGCAGAAGTAATTAAGAGATAATTATCCGCTAAAGTCGTCATCACGTTGAAATCACTTCATCCAAAAACTTTTTGTGACTCTCCTCTCTCTCTGGTGAAAGCCCTCAGCGCGGAAATGATTTTAATTTGGCCCCAAAACGGCACTTCTGGCGCCAACGGGACGAGATTGTCAGCAGCGAGGAGCGACGCCATGTTAGTGCCATTTTTGGAGAGCATGTTATGGCGCTTCCACCTCTATTTGTGCACACATCCACCCCCCTTCTCACCCCCCCCCCATCATCGCGCCCAATGTTCGTTCAAAGTTTGGAGCATCGGCATCGTTCAGTTCACGGACGTTGGTGAAGGGGCAGTTGGAAATGGGTGGAGGGGATGATGGTATGCAGATCCTTATCGAGGATAGTGGGGAGAACGGGGGATGCTTTTGAGTGTGCGTTTAACAAGAGAAACTTCATTCCACAACTTTGCCCTTAAATTAACGGTTCAAGCGGAAGCCTCCCTGTGGAGCATTTAGCAGCATCAGGACGTTTCCTCTTTCAATTGCACAAGTGGGGAGTAGGTGAGAAGTGAAGCAGAGTGGGTCATAGTTGTGGGGGCCCTCTCACCTTGGGTCCTCGCCCGGCACCGAAACAGCTGCAGATAAGAACATCTCCCGGGAGACAGCTGCTGAATTGAAGGGTCTCCGGGTTGATTGGCTCAATTTGGAGAAATCCATGCATTCGCCGGTAGATGGCACTACGGGAAAGCGCTCGAACAGCCCTAGATGACAACTTTGATTTAAACAGTTCAAGAGGGCCCTCGACGGCACGTTCGAAGGCCCTCCATCGCTTCGGTGAGAGAGAACAATTACTCTCCAAGGAAGTCGGCGGCATTGTTGAGTGACGTTTATTGACAAGTGAGTGCAGATTAACAGTTACCTGATTTTCCATTGGGTAGAAAACAATTCGCAAATTTTGAGCCACCGTCCCACCTTTCTTATTTCTAAAAAGGCCTAAAAAGTCACTTTGTCACGTCGTCGGCTTCCAAAGTCCGCTTATGCCCTACTTTGTTACGGTTCTTTCCAACCTGAAGGGGGAAGAGGCCCAAAATTAGCGCCAAAATCTGTCCATAAATCTTCCAATGACGTCAATAAAATATTTTTCTTGTTACGCTTTTATTGGATCCACCAGGAACACCCATCCGGGGCACTTCCTTGCACAAGACTTCGAGTGTTTTCCTCGTTGGCCATAAGTTGCCAACATCCCCGCTCCAGCCCTTCAAAAGCCGGCATACCGGTTGGCTGGCGGTGGTGGGGATGGCGGAAAGTCAACCGTTAAACACTTTACGGTTATTCCGAGAAGGTGTAGCAAATTGACTCATAAAACGGTCTTCAAAGAACGTCGGAAGGGATGAAAAAAGCCTCGGCAGAGGGGAGATGCGGTACGGTTGAAACAACGGCTTTTGTCAGTGTCCCTTTTTTTATAGGGACCTCATTTCTACTGCTCTACGGATGGATATGTCTATTCGTGTGTGTGAATGTTTGTTGGCATAGCATTGGCTAGATGTTTACCCCAGCTTTAGCCCTACTTAAGGGATCAGAGGATCGAGCTGTTTAAAGCGTCGCACTTCAAAACTTAGGATCTTCGGAAGTGTGTCCCCCTTGCTCCTGACGTCGACACCCTTGGGAAGAACAATCACTTTATAAAAAGCAGCGTCTATTACAGAGGACACTATGTGTGACGACGGTGGCCAAACGCGTCCCACGGAACTCTTTCCGAGTGGGAGGCCGAAATTTTATGAAGCTGTCGTGCTTAAAGGTAGAGGTCCTCAAACCGAAGCTCCTCGAAGGGAGCCCTGTGGATATCATGGCCGCAAAAGAGCTGACGTCGAGATTTTTTCATTATTTGTCTTTCTCAAGGATTCTCTGGTTAGCTACTACTGTGTGTGGTCGGGAATGTCCTTCAAAGGAATTTCTAATGAATCCCGAGAAGATTTGCTGAGATGGCAATTTGCCGTACGTCACAGAGCTTTTAGCAAAATCTTCCCACAGGACTAACTTCACAGGTGCAAAGGTCGTGTCACATTTATAGGGTTAAAGTGACGTTAGAATGATTTAATAATTTTTACCCTAAGAGGCTTTCGGGCTGTGTCAAGGGAAAAGGGTTAAATTAGCCTGTTCTTCCTCGTATGGCCAATTCCATAGGAACCTATCTTCGATGGCAGTGTAGGTAGAGTTAGAGTTTTTGTAAAAGGTTAAGAATTATAGCACATTATTAATACGATAATTGTAATTAACTTCAGAAAAGGATTCCATTTAAACACTAGCTTTAATCGTTATTAAATGAAAATACTGGCGAGTTAGACTCGCACGATTAAACACGGTTATTGATACTTAACTGATACTAGTTTTTAAAATTTTATAGCATTAAATTGCCTTTAAGAACTTTTATAGTTTTCCTTTTCATTTTTTTCCAAAATTTCTTCGAACTATGATTACATGTATTCAAAAAGTAGGAAATGCTTCCATTTTTTATCGTACACTGTAAATCCTTTAATATGTCACGAATTTAATGAAGAAAAAAAAACTTACAATATTTATCCAAAAGCGTTGTATTTCATTAATTTTATTTTGGGAATTTTTAAAAATTATTTAGCTCGAACAACAAAGACATTATCCGTCCTCACCTAAGTTTAAACCAACAAAAAAACCTTTTCACTGCGAACCTGCCAGCGAATAAATTTCAACATTCAATTCGCATGTAAATTTGCTTACACAAGCGAATTGATTAATGCGACGAATGAAACCGCAATACTTTACCTGGTCCAGGTTGTGGGTGCAAATCTGCATCGGTCAGCACGGAGATAATTCCCGAACTAAGCGTTAGGGAACCGAGGAGTATTCCCTGCATACAGCTGGAAAATGCTCTGGTCTTTCACATAACAGAGGACATATTCAGCCTCTATATGTGCTGCATTAATGATGGTCCAGGAAATTTTAATAAAATATTTCGATTTCATATTTTGCCGGCGGGCAGGTTTCAAAAGAAATACCATTAAATGGTGAAATTATGAGTGTATTTCGATTTAAAAAGTATACCCAAAGGGTTTCGCTCGGCAAATATTTACGTCAAGTGTGGATTTTCAATTGTATTGTTTTTTTTTTTTCTTTTTTAAATTGAAAATATAAAATTCGTCGAATTATTGCAAATCGAATTAATCCATGGTGACCTAGCAGGAAATTTTTATCGTAATATGAAATTTTATATCTGTTTTTTTGTATTTGCAATATTATTGGCACCATATTCCGAGACACTATGTTCAACTTTGTAGCTCTAACTACAAAATATAAAAGGAAATTATTTTCAATACAATGCCACTATATTCATGTACCCACAGAACTCTCTTTGTTTGCATTTTATCAATGTAAAAATTTGTGTAAAATTTGGAGTGTTTAAATCAAAATTAAAGCAAAATACAACTTTGGATATTTGTAGTAGTATTATTTTTTTTTTGCTTGCAGTGACATCCTCATGGATGTAATGGTACCTTCTTCATCGTTGCGTGAACTTATAAAGTGAAATGTTAGTGAAAACGATAACAAAAGTATAGATCCTTTACTAAAATCTATTTAAGCCTAGTCCACATGCTAAAGCATAGTTGTATCTCTAAATAATCAAACCTCTATCTCAAATTCAGAGGCTGTTTTAGAAGTTAAAAGTTTCGAATCGGTTTTAAATCAATTCCATATTTAAAAAATAAAAATAATTAATATTTTAGTAGGATAGTAAAATTTGCATGTCCATATTTTTGTAGGGAATACAACAAAGCTTATGAAATTGAAAAAAAAAAACTTCGCTCCTCGCAAGGAAATATTTTCCGAGAAATAAAGCGATTGTAAGACCCCCCGTGGGAGTTTACTTAAAAATGAAGTCAACTAGTGAACTCCACTCATAGGATGCCTCTTTCATCTTCTTCAATTCTCTTGCAAGTGGAGCAAAGGAAAAGAAATTTAATGTCATTCCAAACATCCGATATCGCAAAGAAGAACTTTTATTATATGTCCTGCTTACCCTTATCTCGAGCACATGCTAGAGAACACCCCCCCCCCCTCCCCCTCCCCCTCCGTTCCACTTAGGAACCCCCTGTGCTTCTTCTAAGTCCTGGCTAGAATCCCAGAATCCAATGTGGTGGGTATATTGGCGTTTTCGTGCAGCCATGAAACTCCCCCTCATCCATTGATCTCCTCGGCGTCAGACATGGATGTATGTGCGGAGCAATCCGGGAATCCATGGCTATCCACATACATTACCCAGGACTGTATCCTGCGGGATAACACAAGTGGCCACGGTGGGATTCTAACTTCGTTAATTTTACCCAGTGGGCATCTATGGATGGGAGCGTCAATAGCTTCAGTCCTCTGATGTTATGGCTTCTACACCGACTTCGACTATGCGGTAACCATCAGAAGTCATTTCTTATTGTGATAATAGAAAATCTGGGTGAGTGTCATTTTTTGCCTGAGCCGTTGCGCCACACTCAAGTGAAATCGCATTATTTTGTTTTCGGAAGGAGATTGCTTTTGTGTGCCAAGTGCATTCGTCAGTGAATTGCACTACTTTCCTGATATGATGGGATTTTTGAAGTGGGACACATTCAATTTTCTAAATGGCATTGATAAAATTTTATACTCCTTTATATTAAATGGAAATAATAAAACTACAAAATCTTTTATTGCCACTTTCAAGTCGAATTGAAATTTAAACTATTTATGTTTAACAATGCTAATAATACATTTCAAAAACATAGAATACGTTGTTAGTGCAAACTATTTAAACTCAGAATTTTCAATATTAAGAAAGTAATTTTAAATTGTTTGGTTGGTTTTAATTTAAATTCATTCAAATAACTAGTTCACATATAAATTTGAATAAGGTTAAAAACTCTTGTTTTGCATTAAACGCGTTTAAAAATCAAGACAAAAACGCTTGAACGTTTCATATTTAAAAATATAATTAAACTTATCAAAATTTTTAACGACTATTTTTAACTTTTAATATTAGTTTAAATTTCTTGTTTGATGGTAAAAAAGTTATATGTGAGGTGAAAAGACGACGGCTTACAACGCGGTAAAGTACTCAAACGAAAATCAACATTTAAACTTAAAAAAGAAGTGTTCCTAAATTGAAATATTGTTATAAATTAATCCTTTATTATAAAAACAAACACGAAACATGAAAATTCCATAAGACATATTTACAAAGAAGTGGCCTTCCAGCTGTACCAAGAATTTTTCTGACAAAAAGTTACATACTGCAATATTGGGAAGTAAAAATTACTCCGAGATATTAAATAATAAAAAACTAAACTAACATGGTATTTTTCAGCCATATAATCATTGATAAAATTTACTTATATACCAAAGTCTTTAAGCATTCCAGTAAAAAATGAAATGAATACTATCCGAAAAAGAAATAAATGTTTGTATATGTACAAATGTGATACATCCATATATCATTTCAATATTAGTCTGGCATCATGTTTTGACTTTAAATGAATCATCTACCTCTACCTGAGAGCAGTATAACCTCTATGAACCATTTAGAAGAAATTTCGGTTAATTTCTTAAGTTTCCATTCCACTTAACACTCTCCCGGAAGAATTGGAAAATCTCCAGATCTCTTTGACCTTAATAGAAGCAAATGGGCCCAAGGCCACGAAAGCTATCAGTCACTTTTGACTGGATAGCCCAGGTCTGAGCCTTTGCTCACTTTATGAAATGAACTCCGCCAGGTATATCAAAGACAGACCGAAGACGCCGAGGGAGTCTAAGAAGTGAAACGTCTTATGCTTCGGGGGGATTTTGCCCTAAGCTTGAATTTCCTTTTCAGCACACTTAACCCATCATCTTCTAAAGGACTTACTCTTGAGCCTTTTGTACTGTCAGTGTTGTTTGCTTATTTACCTTTAAGAAACTTAAAGCTCCTTAGCTTCTTCATATTGTGGGAAACAGTCTAACAGACACACCAACACACATACCTCCCCCGAGGGCATTCCCGGGGAGTTCTAGATGGCCTCCTGGATGCCTTTCACGTTACTCGTCCCTTAGCTTTTTGCCATGTTGACTGTGACGGTCTCAACTTGCTTGTCTAGGCAACTTCTTGGTGTGTTAATTTCATTTAGGCAAGATGTGATTTACGCCTTGAGAGTCCGCAGGGCACACCTATTCACATAGCTCTCCTGCACAAGACGCCTTCACTTGCTGTGCTCCTTGTGTTCCTTCCGCTGTCGTTTTCGGGGAATTTAAATAATTTCCGGTTGGGGTTTCTGGGTTCTCGACCGCCCCCCTTATCATACGGGAGCCTAATCAGGTTTTTGAGCACTTCTAGACTCCATTAACGAGGTGACTGGCTTTTCACAAAATTTAAACTTCCCCTTTGAAGTCTCAAACATGACCTGGTATTCCATAATTTGACCATTTAATACCTCTTGGAGGTGATTCAATCGTACACACAATTTACTCAGTTTTGCTAGAAAAACATAAAAAAAACTTATAACTTAGAAGAACGCATAATCACCCAAAAATTCCAAGCTCAATTCCGCTTGGAAAAATTTGAAAGATTAGGAATAGTGCAAGAAAACGATTCACGAGCGAAGATAATAATCATTAAAATTAACAAAATTGATACCAACGTAAGTTGTTAATTAGTTACGCGTAAGTATTCCTTACTCCTCATTATTACAATTACACTATCACTCATGAGAAAGTTCAATGTAAATTTAATAATAAATTTCGTAATATTTAACACTCTCAAATTATAATTATAAGAAAAACGAGTATTCTACGGTTAGAGGAAAATGTAATTGAACAAAAGTTGGGCCTAAAATCTTTAAGTTAACGTTCTAATGAATTGAAATCAAAATTTAGATATTCTTACATATTGTCTAAAATGCATCTACATTAGTATTTCAACCATTGGTTTGTTTAAGACTTTATTTAACTTATAACCAAAAGTGTTACACAAAAGCAGTTTAAATAATACGGACTTTGACTTTTCAAATACATCTCATATTTAACAGATTTAACCGACTTAAATTTTTATAAGTTTCAAAAGTACTAACTCCTGATCCCCTAGCAGTCTCTCTACGGATTTATTATTTCCACTCGTCTAAGTCGGACATGGTGAATCAGCAAAGCAAACCGTTTCGGATAGTCCGAGGCGACGACGATGGCAGGCCTCTGTAATAAATAAATCAAAGTTGTTAAAACCCAGCGATAAAACGAGGAAGAAACCTCTGGTCTCAGCAAGAAAAAAGAAACCTAAATCAAGCCGTACTGTCTCGGAAGTAGCTTTCCTTATGACATGATACCAGGATGTTGTCAACACTCGTTTTTTTTTGCTCATTCATAAATCCATTTGCTACTTTATGTACCCTCAGAATTATTCCTTGCCTCAGTGGATATATGGCTGCAAAAATTCCCATTTTCACAGGCGGATAAGTCTTTGCCTCTGACTATATCAAGAATGGAACTAGAGTCCCGGATTCCCGGATCACCCGGCCGGGAGAAGTAGGAAATGAAATCGTCTGAGTTCTGTGCAGGTTGGCTGGAAACTGCATGGTAGTGTACGGGAATGAGTCGGGGAGACCCAGGACTCGGTACCAACTCTTTCAATGTGCAATAAGCAACAGGAATTTAGAGCACCTCTTGGCACTTCTTTAATGGCCTTTTTTCCCTGTTGCTTTCCTTATGCCTTTAGCCCACTACAGTTTTTTCTCAAGGTTTTTTGCAACGTGTGAGACTTCGTCGGTGCAATGTACGATGTGCTTAAATCACCTGAAAATGATATTATTCACACCGTTTTGCGGCTTTGAATGGATAAATTATGGGATACAAGCCCTAAAATGGCTGTTAATGACCTAAAGTGATTTTAACATCTGAGGAATGGCTATTTTTTCTTATGAATATTTGTTTAATGTATATAAAGAAAAATCTAAAAATATATACTTACTAGAATATGTAAAGTCCAAGATCTTTTAAATTACATCTGAATACACATTTATACAAATATGAGTGTACTAAATATTTCTAATAGAACAACACAATACAAATTTTTCATTCAGATATAAAACTTGATTCACGAAAAACATAGCAAACTAATTTTGTCTAATCAAAAGTGCAAAATATCTCCAAAAACTAGTACAAATTAAGTAAAACAAAATTGTATGGAATAAATTTAGAAGAAATTATTGCTATCCAGCTATCTATCTATATGGTGCCAATACGTATCAACATGTTGGGTCAACTTGAGAGAAGTATACTGGACCAATAATAGGATTAGTATACTGGTTCTACAGAGTGCCAACATACTGTGAAGTAATACAAAATCGTTCTAAAGAATGTTTATCGCATACGCGACTAAATAAATACCTATTAAGTTCCATCAGGATTTTATAATTTAAATATCCTCAGTAGTGTTAATATAAATATATAAAGAAAAAAACTAAATACGGCTTGGTACCTACTGCTTCTAAATTACATACATACTACCTTGTCTTTATACGAAGCGATTAGGACACAATTTTATTTGGATATATAACCGTAGCTGGCAACAATAATTTGGTTACTTATGACGTCAATAGGAGATAAATTTTGCTGCAAGAGAAATTTTAAAAATAACCAGAACTCTAAATACTGTTGATTTGGCGTCTTATGATAAACCTTATGTATAGATTTGCATAAATCTTTAATCCATCATAAATATTAAACTTTGCATATATGAGATCAAAACATCTGATGTAGGATTGAATGAACAATGTTCCACAAATTTGAATTTTATATGCATCCAAAAATCGATTCTATTTTGTAAACAAACACATTTTCGATAAGTGAATTGCTCGTGAGCACATGGCAAAGCCAATATTAGTGTCCCCAAAACCTATTTTCGGGCAAGTACATGAGCATTAGGAAAACCCTGAAAACCCATTTCATGGGGGGAATCTTCTTAATTGGGCGCCTGTTGATGAAGCCGTTCATCATCACTTGAAATATCACCGCTGGGCATGTGAGCGAAACTATATTCAGCTTCCACCTGAATGTCGGAAATCCCAATGTAGACATAGCTATGTGAGCCCCAGCAGGCTGGGTATTCTGGATCCCGTACCATTCCCTCCTCAAGGTTGCCGTGGAAGTCCCAACAAGGGGCGCCACCGATGTGGCTACTAAGGGACGGCGTTGATTTACACTTTTAATGTCCCTTGCTCGATGGTAATGAATATGCACTCGTGCGATTATCTCGTCGGTGTAAGCACTTCAACCGAATTACTTTAATCACAGTCAAAACCTAATGGGATTTTGGTGTGATCTCAGTTAAACATTGCCGAGATTTTAGGGATAAACGACCCCATCCCTTGAGAACGTTCTCTTCCCAGCCAGGATACACCATATAGACCAAAGCAATAATAGACAAATTACACTAACGTCTGGCTAACCCCTTTTACCCGGTGGACAACCTCCAATCGCTTCTGAAAACGTTGCATTAAAGGACCAAGTGTAAGATTGTTTCCATAATTTATCAATGTGGCATCCTCGGATGGATTTACTTACATTTTTAACCACACATTAGTGTACTGGCGTAGTACACCCGGGACAGTGGTGGTAATCCTCTTGACATTTTGATGATGAAGTCAGCACAATGGACGAATTGCCCACTTCCTAAGTTCTATGGGGGGTTGGCTCCTTTTACGCAATAGGCTCGAATGCTCTCGGAATAACTTGGGCCTAAATGCAGTATTTCCATTAGAATTGAATCCCACAAGTTAGGAAGCCTCATAGCTTCATTTAATCAATGCATATGGTCGATGTATTATGAAATTTTCCTCAGATTTATACGTATGTTAACTCGTATTAAATATTTTAATAAAAAATAATAATAGAGGTAAAAGTAGTAACTTACTCTATTCCAGAAAATAAAAGCATTATTTGTTTAAAATTTTTAAATAAATACTGGGTGATACCTAAGACCCTTCGATTGATTACCATCAATACCATGCTCTCTATCTCCCGAAAATCTAAAAGTGAAGCCAGAGCCAAAGATAAACTACTTATAAGTTAGTCTTTAACGTATCCACTGAAATCGACAGATTAGCTCGACAAAAATTCTCAGATAAGTAAACCTGATACCTTCTGATAGCTATAGAAAAATATTATAGTATACCGCGAAAAACTTACTGGTGCTCTCTAGAAGCTTTTATCGTTTTGCTCATTAAATATAATTTTTAAAATTTTTATTTTTTTAGATTCTCCAATTAATAACACTTTTCGTTAATTGTACGAAATGCATTTTTCATTACTCTCTGATTTCATTTTTTTTTTCTCCATGCCATGAATCTTTTTTGAACCATCATTATTTAATTATATGTATTAAATGCCACTACTTTTGCAGAATTTATAGCCATTTTCCTTTGAATACCCACGCCCGGGGGCTCTTTTGTGACTGCAGTTCCTGCAGACTGACCTGTTCTGGACCGTCTAATTACCATAAAAATAACTCAAGAAAAATTGTGGTTTTTCAAAGAAACCCAAACATGATTAAGAAAAGTTGAGGAGGGTAAATATTTTTAACGTTCGAGGGTAAACTTGTGAAGAGTCGTGTTCGGTGTACTCGCCGGAGCTGCACAGCGAACGCCCGAGTGCTTATCAGACATGGCGGTAACAAGTGCTCAACCACTGCTCGGAAAAACTGCGCCGTTCAATTCTGCTCCACCAGACGCTGTGATTTCCCTGAAAGGATTTACATTTCGTGGAAAACAATTTTTTCTTCCCGGAAGAGTTTTTGGGCATCACGAACCCAATTCCACGGTGTGCCCACGGGGCGCCCGGGGGAACCAAACTGCGCCGAGACGGGAACAACTTCAAAAAGAAATCTCCGGTAATCGAAAGTCAAATAAGTTCGAGTTTACCTCATCTCCACTAACGACTCCGAGTGCAATCAAGTTGAGTGAATCTCAATAAGGATCGCGATCCTGCCGATCCCGCTGTAGCTGACGGATGTAAGTGTGCTAAATAAACACTCCCCATCAGCTACGTGGAAAACTTGAACCGTGTTGAAGTTGTAAAACTTTCAAGTCAATATCCCCACTCGCAGGGAGCACGGGTCGGTGTTTGTTCATGCATAGTAAATAATTTCACTTCAGAGTGTCCTTGTGAATTTCCAAGACCCAGGAAGGACAGCCACCTCGCCATTGAAGAAAGTGTTTCGACATAAGTGATTACCCTTCTTGCACAGAGTTAGATTCTATCATTGAAGAACCATTCATCTGTAGACCGTATTTTGGTTGTTTTAATTAATTAAGATAAATATCGTCTTTATTAAAAATTACACCTAAACGTTTATTTTACGCGATAGATACGCTGCTAACAAGTACGCGAAAGTAGAATTCGCGTAAAATGAACTACTGACTACATGCATTTCTATTCTCAAAATCTACTCAAATTACGGATTTTTTTCCTAACTTTGATTCAATAGTGTTAAAGTAAATAAAAATCGCGTAAAAGAATTATTTTCTGTATCCCAAATCACGTAACTCCGAATTCGCATAAAACAAATTCGCGTAAAAAGACATTTAGGTGTACATTTTAAACCGAACATTCCTTTGTTATGCTATGTGCGACGTGACGTCTCATGTGATATATCAGTATTAAAAAATATAGCCTAAATAATCCCTACTATGATGAACACATTTTCAAAATGGTATGGTCCAGTAATTCCTTACAAATAAATAAACTCACATTATTTTGTATATCATTAGTGTAGATATACTGCTATTTTTTTGATAATTTCATGCATTTACAAAGTATAATTTTATATTGTTCGAAAAATTTAAAAATGATAACCTTCTTTGAATCTACAAAATTTCCAACGTCTTAAAGTCGGGTGTTCTATTGGAACATTTCATGGAATAATTTTTCCAATCACGTAGCGTCTTGCTACGTTCTACAAAAGAAAGCCAAAAAAATTGCTGACGAGAAGAAAATTTGATTAAAAATTAAAAATCAGTGGAACTCTTTACTACAAGCCCGTGGATCGACCCGACGTACTCTAGGCATCCAGATCTTCCTGGAACTTATGGAGGCGAGTGTAATATTTTGTAGCAGCGCCTGAATGTATCTCAAACCTTAGGATTGAGTGACGTATCCTGGTGGATACCAGCAAAAGTAGTTTCAATCAATCTAATGAATCCATCCAGAAGTTAACGTTTAATTTAAGTTTAACATGGTTCGGCAAGTCACGGCCCACTTAGAGACCAAAGAATGGGTAGAAACATGGGAGGCTGGGTGGATCGGAAAAGTTCCAATATTTGCACCAAATATTTGCCCAAGGATGCAGCGTCTAGTGCTTTCAGAAATATTAAAAATGGGAACTTGCCTGGTTATCTCCGGCAGACGGTTTTGACTTTTAAGGGGGTTCGACCTTAGTCCTCCGACCTCTTCGGCACATGTGTTCCTAGCCAATTCCAATAGTGTGGAAGAGGCAGAAGAGCCTCAGCATCTCCTAAGGACTAAAAAGGTGCTTCTTGCTTCTTGCAAAAGAAACTTTATCCTGATGGCAAAAAAGAAACCTAAAGAAATGAAAATATTTCTGTAGTACACTTTGTACTGCAAACGAGAGCATAGAAGGGCTCGACGACGGTTCTAGGGAGCGTTCACTGGCCTAGGTATGGGGGCGAAAATTTAATATGAAGCCAGAATTTTAATATTTTCCGGGTTTCGTTGCTGGCGGTCAGAGAGGGACTTGCGGTTGCAAATTGTGTCTGCAGGAAATTACCACTCTGGTGGATGTTTCATTTTACAGGAGTCCGACTAGCATCGAGCAGCAAGCAAAAAGTACTAAGAGCTTTATTAGCTCGGCTTCTCGCAGATTTGAAAACTTTTCAAATAATAGGACTTGGCTTGCTCTTAACACTTCAGCTAAGTGCGAAAGTTGCTGAATATGTTGGATGAGGATGGAAACCAGTGCAGCATATCTTCAACACTAAATAAGATTTCTAAAATTATCTATTCAATTTCAACCTTAAAGCGAACATTTCCAAAAACAAAATTAGAGAGAGAATTTTTCAAAAATTGATTTGTAAATATAGTTAATAATATAAAACAATAAGTAGCAAGAGATTTTCTAATCCACGGAAAGATAAAGTAAATATTTTATCTGAAGGTAAATGCCTCAAATCACTTGGTCCGAAAAGCAACTAGAAATCACCATAAAACGCTTATCTAAGAAACGTCGGTGTCGTCGTCCGACCCCAGCATCCATACGCGTTCAATCAACATTTGGCCAAATCAAAATTTATTCAGCACCCAATCAGTGAAGGTATGCATTCGAGGAGCAAATAAAGGAGCCGGCGAATTACGCTATCCAGGGAAACCGAATTATTCGGGAAGACAAAAAAAAACCGAAAAAATGAAGCAATTCTAGGGAGGAGGATGGGAAGAGTGAAAGACTCTAGACGGGAGGAGAAGGCGGGCGTGATATAATTCAGTGGAAAACAAAGACATCAGATAATTCAATTTGAAACTGTTACGAGCACGAAGATGACAATCCCTCGTGGGCTTCCACATTCAGTTCTCGCCTTTTCAAGAAATTCCAGAATATAAATTTCGGGGATCTCATGTCTCCTGCTGGATTCCAATACCGTAAATGGCAGCGGGATGCTGTAGATGCGACCGGGACAGGAGCGCCCGTTTGAAAGTGTATCCTCCTGCAAGCCGAGCCATCCTGTAAAAAAACAACAACAACAACATAAACCCAAAAGAGTTTCGTCGTTGGTTCCTCCCCTGACGCGTCCCGATCTTGGTTATTTCGATTCGGTGGAAATTCAGACAATTGCTGCAGATTTTATTTCAAAGGAAGGCAACTAAGTATCCCCCGGATCCTCCATTTCATGGTTGACAGAGAAGACCGAAAAATTTAACACAATTGATGGTCCTGGCAAATGTTTTGCTTACTTCAATGAAAATTTGACTTCAATGACAGTGGCCCGGCGTTCTGCAAGATATCCTTCCATCCTCTACCTCCCCAAAGCAAGAACGCGGGAATTGTTTTCAATTTTCAGAAAAAGCTTGAATAAAAATAAAAAAAACAGAAAAGGAAGATCCGGAGCCAGAGTTGGAGTCCGGATTTATTGAACAGGCGAAATTAAGTTGAGCTCTCCGTGATTGATACGTTTGCGGCATGCTCAGTGGTAATGGCCCTTTGGGTTTTATTCGCAGTTTATGCTATCGTTACGAGGTCGATGGGGATCTTCTCAGATTTCTCTCCTTCCTTTTCGGCGCAGTAACCTTTTTTCATTACATCAAAGAAGTTGGAGACAAGCAATCTTTCAGGACTTAAGAAAATTCTTCAGGTAAAGACCCCATTGTAATCTCATAAAGAGTAACACATTATTGGACGTACTAATGCCAAAATTGACTATCATTTCAACTTATTGGCTTAAGACTCAATCTCGACAACGCGATTTCCGAGAGTAGAATGTTCTCTCTTAACAAAGTATGATTGTATATCAAAGGTTTATTATTTTATAAGATGAAAGCTTCAGTACTACAATTTACTTATCATCAAAATTATATAAATCTTAAAATTCGAAGTTTAAGACGTACAGGGCTTTTAAATTTAACGGCACTTTTTTAAAATTATGTATATTATATATTACCTGCATACTTCCAAAAACTAATTCACATTTAAATTTGAAATATAACAAAAATACAGTTTACCTTACCTTAACTAAACCCTTTTTTTCAATCTTAGAAACCTAAAATTTGTGGTTAAAATTTATTAGAAGTGAAAATCAAACAATTTTTAAATTAAGTGTATTGTTGTTTAAAGGTACGCAAATTTCTTCAGACTTATAGCAGACTGGCGCCAGTACGTTGCAATGACCTTGCCATGAATTGGCGCCAGTCCATTTGCAGCTCCATAAATCACTGCATTCTGGAAATAACTCAAAATTATATCACAATCTTAAGAGGCTATCTACTCCGTAAAAAACAATCTCAGCTTCCGATTTTCCAGTCGAAGTCGTCCGTGGGACGAAGAATTACGACTGTTTATTCAAATCTGACTTGAAAATGAAGTTCGCCATGACGACAGGGGATGGAGAGCGGATTTCCCGTATGAAATTTTTTGATTAGCCAAATAATTCAACAGAAAAAAGATTATTTGTCAGTGGGAGCCCAGTCACAGGCATCGTTTTAAGTCACGTGCCAGCCGACAAGGAACCCTGAATAAAATCCGTGCACGGACATCTTCGAATCGGTCTGTAGATGCTCATATTCACAACAGCACCCCCACGTTCCTGAAAGTCAGACAGACAGACCGACATACATGGGGGTGATCAGACCTACCGCGGAGCCCCACCACGGCTGTCTATGAATAATATCCGTAATGAAAATTTGACTTCTAAATAATGAAATTATACTTCGTGCTGCGACGAATAATTCCGTTCACGTCGGACGTGATTGTGGCGCCAGCATCTCTAGCCAGGACCGCTACATCTCCCAAGAATGTATTTCCTTGGTGCTGAGGAATTTCAGTTATTCAGCTTCGGTTCCAGATTACAGCATTAGCGGCAAATGGAGTTCGGCGGAGTCACTTTTGCCGCCTTTATTGCACAGATGACTCCTATGAGGAATTAATGAATCCGTTCCGGGAAATGATGGAAGCTGGATACTATCACCACCTGTATTTCCATTGCTTTGGGACAGAACCAGCATACTAATAGAATGTTGTGTAACATAATTTTTATTTACATGAAACTCTTTGAAAGTATTTTCTCTTGATATCTCATGAATACGTTTTTAGAACTTTTCTATATAAAGTCGAACAGAATATAATTATATAAATTTCTATCAATTAAAATTAGATTTTGAAATAACATTATTTTATTGGAAAGCATACTCTAAGAAACATTCACGGTTAAGGATTTCAAATACTAAAAGTCCCTGACGTCGTCACTACCTGTATTTTCTTTATTTTATAGTAGACGGATCAACCGGAACTCTTATTCTTATTGTTAGTATTGAGTGGCTCGCAAAAGTGGAATCTGGTTTTGAAAGATACCCAATGTCTGGTGCCGCAGTTGTCAACGGCAATTTCCCGACAATATAGAAGGATCCATTGCGCTGAGAGAAACGTGCTCACGGAAATGTATGTAAATTGCAAATTTTGATTGCACTCAAAGAGCCCAGCTATCCCAACTGATGGAATTTGCGTCCCATAGTCGCAACAATCGCGTTCCTCCCAGCGCACAGAGTTCTGAACTTGTCCCGTGTCGGGTTCCGGGCATTGTGCTCTAGATCAATCTATTTTGCATTCTTTTGACAGAAAACTTGCTAATACTACAAAGTCTCTTGAGTGGCTCCTGTTCAACATACATCACTCCGCCGACACTGACAACAAGAACGAGCCCCTTTCGAGTGCATCCGAAACAAGGTGGCTGTACCGCCACATCCATAAAGAAGACTCCGAACCCGCCGGGACAACAGGAGACACATGTCTCGGAGGGCTCCGGTGCGGTTCAGGGAGTCCCGGGGGACCTGCAGGAGGACTGCCGAAATACAGGCACACAACCCTAAATAAGTTGTTTCTGCATAAGTATGTATATAAATATGCGCCGGCACATTAGCGGCGAAATATGAATTCATAACGAGATCCTGACTAGACTCCAATAACTAAAGCGGACCATATTTCGCAAAGTTGCCGAGACGGGCCCGGGGCGCAAGGCTTGGGAAGGTTCAGGCCAAAAGGGTAAGGCGCACTTACCCCATCGAGTACGAGAGCTTCTTCATGGGTATTGGAGAATCGGGGAAGGAGTGCACAGCTCCACTACTCACAACCCGGCAGCCCGGCAAGCCAGCGAGTACGGGCTTATCTCATAAATACACAAAATTTTAAGGAAGTCATTACATGCACAGCTTGTTCCCACTTCTTTGTCAATTTTTTTCCTTCCGCTGGTAAGTTTCTCAATGGCGAAGTTTTTGGGGTTTTGGCGGAACGCTTTTGTTTTATTTTAAGTTCGTCGACGAGACGAAAGACCCAATTTCCCCGGGATTGAGTCAAATTCTCAGCTCCTTTTTCGGGATTTATTGTGGTAGAAATGCAGCGTCACTATTTTCCGGCGACGACGTTTATTTTTTCAACGAAAACGGACGGCGGCACAAGCAATTACTCCATTTTTCTTACATCTAAAGTTAATTAGTTTACCCGAAAGTTTTAACCCCTATTTCAAACAATATTTTAATCCGCGTCGTTCTGCGGCGACTCTTTGTACCGCCTTTGATGAAGCAGCGACTGTTGCTTATATTTTGATAGGGAAGAAATTAATTAGCTGTTGACGGTACACATTAGAGACGCTAAAACTAAGAGGAAAAATTGAGGCACTTATGCTGCAAGAATGTTTGCAATCACCCTACCAAAATCATGAAGCAAAATATTGTGTTTTTCTTTCCCTTTAAATATCTACAAATTCAGAGAATGTCGAAAAGTAAAAAATTCCTGTTCCTAATTAAAGAAAATTTATGACTTGTTGCACTTATAAAAATTATAGCATTAATTCTTTACAGCTAGTAACTCTACACATTTTTTTAATAAAATTTCACTATAATAATACTACAAAAATCTTCTTACAATTTCAACCCAATTTCTATCGCCAATTTAATAAGCACTAAAATTGATTTTTTGTGTTATGAATGTTAATTTTATGAAAAATTTGGAATTGGATATTGGAATTTAAACAAAAAGGGCGTTTAAAAGACTAGTGCTTTCAAATCATAAAAAATGCAATACAAGTATTTAAAACAAATTAAACAGTATTTTTATTATATGATAACATGCGAAAAAAATTTTTGTAAGTTGCCACAAAACTCCGATTTTTACATTTAATTTGAAAAACTGCTAAATTAAATCAATTTAATTTTCAATGCTTGTGGTGTTTCTTATATAAATTTCAAAACAAAAAACAATATAAAAATCGTATGAAAAAATATGTTTGCGATTTTGAGATATTTAGTAATTTTCTTCTGACTCCCTGTAAAAAAAAACTTAAATGAGTTTAAAACAAAATCGACTTCAAAATATTAATTTTGACAATTTCGCATGTGTGATTTTATTTTTAAAATATATCTTTGTATGTATGTTAAATACAATAATAACGTAATATGTGTAAATTTATAATGAATTCAGTGTAATTTGTGTATTTAAATTTTCTGATTGTGTCCATATTCTTACCAAAATCTAAATAATCATAAAATTTATTGTAAATTGTATTTTAATATTTTCCTTGATCCTTGGCTTTCAAAGTAACCTCGAAATAATCAAATTAAATTCCAACTATAAAAGAAAAAAAATATCGTTTCCAAAGAATAATGACAGAAACGTTTTTCTTTACCCTTACCTGCCACCCCAGAAAATTGCGGCGTTAATAGCAACATTTGCAACCTGCGCAAGTTCGGAGTGTTGCTAGTGAAGAGCAACTTTCATGAATCTTTCCCGAATCAATTTGCACTTAATTTCATATTTCATTGATCGAAAATTCATTGGACGCTCAACGCTGGCTGACTTGCTTTCATCGTTTTAATATTTTCATACAATTTGAGACCCAACCCATTTCCTTCCTGCAATCTCTGCTCCCACCAAAAGTTCGCTATCAAAAAAAAAAAAACATTAAAAGAAAAAAAATTGGAGCAAAGAAATAAAAGCATTTTCGTCCATTGAAGCGCTTTGATGAAATTTGTGCAGCATGATATCCTTTCCGGCCTTTATCGCAAAAACACTTTTAATAATTCTCTGAACTGAAACTTTAGAAAATTCGATTTTCCATCTTACTTATTAAATAAATTTCATCCGGATTGCGAAGGAAGTGAAGGAACACTGCCAGTGTACAAGGATTTCGTTTTTTTCCTGTTTTCTACTTTAAAAATAAGAATATTCTACACATTTCCAACATTAGTATAGTTGGTTATCACTTTGTCTACTATGGCCTTGCATAGACTGTCGCCAACAGGAGATCTCTTTTCATGAGCCAATATGAAACTATGATTCAGACAACTGGCGCCAATTTGTGCATGTATGGGCATATAAAAATTAAGATGAGAATCAACTATTCTGAATTTTAGATAGATATCCCGATGAATTTAGACTTACTGCAGTATAAAAAGTAAAATTCTGCCAAGTCCTTTCAGAAGTTGTTGTATACCGTCCGTATGAACGACATATTTACGATTGCTGGCAGAGTGAATAAATTCTAAAAAGTTTTCCAACAGCCGTCACATATTTTCCTCATAAATCGAAAAATACGTTTAACCACATAAGGCCCTGGCCTGGTTGTAAAGAGGACGCAATCAATAAGCCAGGACATCTTTCCGGTTGCTAGAAGGACTTATGTACCAGCCGTATCAGGTTAAAGCGTGTTACGCTGTCTGGACAAGTCTTAAATTTCACACTCGAATCGTCCTGGGCTCCCACTTTAGCCACAAGGTACAAGAAGTGCGGTGGTCAAAGCACCCGTGATGCAAAAACTGACTTGATGCATTTTTCTCAAGTATAAACTAGGTACAAAAAAAATTATCTGTACTGCAATACAAGAGAGAGTTTTGGACAACGTAGAACATGACGGAGAGAGCCCGAATATCAACGAAAAAAAGTGTGCAGTGTTCACCTTGCAAATCGGGCTCCTCAGAAGACCAGCAGAGACCAGGCCAGATCCCTTTTCTTGCAAAAAGGACGGGTTGCTCCTTAGCAGAGTACAAGTTATGTATAACCGGAGCAGAGCAGTCGTCCTGCGAATACCTTATTTGACTCGACTAAGTGTCGGGTTGCTTAAGGACCGGCAAAAAAACTTGTTCATGCTTTTTGCCCTCCTGAATCCTGTGGAGTCCTGAGGACTCCTGACCTTCCTCATACACACACCGTTCTTGGTGGTTTCAACAGCTTTTTATACGAGCTGGATATCATTTGCATAGATCGCTCGAAGAGATTTCCTTGCCACGGAGGTGTAGGTGGTTTTTGCTCAAGACACATCGACAGGTAGGTACAGGACATGCTGCAAGAAGGACGACGACGACGCCTGTATGAAACTGCTGCGTACCAATGAATAATTTTGCGGTCGGCATAATCCGATAAGAAGTTTCGTTATTCATGGCTTAAAGGTTCATTGAATTGTAGGAGGAGTGCAACTTGTGAAATTTATTGAATTCCGACAGTGCGGTGTATAAAAGAACCACCTGAACCAGCAGGACCCCTCTACGATTATCTGAGGGAATTTTCAGCAAAATTTGTGATTTTCTCCCTTTTTCAAACTAAAACCGTGTAAGAAAAAAGGTAGTGAGTGCCTTCCTGGTGTACGTACGAACGATGCAGTAATTATCCTAAGGATTTCAATTACTTGCTGATATTTGCACTATTCGCCATGCAACTGAATTTATCGCTCATTTCTTGTTTTGCTTTTGTGGAGAAAGCACTTTCGAAGCAATTTCTTGCACTTTGAAGAATAATTTCTAGCATTAAGGCTGAGTTTTTTATTCAGAGGACTTTAACGAGAATTTATCACCCGCGCAGGGATAATGTTCGCTTTTTGAATTCTTTGGTAAATTATGGAAGTTTCTCCTTCACGTTCCAAAGAGTTCTACTAGTTGAATGAAAAACAGATCGAAAGTTTCTTAAGCCAAATAAATCACTTAGTTACTTAACCCAAACTTTTATTTTGCTTAAGGATTTTTAAAAAACTTCATAATTTCTTTTGACAAAAATTATATATTCATCTCAAAATGTATTTCATGTTATTAAATTAGACCTCTTTTACTATAAATCTTGCTAATTTTTGTATACAAGTGAGGAAGTAGCAAGTAAATGGAGCATTTGATTTCTATAGTATAATTTACACCAAATATACAAACCATCTCCGAAAAGTGAATAATCTTTATACAAATAAAAAATTCTGATATATGTGAACTAATCATCAAGATTTTTTATTCTAAATAGAGCCACTTTTGTTTTGATTATTTCTTTATGCCTCCCTGACCCACCTAAAAATACTGTACCATATAAACTAAAAAAGGGCAGACTCCTTTCATAAATAACACCCAATTTCTTCTACAAATTCTTTTTTTATCCAACTATGGTTTAACATTAAAATTTTATTAATCTTATATACGATTTGTTTTGATTAACTACTAAAAAGGAGACTGTTTTATTAATTTACAACCTTTTCAATAAAGGTTAAACTGCCCCTTTCCAAAATTAAATAAGTAAAAGAAGATTAGGAAAAGATCGGATCGCGAAGTAGAGAATTGGATGCTTTAAGATAGGTAGAGCAATCTTATATTTTTTCATAGATACGGTTTATTGTTTTTGCATGCGTATTCTTCAGGAAAGATCTATCATATAAGAACAGAGTTTGGTATACATAGCTGTCTGGAGGTTCTCAATTTTTTTTATAAAAACTGCTAGAATCTTTTCTTAATTACAATTTGAAATGTTTGAAATACCACTTTATAGAACGGAGCATTGTTGTCCTTTTTTTATTGTTCGATTTATTTGTAAGCTATTGACATGTACATTAATATAGTTGAAAATCTTAACCAAGCCTTTCTATGTAAGAACTCGTCTAGAAGTTGATTAATTCTTAGTTGAGATTCCTCATAGCCAAGTATTGGCTAAAATAACTAATTCAAATCTCGTCTAAGTTGCTTTTTTGCCCGACTGGTCGAGAACAATGGCTGCAGTTCATTCACATTCTTTTCTGCAGTTTGCCCCTCATTGTGTTCTGTTCGGACTTGAGGCTTGTTGGGGGCAAAACAGAACAAAGCATTCAAACGTTAATCACGACTCTCAGCCGGCCGGTGTCGGGGGTGGCCAGTACTGACCACTACTGCTAGCCACTGCTGACCGGGCACCAAGGACTCCAGGATTTTTCGCACAAATCTCGTGTTTTCTGGCCGACCGGGCGGCCAGATCGTCTGGAGAACGGAAAACACTTTTCAGGATATTTTAACACTACTCCTGCTGCGGACTGATTTATTAGGCCCTAAATCATTGATAAGGGTTAATTATCATGTGAAACATCGTCGGGTCTGGGCTTGCTTGTTTGTGGCCCGACCAACGTACCACTTACGATGTTTGCTTTCCCATGAGCTTGATTTGAAACGCAGCCCGGCAATTTAGGGTTCGGATAAATTTACATTTATGGATGGGGGTTTCGGATGGGTGTTCGAGGGGGTTCCTTACGGTATATATTTTAACCACTTGTATTCGACGAAGGGCGACTAATGGCGGCTAGACCGGGGAGTTAAAAGTTAAAGTTCTCCATCCACCACTTTCAGTTGCCCCGCCTGCTTTAATAAACCGACCGACGACACTGACAATGAAAGGCCTTCAGGCACATTCGATTTCCTTTGGGACGACGGACACCGGAGCGCTCCTAGGTGCACGGGGTGCAAGGGGCGCACTTCAATCAAATCTCTCCCCTGTACAAAGCGTCGTGTCTTCAATTTTATCCTAGAGCAAATTTTTACGGCTTCGTTCCTATTCCTGTGGGTAAATCAGGTCGTCTTTTTCCTATTTGGCTTTGCCATCGTCGGGTTGCTTCCTTTTGCTGTCACGCGCTCAAATAATAGAATTTAATATACGTGGCAGGAGTGTGCAAGGCATACAGAACAGAGCACATAAAGGACGCTCTAGAAATTCGAGGAAAAGCCCGGGAAAGCCACCAACCATCCCTAGTTCATACATACTACCCAACATAAAGGATACCTGCTGAAAAGGGGATTCATGTGCAAAAGATGGGATCTCTCCTGGCGCTAGCTGGGAAGTGCTTTTCTCGCTCACCTCTGAATGTGTTTTTGCATGGAAATTAAGTGGTAGAAAAGTTGAACAAATTTACCAAATGATCCGAACATACACGTACTAGCATGCCATTGAAATACCGCCAACAAGGATGAGCGTACTAATTGCTTAATTAGGAACTTAAGCGATCATTTGACGCAACACTTATTTATTGAATGAGGTAAGAAATTCGACTCTTTATTGCGTACAGGTAGAACACACCTAATTAATGCTCCTGCTTGGTTATTATTACTTCATTCATTTCTTATCAATAATTTTATGGATACTACGCCCACATTTTTTATTATTTAAATTCAGGTAACATAGAATTTGATAATCCTACCTAACGCTACGTACAGAGTTTCTTAATAAAGGACCCAGATCTCAGATGTTTATGCAATAATTTTTACTGTTAAAAGCATAAATCCAAGAGCTTAAGGGGCTTCCGTATTTTCTATGCAGAAACTTTTTTCCTTTTTTTATATTTTCCAAAGGAGCAAAAACTTAAAAAACCCGCAGACTTGAAAACCACGGATTACTAAGCGTTAAAATTAAGGATGAAGGCTAAAGTAAATTTTGAACGTGTTTTTCTCTAAACTACGTTAAATACGTAAAAAAATTGTCTTCTTAGATTTAAGTAGAACAACCAAAAGTTTTAATAAAACAAAACACCAGCTAAATACGCAGATCTCCATAAATTAAAAATCTAACCAAATAAATATTCTATACTTTAACCGAAAATTAATTAAAACTTTAATAATTCTAAGTTTCAATAAGTTACCTTAAGTTTAAATGGACTTAAATATCCTTTAGCTCTTACCCACGGTACCCACGACAAAGGCAAAAGCAATCCTGGAATTTTAGAAATTTCTAGACATAGTGGATATCTCGGGAAAAATATTAAATATAATACAAAATAGAACGGTACAAAATATCAAATTTATCAGAAATCCATCTCTGGTTGTTACACTTGAAGTGTATATGAGAGCTCCGGGAGCAGAATGCAAGTTGCACGTAATGAAGCTATTTCCTAAGTAGCCTTACAAAGATTTCCAAGAAATTTTCAAGTCCAGAAATTGCAGAGAAGGGAGAGCACCTTGATTCATTTGCCACACTTCCTGTTTAACAATGGCTCAATCACTTTGCCCAGAGTACCTTGCCCTACCTAATGTAGTTTAATCAGACTAACTATACTATTACTGCTCGAAAATTTATTTGATTTTGTGCAGAGTAGTATTAAAAGAAATTACATTACTTTAAAAGGAGTCTCATCCTGGATATTCATTGTTAGAATTGTAGTAAATTTAATCCAAAATATTTTCCTAGAACAATAGAATGCAACTTTTCGTATAACTAGTTTCCTGTTAAGGTTAACCAATAACCCACACTGTTATAGCACATTTTCTGAATGCTCTAGATCGTCGTAGTTGCATCACCACAAGTCCATATCAACCCATGACTATTTGGCAAACAGAAAACCCTTGACGAAAAATTTCAATTTTCACGTTTAACAAAGTTTACTATTGTGTGCCCCAGAACAATATCTCCGAAGTGAATTTCGTCTCTCCGTCAAGGGGCACAACGGAAGATAAACTGAAATAGCTGCAAAAACGACAACCAGATAACAAAATAGCAGTCCTTACCACGGAGGACTTCATCATATACTTGAATTGCCGGGAATTCCTAGAAAACGATTCTACACACATCGAAAATGAACGCCTCCTCCTGTTGAAGTCGACATTACATACATCAGGAAGGACTCTTATCTCAATTTCACCTTTGATGAGCTTTTAATGAGATTCATCAGAAAACTCCTTGCTTAGCTATAAGCATGAGAAGCCACAACGAAGGGGTTTGAGTCTGTAAAAAGTCAATAGCAACAAATTGCATGAAACTGCATCCTTTGTGTTTTTTTTACTTAAATAATCTGTGCAAAAACCGAAGTACACGGAAAGGATTTCATGGCTTCCTTACTGACAAGGAACTAAAGATTCTACGAATCAACTCTTGCTGGGAACAAGTTCTTGCGGGGCTTCCTCGGTTAATCTTTGCGTAATGACATAGCTCGATTTATCAATCCGAAATGTCCAATTTGCCCAGCAATTCTTAGAAAGAACCGAGTTCAAATGGAACACTGCTTATAATTTGATTGATAACCGTAAATTTGGGTCCACTTTTCGTATAACTTATAAATTCAAGAAAGATGAAACCCAAAAAAGGTCAGTTATGAGTAATCGGATTTTATAAAATTAGTTACAATAAATTTTATAAAGTCTCGTTTGCAATTAGTACGAATTTGTAAGTTAAATATTTCTTTTCTTTCTATTTACAATCAAATGGAAGTATTAAGTTTTCTTTTTATTTTTTACTAAGAACATTATTATGAACATGTCCGAGTTTATTTTGATTCCCTTTTTTATAAAATGAGAATTCACGAATATCAAGTCGCGGTCACAGTTAGTTCATAAATGAATGAACTTTTTTATCAGGCGAAGAAAAGTATTTGGAAAATTTACGTTCTAAAAAAAAACTTTTTTCGACGTCAAATGAAAATAGACGGACCACTAAGCCTTTTTCTTATTAATACTTTACAGGCCTCGCGGTTTCATAAAGAATTTCATCAGTAGCCAGCCTTCATCATCCTTATCGCCCGGTTCATCTCATCATTGACGTTGCTTGGAATATCTTAAAAATTATGAGCGCATTCATCGTGGAAAATATTTTCAGCTAATTCGTTTTTAAATGAACAATTTAAAATAATAAATACAATAAACTAGAAATGAATTATTAAAAAACTTAATTTTATTTTTTAAAAAAACGCATATACCTGACTCAAGAGCAAAGAAATTACGATAAATTCCTATTCAACTTCTGCAATGGTTCCCAGTCAAATCGAAAATTATGCGTAGTCAGTAACCGATGGCGGGTGTGTGATACGCGTGTTGCATCATCGGCCGTCCACGTTGCAGTCATTTTTCAAACAATTTAATATTTGCGTTTAAAAACAACACTTTAACAAACAGTTTCCGATGAGATCGTAAATATGTGGATTATCAAAATGAAAATCCGACGTTTTGAAAACTATAAATTAGGAGGTATCCTTAAGATATCTCTGCGTGCAGTCATTCATTGTGTGAATATTTTAAGAAAACTTCGGAAACTTCTTGAAATTCACTAGAAAATTGAAATCCCAATTGCTCCTTGCTATGAAACCGGCATGTAGGAAGTAATAGAGCACCAACGCAGCCCTTACACGTTCTTATCATAAAATAAATTTTCTGCTTTATGGCTGTTCGGGAATCAATTAGAAATCTCATCAATTTGGGCATAGACTTCAGGCATCGGTTGTATGAGGAAACAAAGAGCCCGGTCAGCCCTAAATAGTAATCATCCATGAAATTAATTTTTTTCTATTATCTTGAAGCAATGATCTTGGAAATCCACCCCTGGCCGCAGTGCGGTACCATCGTAAAAAAGTCTGTAAAAGCCCCAAACTCAAGAAGAGCAGTGCGGACTTTGGAGGCTCAAGGCACCTAAGGCTATGTCGGAATGACCGGCAATCCACTCGTTATGGTGCTCTATCACATCACATCTCATCTCGTTTGCACAAATGAAACGTACCCGCTGGGAAAATTACTGGAAGTTTGTTATCCCACCATAGCCACTTACCTAATCCCGTTGAGACCTCTCTTCATCCAATAAACCGAAGTCAACACTAGAAAAGCCGAAAGCGAGCTATGGCTTTCTTAAGGTTAGGGGATCCCCCGGCATGCCCATGCCCGACTATGACGTAGATTTTCATGGTGCGTGCAAGGGGAATCCCCAACGTTACTATGCTGAGATGCCACGAGAAGCGTTTCTATGTCGACGACGGCACTGATTTTCTTTTTCGATGTCGAGACTTTGAGCTCTTTGGGAGGTGATGCTTCTTCCTGGGGCTTCCCAGGATATTGATACGAAAACATGGCAATCCCTCAAATATGGATGAGACGCTGACAGGTTCCTTGATTGTGCCATTGTTTGAACCAATCAGGCGGTAAATGTGATCCAGAGGTTCTTTAGGCTTTGTGGGCCTGCCATTTGTCAGCTTATAGCAGGCCGTTGTTTTTTCTCTTGTTGTTCATAAAAAGTGGGAGGAATCTAAGAAAACTTTATCAATTTCTTCTCTAGGCGGAGCCTTCAAAATCCTCCGTTTCCAGGAGGATTTTCACTGTGATTGGATAATACCGCGACGAAAATGAGTCCTTACGTCCACGAAGATTGATTAGGTGGATTTTTTTCGATTTCTTTAATTGTATAGATGAGCGGATATATATTGGTGGGATGGCTTAGTTTAGATTCTCAATAACTTAATATTTCCGTATACAGCGTCCGTATGTTGACGCACAATAGGTCTTCAGGCTTTGGGAAATATTGCGTAAATATTCTCATTTGTATGCTTCGGTTGCTAAAGAAAATTAGATTTTTATCAACGACAAATTTTCAAGGTTTTGACCTCGTTTTGGGCAACAATAATTTTACTTTAATTATTAGAGCCATAGCAGGTGTAAATAACAGACTTTTGGTGATAACAATTTAAATTACTACTAACCAAAGTAGAAGTTGCTTCAGAACCAAGTATTTTATGTTGTTAAATAACAAACATCTTTATGCACGTGAAATAATTCTAAACTTTGCAATAATCAATATAATCAATAAAATTTGATGATTTTTTATCTAAATCTCTTATAGAATGTTTAAAAAATATAAAGCAATAATTTAACTACCTGCAATTTCATTTGTAAAAGGCTTTCATTTGATGTGACTTCTCCAAGACTTCACGATAGTTTAAAGAATCTTCTTATTATTTCTAATTTTATTATAATCTTATTAAAAATTTTATAATAAAATGTGTAATACACAAAATATAAAAATTGATTAATTTCCTTGAAAAAAACAGCATTTTTATTCATATTCAATTAAATTTTTAATTCTTAATAAATTGCAAAAAGCCATTAATTTTTATAAACATTTTTTTGTCTTGCAAATAATACAAAATTTCTTACAAAATGTAAATTTTAAATTGCTATATTATATACAATCATTTGCCCGGAAAGTAGATATAATTTTTTTATTGTACATTTCTAAAAATAATGTTGTTATTGCTAATAAACAGTAAATTTTTTAAAGCCTCTTCTTCAAATTAGAAAGCAATTCTAAACATTTCGAAACGTTTAAATATGAATCCAAATTTTATAATTGTATCATAACTGGCTTTAAGAATAATATTTTAATAATTTTACTATACTATCGATTCTTTTAATTATTTAATTTTGGTCACAATAATTATAGAGTTTTCACGCATAAAATTCAGCAGGTGGTGTAATCGAAATAAATTTTTAAATTAATTTTTAGGAAAAAACCGGCGAACCGTTCGCTTTCCATCCGAACAATTCACAAATCGGATATAGAAAGGAACAGCATTTATTAAACAAAAATTGACCGGGAAAACTTTAATATTTTGCAAACAGCACCGTCACAGAACAGACGGAATATTCAACAGAGTGGAACCTATTTTCAGAATCCGCAACTTGTGCCGTAGGACTTTACCAATATCTCTCCGGGGACTGCAAACATTATCATCATTCCCGAAACTCAATTCACACGAAATGTGTAAAGTTTTCGATCACTATGGACAAAGTTTTCCATTATTTCCGACTCGACAGTGTGTGGACGAGGATGATGGTGTGTCTGTTGTTATTCGCCGAACCCTTCTATCTCTGGGTATATCAAGGAAATATGCACTTCATGTACGATTTTTCTCAAAACAGTTTTCTTGCAAAAGGCTAACGAAACTTTAACAATTGCGAAGAAATCTCTGATGACTCTTGTGATAATGTTGTGAAAATTCTCAGTCGAACTCACCCGCAAGGCAGTTTCTCCGATGTTTGTTGGTGTGCAATTATTCGAATGTCCTTTATTAACTTGCTTTAAGCAATTCAATTGGAGATATTGTAGAACATTTCCAGCACACCAATATAATTATTAAAAAAGAACTAACATATTTTTATAGAATTTTAGAAGATTTCTTACTTTCATTTAGGTTCAATTTTTTCGTATTTTGTAACGAACTAATACAGACAATTAATAATTTATAATGAGCAAAAAAGTCCGCTATGCTCGCTTAAATTGAACCACGTCAACAAGTTTTTGAAATTTTCTTATATTGGCACAGCTGCCACTCCAATTTGTTTAAACATTCAAATCATTGTGTCAAAAATTTAAGTACTAACAAACAACAAGTTGTTTACAAATATTTAATTAAGAAGTTAAACTTATTGCTATATTCAATTTTGTTCGTCAACAATGTCACCGAACTTGTCAAAGCGATCTTTTCATGACCATGTTGGTCTGGGATCCCAACATTTTATCCAACAAAAATTTAGCAACGAAGACATTATTTTATATTTATAAAAAATACACAGTATAAAGTATTTAGAGGATTTTAATTTTATATTCAATACTTCAAAATTCAAATACAACCGTTGAACTATCAAATTCAAATTGTTTGAACACAATCTTTGAGATTTCATATCAATTTTTAATACGCATTCTTGCATATAAAAACTAAAAACTAATATTCCAAAGAAACAATTAATTCTTTGGAAAAAAATACAAAATCCAAAAAAAAAAATAAAAATATAAACATATAAGGAGGTGTATGTGTATGTACTGAACTTATCCATGTTCCATGACTTTACCAAATTAATGGATTGATTCAAAGTAAAAGCGTATAGTGTATTCTACCACATATATTCTAAACTTTTTTGTAAATTTTTTTTAATGTTCTATTTATACCATATCTTGTAATTCAAACTTAGCACAATTATACGAATATATCACATTCTGACAGAAATTCATTTAAAATATTTAAACAAATGGCTTTCTGCTTCGAAATCTATAAAATTTTTGAGAAAAACAAAACGAAGTGCGAATGAATAACTTGCTTTATAATTCTATAGCTACTTGAATAAAAAACTTGATTTGATCTAGATTTCAATAAACCCTTTAGAAATTCCGTACTCTCACGTCTATTGTCTTTGAAACATTATATTTGTTAACTAAAAACATATAAAACTGCTATTATGCGTTTATAAATATTTGTTTGTATGTATTAAAAAATGACACATAAATTTAAATTGTAGTTAAATTCATATTCAAAATCAAAGCTTTATAAGAATAATTTAAATTTAAGTATTAAAAACAAGAACAAATATAATTTTATTTAAACAAAAACCCATAAAAGACATAATATCAAAAGAGAATAAACCGGTTGTCCTAACACCTGATTCAACAATTAATCAATAACTTCGTTCGCTAAACAAAAAACCTCCATCAACTGAATCTAACAGCTCAGTATAAAAGGCTTTCGACTCTCGTTGCTGCTCTAAAATGTTTCAACAATCAATCGCAATATGTTCGCGATTTTAATAAATTTAATATTATTAGTAGTAGTAGGAATTTGGGCTTCTCTAACAGAAAATGCCCAACCGGTTTAAAGTGTTTCTAAATATCCTTTTGTTGTAAGAGTTAAAATCGAGAGTAAGGACGTGAAAACAAAGGCATTTACGACCGGTGGCTGTGGAGGAGTCATCTTCACCAGTTTAGTAGTGTTGACCACTGCTCATTGTCTATCATTCGAAGATCGGATAGTAATGCGAGCTAAAGTCATCGCGGGCAATGTTAAATACTACTCCTTTTCAAAGTGGGAACAGACGATTCCAGTGAAGGGTTTTAAAATACACGAGAAGTTTAAACGAAAGATAACCCATTTATTAAAGCCAAACGAATACTGTTCAAACGATTTGGCTATTTTGTGGCTGGAAACCCCATTCAAAGAAACTAAAGCTGTATGAATGGCTAAATTATCACCCTTACAGATTGTTAGTAACTTAAAGGGTATAGCACTTGGATTTGGTGGTAAGACCAATGGAAAAGAGCTTCATGAACTAGACTGACTTACGATGAATGCAGAAACCAGAAAAAACATTACAACGGAAAGAACACATTCTGCGCCCTGCCGAATAAAAGAAATTCTAGGAATACTAAAGGTGAATCAGGGAGTGCGTTCTTGTATAATAATGCCGTGGTCGGACATAAACACACATATGCAAAGATATGCCAACTGTTATAACAGATATTGATAAACATGTAGCAACAATAGCAAACTATCTTAGAAACGGTGCGCCAACTGAGTTTTGTACAAAACCCGAAAGTAAAATTTGTAAAATATCCATAAATTAAATCCAAACTGCAACTGCAAGTTTTCGCATACATGGTTTTTGTTATTATAGAATACACTTTTTAGAAAAAAACATAAAAATGTCAACATAAAGCATCGTAGTAATAGTTGTTCCACATCGTCATAAAATCGTAGAAATATAATAATTATATTAAAGAAATTGATATGTTCAAAACACTAGATATACGCTCGCAAAACAAACCGACTTTCAGTAATCAATTCAGTTGTTGGAATGGTTTTCAGATCAAAATTGTATCAAAAAAAGCTAAACACTTTACAAACGAACATTGACGTCATTGAATTTATATACAGCAAAAAAATTTGCTGGAGTAGGTTAGTATAAAAGACTAGGAAGCGTCGTTAATGCTATAAAGTGTTTCGTTGGTCATTCTTAATATGTGCTCCGTGGTTTCAAGTAGGGTTTCTCTAACCCTACTTGTTGAAGTAGGTAGGGCTTCACGTAACTTTAGCAGTGCTTGATGGTACTGTCGGAGTAGGATTCGGTTTTTTGAGGTAAAACTACTGAGAAACTGAGGAACTGTTTCCTACAAAGAATGCAGAAAATTCAGGAAGCACTGCAACGGGCATAACACGTTCTGCACCCTGTCAATTAATGGATATTCTAGTAATACTAACAAAAGAGGATTCAGGCAGTGCATTCGTGTATAATGATGATGTAGTTGGATTAATTTCTTTCGGGTCAGTTGACTGCCCTGGAAAGAAGTACCCGAATATGCCAACTGTTATAATAGACATTACGGATCTTACGGATGGCCCACCTACTAAGATTTCTTCTAGTCCCAAGCGTTTTAAATAACGAAATTTATCAAACTATTTCACTTACAGAAAGGAAATTGAGAATATAACATCTGGTTTTTTCAACATAAAGGAACATTTATAAACATAAAGACTAAATCTGAAATTTTAAAAAATTCAAAATTAGACATATCTTACTAGAGACTTCTAAAGAATAAATAAAAAATGTTATATGGCACATTTGTTGCATTTTTGAGGACGTATTAAAGAGTACCCCATTCGTTTGGACAGATACATAAAATAAAAGTAAATTTTTGTGTAATTTCGATTCATTATCTACAAATAAGAGCATATTTCTGCAAAATTTAAAATACAAGGCTGTGTTATATGGCCAAACAAGTGTCTTAGATGGTAAAAAGCCTAGAAAATGTACTTCTTTATTACTGTGTATTGAAAATGATAAGATATAAAAAAACTTGGTATTTCTTTAAATGTTTGCTTTTCATTACTAACTTTTAGTTGATTTTTTACATAAATGCACTAAGTATAGAAATGTTTGTTACAATAAAAGAACTGTGTAATTAAGCACGAACATCCTCAAAGACAATACTTTATTATTAAATTTACGAATAAAGTTACTGAAGTTAGTGAATAAACTTAAAAATTTTAATCGGTCGTTTTCTGGGAATTTTTATGTAATCCGAAAAATTTCTGGTCAATTGATCAATTTTCAATTATTTCGATATTACGACAAAAAATGTAAAAGTAACGAGGTAACTTTAAGCAGCCATAATTGGCTTGCTTCTATCACAGAGAATCTGTTTTTTTTTGTCGGAAGACAATAACTTGCCTGTTCATAAGAAATAATAAAACTTCTTCAAAAGTACACCGGCAAGGAGAAGTGCGGTAAATATAACAAGGAAACTACTAAGTACGATTGCCCGGAATTTTCAATTTATTCTCACCGTTTGAGGTGACACACCAGGAAGAAGGAAGACCGGGAAAACCAAACTTTTCTGGCGAGTTAAGCAAGAAGTAAAAAGGGATCTAAAAGAGGAGGACTCTTAATGTGACAATATTAAATGCACAAAATAAAAGGAGTTACCCTCCTTAACAAAAGCGGTTCAAACTTGGCAGACAGGAAAGTCGGAGGAGCTCACCTGTTCTTGCATTCATTGTTTTGCGGGCGCGGGGGCCATGAAAAAGCGCAGTCACTTACTCAGGAATTGCTCCTCGTTAGACTTAAGACGGCAGCCGGGGCAGTTTCTTCTTAAAGAAGAATGATATGCGGGAGGTTGGCGACGTCGGTGGCGGCGGTTTTATTATTTGCCCGACAGCTTTTTAAGACCAGCATATTCTGACATTGAGAGGACAAAGGAGAAGAACAATTGGAAAACAAGTTCTTTTCCCATAACCACTAGAATATAGACACTCGACGCCAGTACCGCGCCGCCATTCTGACGGTGCAAGTACAAC